>CM060410.1:16188919-16648919 GCA_030545235.1 Helianthus tuberosus
AAATTCATCCTGAACCAATCATATTAACAGAATGAAGTGGAACACCACTGGTCCCCCACACATACTGACAGACACCTCTCTTGTTTTCTAACGTCACCCACATTTTAGGCACATCTTGTTTCTTATCCAAATCAACCAGATCTATAAACAACAAGTGTTAGATGCAACCACACTTAAATAATATAAATACCATATTTTCTAAGATCCCTTTAGTATAAAGCAACCAATAATCATTTACAGATTAAAAAACTATGCCACCGACAACCGGCAAGATCCCACCACCTGTGATCAAAATCACTAGTCTTTAAGATTTATAATTGAAGTATGAACGCTTGAATCAAACTCTACCTACACGTGTATGTATAAAAAATTATATAATTTTCACCTATTCAACAACCACCGCCACCACTAAATACAGATTTAAGTCTTTAACAATTAGTAGTTAAGTAGTCAGAAGGTAGATCTATATTGAGAAAATTCAACCATAAGTTACAATTAATTATTAATCAATTATATAATATAAGAAGCCTTAATTAACCATCAATAAACTGTAAATCAAACAGAACAAAAACAGAATATTCAGATTATGCAAACTAAAAACCTCATATTTCCATTTTACAGATATTATCAAACTAAAATCACCTTTTTTTTTTGAAAGGTGAGGATCAAGAACTCGCGTATGTCGGGAGATGTAGACTATGTTGTCTTAACCGGGCCCACGCTACAGAGCCCCCACGCCCGACCAACCGACATCAACCCCTCGATGAGAAACCCCTATCACCCAGGTAAACCCGGAGGGGAAAACTCACCCGGCAAGACTCGAACCTGGGTTGCCCCATGCCTTATCTTTCCGTGGCCACCCACTGGGCTATCCAGTGATGGTTAACTAAAATCACCTAACATTTATAAACTAACAAACTTTAAATTTAATATTGAAGTATTATAATATTATAAACCCGAATAAACCTTCAGTAAACTCTAAATTAAACAAAATATCCGAGTACACAAACTAAAATCTCAGATTTCAATTTTACAAATTTTTTTTTATCTTTCAAAAAAAACAATTACAAATTTATAATATTATAAACCCTAATTAACCTTCAACAATTAGTAAAAACTATAATCTCAGATTTCAAATTTTTTTTTTAAATTCAAACGGAAATTACTTAACAAGATAACATTTACGAACTAACAAACATCAATTTCAACATTATAAAACCCTAATTAACCTTCAATACACTCTAAATCAAACAGAATATTCCAATTACACAAACTAAAATCTCAGATTCCAAATTAACAAACATTATTAAGCTATCAATAACCTAAAATCACCAAAATTTAAACAAATAACAAACATCAAACCCTAATTACCTTCAGAAATAGCATTCTGAATCTCAGCGCATTTCTGAACAACCGTATGATCATTAACACCTTCTTCTTCTTCAATCAACGCTTCAGTGAACCCGTTCTTACCGTCTCCGGCAGCCGGTTTCTCAACCGTTAACTTAACTTGCGACACAAGGTACCACTGGAACAGAGAGAAGATGATTCCGATAACTGCGGCAGATCGGGATGAGGATCTCGGTGCCGAGCTCTGAGAGGATTGGTGACGTCACCATGGCGGAATACGGCGGTGAGTTGCCGGAAAAAGAGATCGGAAAACAGAGAGATTTTGTGTTGAATGTTGTTGTGGTGGTGAGAAAGGATGATAAATAGGGTGGGGATATTTGAATTGTGTGTGGTTTACAGAGTGATAATTGCTAAGTTCAGAAAAATGTATGCTTTAAGTGTTGTACTTTATGCAGTGGAAGTTGTATGTTTAGTGGTTGATGGTTTTAATTTTATTGTAGAGGGTGACGCTACTAAATACGTGTAATATTATCTGTATTATTAATCATGTTAACAGCTTTGACAATATATACGGTAGATATTTCGCTTATATTACTTTTTTGCCTTATATAAGATTACTAGATTATGTTACCGTGTATTACACGATTTTATATAACAGGTGTTTAGAATTAAATTATAACTTACAGTATTTAAAAATTTACGTGACATACAACAATAAAAAAATGAAATTACAATTACAATGTACAAATTATACATGACATTTGTTTTTTTTTTTTTTTAATTTGACCATCTTTACTTACATTATAGACAATGATCTATGGTAAGTGGTAACTATATGTATTTTTTAAATTATTTTGAAAATATTAGAGTTACCAAACATAGCGGTTTTATATTTGACGTGAAAGTTTTAAAACTCAAGTAAAAAAAATAATCTAAATTAGCGGTACTTTAATAGTGAGATTAAAATAGAAAATGTCCGTTATAATAATTGTAATCGTTTATTAGAAGTATGATACTGTTTAAAAAAGGAACAACAATTATCATTATATAATATTGTTTAAATAAAAAAATAACAATTATTATTATATACTTAATAATTTAATTGAATAACGTAAATAATACAAAATTTAATATTTATTTAATCTAAGTGATCAAATAAAGTGACATTAAAATTTATATATATACCAAGGTCAAAACTTTTAAAAGATTTTTTAAATACAATTCATTTCTAATCAATACGTGAAGAAATTAGAAATCTTATAGTTATCTTCAAGAAAAGTATAACATTTTCCCTAATGTTAGTTTGGATAAACAGAATAAAAGATAAACTTTCAAACTTTTAAAAGTATAGTTTTTTGGGGGTGGGGGTGGGGTTAGGTATTTTTTAGGTTTTTTTTGGGGGGGGGGGGGGGGGGGGGGGGGGTGGGGGGTTAGGTTTTTTGGGGTTTTTTTGGTGAGGTATAGTTTCTTTTTTTTTGTTTTTTATTGCGCGGGGGGGGGGGGGGGGTTAGGTTTTTTTTGGTGAGGTATAGTTTTTTTTTTTTTTTTTTTGCGGGGGGGTGGGGGGGTTTAGGTTTTTTGTTGGTGGTGTGGTGGGTGGGGTGGGGTGGGTGTTTAGGTTTTTGGTGGTGATGTAGTGGGTTTAGTTTTAGGTTATTTGACACTTGTCACTCTATAAATCATTCTTACACTTCTTACAATTAAAAATTTTTGTAGAATAACTTGACCCACAAGTTTAAATATACTATTTATTATATAAATTTATATATTTTAAATGAAATTTATGTAAGTGTTAGGCTCGTGTGAGCCTGTTCAGTCTCGATACATGAAATTAGCCTAGCGTTCGAGTTTGAACTCATTTGTCTATCAAGCTTTAATATTTGAGTTTGTCTAGCAAGCTTTAATATTTGAGTTTTTATTAATTCAATCTTAATGCTTGAGTTGCTCACAGAGTAATTAGTCATAAAATTTTATACATGTAGCTTACAAGATTGTATGTGAAGTGTCAACCTTTTGTTCTAGAAATGAAAAGGTTTACACATGATTTTGGGTTAAATTTGGCTTTATCCCGAAAAGTAATGCGTATCATTTCATCATTAGTTGGTTATAGTAATGAAACATGATAACATGATAAGATCAAGTTGGAAAACGTATCTCATTTGTTATCATTAGTAAAATAGTAGGAAAAACATGTGACAAACAATAAGGGGTCGAGAGCAAATATTAATTAACTTTTTAATTAAATAAAAAAGGGACATCTATGTAGTTTACTGAGTAAACTAAACGTGTGTTAAAGTTTCACATCAACAATAATAAGCGCTTATTAGTATTTAACTATGTTAGAACCCCGTGTATTACACGGGTTTAATAAATGTAATTTTATATACTAAATAAAAAACAATATATTTTTTTATAAACCTCATTTATTACACGTGTTGTGTAGATATAATTTTATACATTAAATAATAAAAAATATATCTTTAAGAAACTCGTGTATTGTGCGGGTTGAACAAATGTAATTTTATATATCAAACAATAAAAAAATTATATTTAAAAAAACCATATGTATTCACGGGTGGAAGAAATGTAATTTTATATGCTAAATAATAAAAAAATTATATTTAAAAACAACTCCGTATATTATACGGGTTGAATAAATTTATTTTTATATAGAAAATAATAAAAAAAATTATATGTTTAAAAATTTTGTGTATTACACGGGTTTATCTATTGTTAAAAAGACATTTCTAAATCAAAATGGATTTTTTATTATTTTTTAAATTAGGTTAATACTATTTTAAATTTTTGGTTTGATTAATAAGTTTTTTAATATAATTTCTCATAGTTCACAATAATAACATTAACAATAAAGATTTTTAGTCTAGATAAGACTTTATGATTTGAAGTTTTAGTTTAGATAAGATTTTACTATTTTAAGTTAAGTTTATGCCAATGATTTAGAGTTGATAAGATTTATATTAATTTGATTAATATTTAATAATTTAAATCAAATAATAATTATCTACAATTAAGGATGGAGTTGATAAGATTTATATTAATTTAATTAATATTTAATAATTTAAATTAAATAAAAATTATCTATAATTAAGGATGGTCTAGAATAATGACAAGTGTCCATTTATTGGTTTCTTTTATTATATGTACTAGGCTAGAACCCCGTGTATTACACGGGTTAAAGAAATGTAATTTTATGTAATAAATAATAAAACAATATATCTTCAAAAAACCCGTCTATTACACACCTTGAATAAATGTAATTTTATATATTAAATAATAAAAAATGTTATATCATTAATAAACTTGTGTATTGTACGGATTTGATAAATATAATTTTATATACTAAATAATAAAAAAAATTATATCTTAAAAACCTTGTGTATTATACAGGATGAATAAATTCCTTTTTGTATACTAAAAGATCTATAAGACTCTCATATATTACACGGGTTGAATAAATATAATTTTATATGTCAATTAATAAAAAATGTTATTTTAAAAAACTAACGGATATAATCAATACACGATAGATTTGGTGATTGCAAAAATAATTTATTGAAACAAAGATATTATGGTCAAACATATTATTCAATAATAACTAATATTTTATTCGAAAAATGGAAAGATTATATTCGACATTCAAAGTGGGATAAAATTTAGTATTAATTTATTATTTATCTAATTAATATGAGATAAGTAGGAAAAATAGAGGGAAAATAAAAATTAGATACCCCAAACGGATGACACGTGCCATTAAATATATTTTGATATAGTATAAAACTAGGTTATTGCCCCGTGTAATACACGGGGTGAATCATAATTATAATGTTAAATAAAAAAAAGTATGTTGATAATATGATCTAAGTATATATAATATAGAGTAATATGCAGACCAAATACGAAATAAATATTGAAGTTTGTATAGCCATTCATAATAATATGATCTATTATTTATTTTAGGATTTGTCATAGGAACTTAAAATTTTGTACCACTACTAATATTTATTGTGACATTTTCTTGTTCAAAGGTAACGTGTCTGATTTTATCTGATAATATATTATTCTAACGGGTTATACTTGCATCATAAATTAAGTTATACTTTTAGATGATACATGTTTATATTTTAATTTAGAGTAAATTACAAGTTTTGTCCTTTATGTATGTCCCAAATTGCAGGCGCTGTCCTTTGTCTTTAAAATTGATGAGTTTTGTCCTTAATGTTTGCAAATCTTGCACGTTATGTCCTTTAGGCCAAACCCAGTTAGATTTTTTGGTTAAATCTGGTCATGTGGAAGGCACATGAGGGTATTTTTGTAATTTCACCATTATAGGGACAAAACTCTGTTTCTCTCTCTAAATTCCCACTTTCTCTCTATTCTCTCCTCTCTCTCTCTCTCTCTCTAACCTACAAAAGACCACCATCACCACCTGGTTACCACCACCATCGAATTACCACCACCACTAATCTCAATCAAATCAACCAAATTAAAAACTTTTCGCCAACCTAATACTTCAAAATCAAACCAATTTCATATCAGGTTACGAGTGTCATGAACACAGACCAAGCCCACATAAAAAATTCACAAAAAAAAAAAACAGTATAATAATACCTTCAATGAAGCTAAAAAACAGAATCAAGAAAGTATTAATCTAATCTCTATAAAAATACCCAACATCACCTAACCCACCAACAACACCCATAAGCAACAAACCAGCGAAGATGGTCGATGAAGATGATGATGATCATGATGGGGATTAAGATGAAGTGGAGCGAGAAATTGAAGTAAATCTGGTTTAGATATTTTTAAAAGCCCTTCAAACCTTCAAACCTGCTGCAATCGCTTTTGAACTCAACTCACGCCATTAAAAGCCCTTCAAACCTTCGATTAAAAGCCCTTCAAACCTGCTGCAATCGCTTTTGAACTCACGCCATTAAAAGCCATTCAAACCTGCTGCAATCGCTTCAAACCTGCTTCAAACCTTCAAACCTGCTGCAATCGCTTTTAAAAGCCCTTCAAACCTTCGATTAAGATGGGGTGGCTGGTGGCCGCCGCTTATCGTCACGGCGGAACCCTAGGGTTTAGATCTGCGAAGGAGGTTGTGGTGGATTTTGGTCTGCAGCGGCGGAGGAGCACGGCGGCGGTTGTGGCGGTGATGGTGGTGGTGTGAAGGGGATGGTGGTGATGATTGTGGCAGTGATGTTGGTGGAGGTGGAGTTGAAGGGGATTGCGGCGGTTGTGGTGGGGAGTGAAGGTGGAGGTGAAGGGTATGGCGGCGGTGGTAGTGCATCTCCTCCGCAGATGGAGAGAGAAGAGAGAGAGAAGAGAGCCAGAGAGAGTGAGGGAGGAAGAGAGAGTGCAGGTTAATATATATTTTGATTTTCAGATTTTTTTTAAATAATAGAGATAAAAAGACTATTATACCCTCATGTGCCTTGCACATGATCAGTTTTAACCAAAAAATCTAACTGGGTTTGGCCTAAAGGACATAACGTGCAAGATTTGCAAACATTAAGGACAAAACTCATCAATTTTAAAGACAAAGGACAGCGTCTGCAATTTGCGACATACATAAAGGACAAAACTTGTAATTTACTCTTTAATTTATATCTAATCTAATAGTATAATCATTACGTTTTTTGTTTTAAATTTTTACACTTATTTATGTATAAGTACGAACAAATCACACTAAGCATATGTGTATATATATACACAAGAAACATGAGCGGTTCAACGTATTGCACTTAAACGAAATATTAATTCGAACATTTTTCAAATTAACATTAAATCAATAAATTATAGATTAGATTTAAATGGTTACTAATTTTATGGGTTTTTGTTTAATAATTTCAAATCAAAATTAAATCCATAAATTATAGATTAGATTTAAAACATATTTTAGACTTTAGATTCAATCAAAATAAAATTTTAATATAATATTTAAATCTTTTTAATTTAAAATTTATTTATAAATTATTGATGCCCTCATTGAATGACATGTGTCCCAAAGCAGGTTTCTTTTATTATATAGTATATAGATAGATATAGATATAGAATAGAGTAGTATAGATGATTTAATTAAGGGTTTAAATTAATTAATCAATTAGAATTTGAAAGTTTTTTATTTTAATATAATCGTAGAATATCATGGCTACATTTAACAGATTAATTTAACTAATTCAATTTTAAATCTAATAATGATTGATAATACGAGTAAAAATCTAACTTTTAACAAATGTTTAGTAATTTAAACAATTTGTTTCTTTCAATACATATGGTATTTCGTTGGCTAGTTCCTTAAATGGATAAATGGAGTCTAGAAATCTGATGATAGAAAACCATAATTTTGAAACTAATTTTTGAATAACTGTAATCTAGAAATCCGATAAAAGCAAACTATAATATTGAAATTATTTTTTTAATTAATCCTGACCAAATAAAGTGATTAAATCGTGAGACCAAATAAAGTGAATATCAAATATGATTAGAGAGTGGCTGAGAGACTGGCATGTGTCCTGAAACTGGTTTCTTTTATTATATGTATAGATAGATTATTTATGTGTTATATATAAATTCTTTTTTTTTAATATTATGAATTTATTAAAATAAATCAAAATTCACCGTTCAATGGGATTAAACTTATATTATTTATAACATTATTAATTCGAACCCTTTTATTAAATAAAAAATAAAAGATACCTATATTAAATAAAATATACTTTGTTGTAAAACGAGCTAAAAATTACATGATATAAAAGCTTTACTAAATACATTTTTTTAATGAAACGAAATTAATCGTTTATATGTATATGTCATATATTTTATGATATATATCGGTGGTAGGTTGTATTGTTTCAAATTACTACATGACCTCAAGCTTTTTCTCTAAAGATGACTGTGTCACGTACACATTGGAAATGGTCTATAGGAAACAAGTATAAAAAGAGTATAATATAAGAGTATAAATTAACAAACATATTTTATTATTTTTTTCGGATAAGGCTCAACACTTAGTTTTTCTATGATCATATAATCTTTTATTATTTTAATAAAATAATAATAATAATCTAACTTATAATAAAAGAATCCAAATAATGACACGTGACATTCTCTCCTTCAACCTAAAATTTTTTATTTATATTTGTTTAATAAATTTCTTTTAAAATTAAATTAATTAATATTAATAATCAATATATAGATATCACTTATTTTTATCTAAAATTAATAAATAACTTCAATTTTGCAATTTAATCCCAACTCTTTTTTATTTTCAATTTTGGTCCACCATATTTATCATTTTTCCCAACTTTTTCGTTTCGTTCTAAATTTTACGAGTTAATGCACCGCAACGTGCGTGTGGGGTTCAACATTTTTTTCGTATATTTTTTCCCGTTTGACTGGCCCGTCGTGTCACATCTATTTTTCTGCGTTTGACAAGTTCGTCTAACACGCAGGTCCTGGATGGACTTAGTTATTTTTTTTTCTATGTTTTAAGTTTCGGTTTAGTTTCTCAGCAACGAGCGTGCGTGATTCAAAGATTTTACGTCTGCTTTTCGCTCAGCGTTATTTTTTGCCCTTTTTATTTATTTTGTTTTTACGAGCTTTTCCGGTGTTAGTGGTCGCTGACAATGGTATAGGATTGCTACTACTTAACACAGTTTTATGACAACCGCTGCAACGCAGGGGCTTAATACTAGTATAAACTATAATTATCATTTAGTAAATATTTGATACACATGGAAAAACATTCCGATCAAAAGATACCTTATTGTTAAAACTAGGTATTTTTGCCCGCGCGTTGCGGCGGGTACCAGACGAAGACTCGATTGGTATCGCGCTACGGTGCGCTCACTGTAGCAAGGGAAAAAGAACCCCAAAGATTATAGTTATAATATGGCCAAATGGAATCGACGTATTCAGTTCGTTGTTTTTTTATCTTTGGTTCGACATGTATCAAGTACACTTCTCATACGGGTCCCTTACACTCTAGAATGACTCAATGAGCAGTGTAGCATGTTGGAATGATTGATGCTACTGAGCCTTTAGGTTCAGTAGTGTTAACTCATACTTCTCGGGCATCCTAGATGGAAACCGGGTGTCATAGTGCACTGTCTTTTTCGGTCTCGTAGTGATGCGGCACCACGTTCGGCAGGCAATACAATGCCCTATAACAATTATGTACGTTAGTGGCTCCTCGCCTGAGGTGATGTAGGTTGATCCATATACTAAAACAGATCAAATTCTTCTTATGACGAACTAATCATAAAGCTAGGGCCGAGACACGTGAAATGTTGTGGCTAAAATCATCCCAACCGCTACCAATGTGGCTACCATGTTATTTATTTGGAAAGATCCTACTAAAATGAGAAATTCCCTGAACCTGAACCCGTAGAAACAACAATAGAATAATATGAGTGTTTGACTGTACCAATTAGCTTATTTTGAGATGTAACTGCAAAGGAAATCATATGACACTATTACAACAGACAAACAAATTAGAAGTGCAAGAAAACTTAAAATATGAACAAAAAATACATGTGTCAAGCCAATGAGCAATAAGATAAAAGTAGAATTATACTTTTTTCAGACAATGACAGTCTAATATGCATAAATATCACATATAGACCACTAATATAACATATGATTCTAGGATTATAGACATCTAACTGCAATTCTAACATAGCAAACCTGAAAATCATATACTTTCCCTAATTTACATTAAAAGATTTAAGTTATTTAAAAGTATAATTTAAATTTAAAATAATCATAGGGAAGATAATTGAATGAACTTTTGTAAACAAATATGAGAGATAACCCAGGTATGCAACTCTTTTCACGTTGATGTAAATCGTTTATTTATGAAGTATTGTAAATCTGAGACATGTAATATCAGAACATGCTTTAAAAACTTAGCCAAACAAACCAAATCTACATCTTTCAGATGATAAGAATTAATGGTCAAATGGTGTCTCAGTTTGCTAGTTGCTAAAAAGATGGTTGTTGTTATCCAAAACTTTGTGCAATAAAGTCAACAGGAAGCCTCTCATGGAACCATATCTATCAAAACAAACATGCCTAGATCATATTAATTAATAAAAAAAAATCCAAACTAAAAAAACAATCAAGAATATTCAAGAACTCATGCAAAATTACAAAAAAAAAAAAAAAAAACACATCAAATTAAAGAACCTGAAGCAAACTAACCAATGTAATCAACCAAAGCAGGCATCTTTTTAACTCCATGCAGATGTGTCATAGTCATCGCCAACCGATTTGGTCACATAACCCTAATAAGAACAAAATTAAGAAATGTATCACCGTAAGACGAAAATTAAATGGTTGGATCTTACCTCTTCGTCGGAAAACTGGCTTGTAGTTGCTGTCGTCCCTTCTGTCGTTACCGGAATTACTATCGGAAGCCGCCACGCCAGAGGCGACGGTTGAGGCTCCAGACCACTATCATCCCTCGATGGTTACGACTGCCATCGACGGTAGGCGTGGAAAGTCACCGGAAATCCAGAGCATAGTAAAGGCAAAGAAACGTGTCAAAAAGAGAGACAAAGATGCATCATTAAGCATGGAGTACAACTTCAAATGCATATTGACGTAACTAATTAGCATATACCCTAAAGTATAAAAAGCAAGAAAAAAGAAGGGGCTTGAATGGAAATGTCACCGACATTTACATTTACATTTAAGAAAGATAGATTTTAGTTGTCGCTCGTTGCGGCGGCACTACATGCAGCGTCTCAAAACGCACATAACGTAAACACATGCGGTGGCATCGTATGCGATGATATTAAGTATAGACTAAAATCGACACGTGTGGTATTTAGTATTTCAGGTTGTTTTACTTGAACATAATTAACAGCCAAGACTCTTGCTTCTGATTCAGAACCGCAATTCCTCCTCAAACTCTCTTGTTAATGACCTAATCATGTACATTATGCTAGAGACGAGCATTTGGTACCGGGGTACCGAACCGTACCGGGTATATTCGGTACCGGTACCGGTACCCGTTTTCCCCATTTTTTGGTACCGGTACCGGTACGATACAGGATAAAACACCGGTAAATACTGGTACCGGTACCGAACCGTTATATTCGGTACCGGTACCCACTATTCTCGTTTTTCGGTAACGAATGGGAACCTGCTCATCCCTACATGGAACATATCCTGTAATATATTACGCTTCCATCAGATTTCATATTCGATCAACCTGTAGCATTTTTTTAAGGAAATGATAAATGACACACAAAATATATAAGCAAAATTTACTTACTACTCTAGGATTATACAGGAAATATATATATTCAAAGGAGGTGTTCTAGATTATTATTAAAACTGCTTATGTGATTGATGCCTTTTAAAATAAGGAAAATCTAACTGCGCATTCATGATAGCTTATTTCAAAGTTCAAACACAATTAATAAGATAAGCAGTTTCGAAAAGCAATACTAATCACCACACGAAACAGTTTATCGTAGCTTCAAAAAACGATAATTACTATTTGTGCGCCGCTAGTATTGCTCTTCCGTAATACTCCTCTGTTTTAACAGAGTCTCCTTGTACCTGCAGTTAGGAAACTACTTGTAGTAAGTATACAACTACAGATCCACCAAATTTTCGGGCGGTTGAAGAAAAACGAATCCACCACTCAGTCCATTTTCTACTCCTCTTCTACCACGAAACTGAAAGTAAAAAGCATCTGCAGCAAAAGGAAAATCAAACCCTAATTATGTATGTACCTTAACTGAGAAAGTAATCAACTTACGAAGGTCTAGAGTAGCATCTTCGAATCACGCTCCTCTAATTTCTTATGCATCTTCGCTCTATAAATCAACTGAAGCCATCGCCATTTTATTAATTCCCTGTTAAAACCCTTAATAGATACACTAAACCCTATAAACCAAAATTGCACTAACACAAAATCAGTCAAACAACATTCGCAGATGGTTCGACATTAGAGAAAGAAGAGGAAAGAAAGAGGATGAGATTCCAGAAATTGCGCCTCCTCTGTTGCAATTCCACCTGCCGGAAATCCCAATAACATCTTCGTCTAGCAACAACTCCTTCACCAACTCCGATAATATTACCGGAAAGTTCTGCGAATCCAAGCAACGGGAACGAATGGTGAAAAATGGGAGAAACTACTGGAAAGCAAATAGAGGAGGAGAAAGCACAAAATCCCAAATGTTTTGGTCGGGTTTTGTAGGCACCGACTTTGTGCTTTAAGATTTAGTATAATATGATACGCATACCAATTATTACCAAAGGCTGTGATATAGTAAAGGTGTCCAAAAAACTCGTGGCTCGAAGTTCGTTTGGATTTAGCTCGGAAAAGCTCGCTCGCTGTTGTTTGGTTTGAAAGTGAGCCGAGTCGGCTCGGCTCGGTTAGAAAGTGAGTCTAGCTCGGCTTGGCTCGGTTTGGCTCGCATACCAGCTCAGCTCGGCTTAGCTCGGATTATTTTACTTTTAATATATTTTATTTTATTATATACATTATAATATATCACAAAAAAAACTTATTATTATTTACATGTGATTAGGAGTGTAATTTGATATCTATACCACATCTAAAGGTTGATTACTATGCTAATGAACCTATATTGTATTTCCTTAAAATTAAGAACCTATATTGTATTTCCTTAAAATTAAGAACGTATTTTATGTTGTTAAACTTGATTTTGGCTTATAATTTATTAAGTTGAGCTTATTTTGGATATGTTCTTTTGAATTATTGAATAATATTTTAGATTACTTAATTTTGATAGCAATGTATTAATTTTTCTTTTCAAAATCGAGCTAAACCAAGCCAAGTCAAGCCCGAGCTTAGATTTCCAGCTTGGTTTCAAATCCGAGCCGAGCCAGCTCGGTTTATAATCGAGTCAAGCCTGAGTTTTAGCCTAGCTCGGCTCGGGTCGGCTCGTGAACTGCCCTACCATATGGTGTAAATAGCTTTACGAGTTTTTTTATATTACGCATTTTGTGTAATATTTTATATATACAGGGCTATAAAACGAACTGAACATTCAGCGAACAGTTTATGAACCGTTTGATGAGAAGTTTGTTTATGTTTGTTCATTTACTAAATGAACAAACATGAACAAGAAATTTTGTTCGATAAGTTAAACAAACAAGCATGCAACAAAGGCCGCTTTTGTTCGTTTATGTTCGTTAACGTTGTGTTATGTGTTCATTCATTGTCGCTCATTTATATCCATCTGTGTTTGTTCACCTAAAGTTTTTATTATGTTATATTTTTATGTTATTCGTTTTAGTTTTTCTAAGACCCTAACACGTTTTAACCACATAGACGCAACGGAAAATACGAGCCTTAAAAAATTTATAAGCATTCTAATAATTTAGAAACAAGTTTTAAACGACTACATTCAAAGATTTACACAATTCATCCTTAAAAATAAATAAAAAACAACAGGCAATTATCAACTACGTGGCCAACCTTCCGTACAATCCATGCTCTTCAACTCGATCTTCACCCGCCTGCCCTTCATAACAATAAAAATGATCCGCGTAACGTGTAGTCACCATATACAACCAACCCGTTAGTAAGTGGTGATAATCAAAAGTAAAGTGATGCATATGTTAGAACGACATATCACATTCTAACTATGTAAGTTACTTCAGTCAATTATCCTTCTCGCTCTTGATCATTTCAATCCGGTATCGACTCTTCGAGAGACCGACATTCTCATACTTTCATTTTCCAATTCATACTCAATAATAACACGGTTAGCAATCCCGAATCTCAACATATTGAAAACAACATCTTCATAAAAACACCTACCGTTGGTATACATTTATTGGACTACAACCCGAGTATACCTTTTTATATATTCATGTGCACACATACGAGTTCATACCACATACACCTACCATAAATTCATTACACACCACTGCACATAATCCAGTTCATTCAAACACATACAAAATATCATACATATTCATGCATACAACTATCCGACTAAAGACATACTTTAAAACAAATTTCGTCCTTACACACATATAAACACATTCTATCTCATTTGTTCTTTCAAGTTTTAATCACATAACTATACGCAACCCACACATACAAATCCACGATCATTATTCGTTTACTACGCGTACCCGTCTACCACTTCCACCGTCACCTGCACCTTGATGCGTGTTTTCATTCGGTATTTATTCCATTAAGTTTATACTTTTACATGGACATGAGTTATACAAGTCTAATGGAGTACAAGGGGTCGTACAAACACCTTACAGAGTACCGAGACGAAACTAGGATTAACCGTACATGCGAAACAAAGAAACCGGAAACCAGGATACAATGTTGCGTCACTGACAGGCTAGTTTTCCGCGTCGGGGCACAAAGGCCATCGACAGGAATTAAGGCGTCGGAAAAGGACGCCGCATCGGCGACACAGGGATGCCCCGTCGGCGACGCAGCTCCTGCAATACCGACGCTGAATTTCTTGTTTTGACCCGTTTGACCGTACCAAGCGTTTCCAACCATAATTAATCTACCATTCACCCAAAACGACCCTACTTGTGTTCATTCCATCATGATTTACCCATTTGTTGGTGATTCTTACTCTTTTCACAATTCAAAACTCATTACGTAATAATAATTCCGTTTGGAAATCACCTACCGACTTAGTTAACTGCTTTTGTCCCAGTACAACGAGTCAACGAGGCTTACCATAGTACTTCTAATAATCATTCATTTTTTACGTTACTCCCAACGATTGCGCATACAACAGTTTCCATTAATTACTAATGAGTGAGTTCGGAATCACTTACCTTAAGCGTCTATATTCGTGCTTGCCTCCTTGTTTCCTCTTGACCCGTTAGCCATCCATGTTTGAGTCAATTGACAAGATTTTCATCCTTACATGTCATTACATTCATAACAAGTAGGGTATGATCATAACCCATTTCTATTTGATGCTTCTAATACACAATCATGTTTAGTTTCATACCAATTCACGGATATGATCATAACCCATTTCTAAAACGATCACCAAATAAGAATCTACAACTTACCAAGTGATTAATAGGGCTAGATGGTCAAGAATTCAAGTTCATGCACGAATTTTAGCTTGAATCCATCTTCAATTCAGACAAAAAAGGGTTGAATTGAAGTTTTCTTCTTCTCCTTCTTGTGTGTGTCGACAGTAAGCCAAAGACCCCAAAAAAATCTGCATTTTTCACCCTTTGTAACTCAACTTTTGACCATTTAAGTAGTTTGTGAAATTGTCATAATGGTCCCTCAACTTATTGTAACACCTCGAAAATTTACGTCCAATAATGTACTGACACATGTCATAGGCTTTGAATATGTGAAAAAGTACTTTAGAGGGACTAAAGTTAACAAACAGTGAAACTATGTGAATGTAAGGGTCCAAAGTGTCAACAATTGATAAATAGGCCCTACAATAACCCTACATGGTGTTTATAATCTTAAACGGATAAATCATGGATCATACGAAGAAGAAAATGAAAGAAAGTGAGGAATTACAAACTACAGGGGCTAAATGTGTCAACATGTTGAAAGTATACCTCTGAGTGACCTTTTGGCAATCTCGAAGCTTTGTAATGGTAAAATATACTCACTAGAACATGTGGTAAAAATTTCATAAAGTTTCGATATCGCATGAGAAAGTTATGATCAAAACCGTGCACGAAGGGTTAAATGCGTTAACGTTGAAATTCGTGACTTTTCGGGTAAGCACAAAGTTAACCAAGGACCTACCCAAGTTTGTAGATGTCCTAAGGTCCTTAAAAATCAGGTTTGAGGTTCTAATGAGCAAGAAAATAAGCAAAACCACATAACAAAGGACCAAGGACTGAATTGTAAATCTTAAAAAACTTGTAACCTGATGAAACACTTGTACGCGGCCCGCGAAGGGGCTCTCGCGGCCCGCCTACGACCTGCCAGCGACAAACAGTGCGCAGATGTCAGTTGCAGGTCTGATTTCGATGGTTAACAGCTGTTGTTCGATACCTGGGGCTCTCCAATGGTTTTACATGCATAGGGGGCACTTGGACACATCTTACAACACCCATAGACTCTTGTGGCATCATCTAATGAGATCAAAGATGTTATAAAAGGGACTTGTAGTTGCAACATTGATCACTTGCATGTTCAAAACTCACAAGACCCACTTCTGGAGCTTCTCTGATCAACCTCAGGCTTTCTAGTGATCTCTAAGCGTAATTAGGACTCTTGTAAGTATTCATAACCCCTTCTAATTCGTTGTAGCTTAGTTAATTAATCAAAAGTCAAACCGTCGTAAATTAAGTTTGACTTCGTGATTAAATGAAATTGGCTCTGTCATTTCTCGAATTGAAAGTACCTACAAGTAGGTATTTATGTGGGTAACAAACCCTTAAAAGGGTACTTTCAGATTCCCACTCTAACTATGTTAATTGTCGAGTCAAAGCTTGCTTTAAAAAGTCAACAGAATGATTATTTGCAAATTTAAGCATAATTAGCAATGTAGGATGCATGCAACCTGTTTGATCATTAAAATAACTTGGTAACTAATGTAAGAACATGTTCCAACATGATCAACTCGACAATTTTCAGTTTGAATCCGGATCGGAACCGAAAGTCGCATAAATTGACTTTTGCTTTGACTATCAGTTCTGATCCGTTTATGCATGTTTAAGATCTGCCTTAGAGCTTATTTTGGACCAGGTTTCATATAAGTATAACTCTCTGAGATTATACAACTTGGTTCAATACTTATCCGATTCATATGCATGTTTCCGATTAATGCTTAAAAGTTGACTATTATGCCCTTTTGATTATAAAACGTGATTTTTGAAAAAGTGAAAGAGTAGAAACATTAGTTACTGATGGATCTATGTCGATAACTAACGTGCTTCATTTCACTATGTGTACGTGCTGGTTATGCGTAAACGAATTCGAACTCTATATGCTATTATCAAACTTGTATGCTCACCTTTACATTTTATGTATTGACTTTATTTTAACGTATGTGACAGGTGCTTAGGATGCATATGTGGTAGGGAATGGAAGCTAGAATAAAGCTTTAGAGCCCAACAAGTAGTTGTCTGTAGATAACTCATTAGGGGTCTCTAGAAGCAGATAAACAATTGCTACTTATTTAAATCTGAGTTGTCGGAACAGAATATTTTTTTTGATGTTGTCTGTAATAACTTGTTTGACTATTTATGATACGGTATGGGACGTATTGCTTTAATTAAATGGTAATGATAGTTGTTATGGAAACTTCTGGACAATCTGTTTCGCTCAGTGCCACGCCCCGATGATTCCGCCATCGGTTGGGGTGTGACAATCCGGCCTTCGCTTAATCGTGCGTTTGAACCGTATCGTCCTTAAAACTAGCCGGTCTAAGCTTAAGCTTAAATAAAGACCCGTTAGAAATCTAATAGGTTATTATAAACCTTCGTTCCAGATTAGGAGCACTAGTAAAAGCTACTTGCAATTTGCTTATTGAGAATTATACTTTGCTCAGGTAAATACTTTTAACTTATTTTCCCTATACGGGCTTGGGGTACGGTATATAAAATACCGCTTGGTCCGGCATTGAATTCTTTAATCGAATAGAGGTTAAATTTATTGATATGCTATGTTTTGAATGTGTTTTGTTTGCTTAAAGCCTTTGGGGGGTTAATGACCATGTCCCGGATATCCTTGGCATCATCTTACGAGATGGCCACGACCTGAGCATGGGGTGTAGGCGTACACCTTTCAGTGCATAACTCAATATTGTGGTGTGTCTATTAATCTTTAACCCGGTCTACGGATCGGGCTACTGAACGCATAAGTAACATGTAAATCCCTTACAAGATTATATTCACATAATTATCCCAAGTTATAAAATGTTTTGTGCCACGTGCATTCAAACCAATTTTCAACCCTTTTTAAAATGAATCAGTTAAATTGTATTTACCAGTGTAAACTGACGTATTTTTCCAAAAGGTTAAGTGCAGGTACTATTCGTACTAGGCTGGCTGTCTTCTAAGCGTCCACAATAAGTCTCGCAAGCTTGGATGTCAATAAAGCTGTTGAACAATATCTACTTTTATTTTGATCCGCCTGTGGATCCGTTTCAACTACTCGTGATATTTAATATTACATTTTATTTAAAGTTGAAATGAATCTATCTTTGCTTCCGCTGTGCATTTTATATATTGTGTTGTTTGTCTATGATGATACCAACTACGTCACTATACTCCCCACCGGTGACACGTGGAAAATAGGGGTGTGACAGGTTGGTATCAGAGCCAACTCTGAATGAATTAAACACTAGCCTTTTGTGTTTAATCTCAGTTACACAATTGCACATTCCTCGATTCTCGAGTCTAGACAAAGAACTTAGGAATTTTCCAAATTTTTGGTTTTTATTTCTAACTTTGTCTTATATATTTCTTGTTGTATCACTTGTTTGTTTGTGACAGGTTGTCAAAATGCCGCCGCGAATGAGAGGAAGAGGCAGGGGAAATGGGCCACTTACCGCCCAAAACGATCATGAAGCCGGACCTTCGCACCGGCGAACACCTTCAGATCCCCATAACTCAGATGGTCAAGATCTTTGGAGGTCTTTTATTGAACCAGCTAGGCGCTCAGTTTCACTGAGTACCTCCCCATCTATCCCACACTCCTTTGGGCCTCATTCTGAAAATGAGCCCCACAACTCTCACCAGTCCTACATTCCTCTACTAGGACACCCTTTGACCATCTATCACCCGTCTTCCAGGGCCAGTTCAACCCTGCTGATTACCTTGGAGAGCCAGTGGGTTTTAACCCACTTGGACCTGAAGACCACTTTTCCGGTGGCAACCCGATGGATATCGATGAGGACACCGATCCTGCAATGCCACCATCCGGAACTCCCAACCATCCCATTGAAATTTCAGATGGGTCACCGTATGTGGGATCACCTTATAATGGTCCCGATAGCTTCGAGGAGAAATTCCGGCAGTATGACTGGGTGTTTACCCCCAGTTACCATAGCTCTCCCCTGCACCAGCCACACCACTCTCCCCTACACCAGCTGCATCACAACTCTCCCCTGCACACCACCAGCAGCAGCCACAGCAGCAGCAGAATCCTTCCGAGGATTCCAGACTTGTCGCGGTCACTCCGCCGCCACCACCACCACCTCAGCTTCAGCCTCCCTCGCCTCCGAGGCGAAGGAGAACGACCCTGCGGATATCCGCACGAGGGGGAGTGCGCATCAGCACCCCTCCACATTCAAGTGGCAGCCGGTACTCGCCACTTCACGAAGAACCGGAGATGGGAGAATCTTCACACCCCGTCTCAGAAGTGAACTCTGCGCCAGTCGCGCCACAGCCACCATTGGGTTTTGGAGACCCAATTCCCACTTACACTGGTGCGGCAGCATAAAATCCCTTCGAGCAGCCGATCCACACAAATTACAACTTTGCAGAGGATCCCTACTGGGTAGCTTCGAGCTTCAACGCTCCCCGTCCGGAAGGTCCCTACGGAGGTCCCTGGGCTACGGGACAATCGACCTATGAATACCCACCATATGGGTATCAGCAATCACAGCCTCCTCAACCTCCGCATTATCATCAACAACAGCCTCCTCAACCTCCGCATTATCAGTAACCACCGCAAACACCGGTGATGTCGCCGCCACAATTTCAAGAAATCCTTCATGAGATACATGAGGTGCGACAAGAGGTGCAACATGGATTGCGGGAAGAACGTAGGCATAACCGGGGGATGTTTAAGAAGATGGTGGATTTGATCAAGGGAAAAAGCAAGAAGGATCACTGAATCCTTTGTTTGTTTGTTTTAGTATTGTAATCATGTCCCTGCGAGGACATTTATTTCTGTACTCTGCCCCTGCGTGGGCATATTATCCTTTCTGTTCTGCCCCTGCTGGGCATGTTTTTTTTCTATTTTGACCCCTGCGTGGGTTTGTTTTGTTAGTTGGCCCCTGCGTGGGCATGTTGTTTATGTAAAAGTCCCGTTTAGGGCAAACTCGTACTAGTTTAATTTTTGTTTGGAATGGTTAATTTAAGTTTTTCATTTTTAAAATTTTATGCATGAATATAATATATGAATAAATGAAAAATAACATTTATTATTTTAATTTACCATTTTAATAATAAGAATCTTAAAAAGGTAAAACCTAGCTTGAATGTCATATTAAAGACCTGGCCAATATGGTAGAACCTGTTTAAAAAGATTCAAATCTCTGTTAACATCTGCAAACATGTTAACATTCTTGGCTAGTGTGATCCGCAAAATCACACATGTCACCCTTTTTTATAAATTATCCAAATTTATATTTTTATATATATTTGATTGTGACAAAATGTCTACGGGTTATAATTGATGTCATATAAAACAAAAGGCAGCCGTAGTTTATAAACTCCCTGCCAAGAAAGGGATTGATTTGTCTTATTTATTCAAACTTTAATCCTATAAGATCTAAATTTGTAATTTAGAAATTTGTCTACGTGACTAGGCCTATTATGCCAATATTATATTTCATTCTAAAAAGATTACTAGTAAAAATCCCGAATGAAATTATTGAATAAATTAACTAAGATGTCTATTAAGACCATGGATAATAAATCGTCAAGAACGATAATACTGTTTAGGCTTCTAAATAGACTTTGTCCTTATTTCTTTATGTAGAAATTAAAACTACATGGCCAAATCTGAAGAAATAAACAGTCATCCAGTGGAAAACCCTGAAAATGCTAAGATACTTGTAACTGGTGCAGAGTTACAAGCAATAGTGGAAAATGCTGTTACCAAAGCCATCGAGAGGCAATATAGTGAATCAAGCGGGACCCGAAGTAGGACCCGATCCGCACCACGTTCCAAGCCAAAAGTTCAATCGGAGGCTCATAGCAAACCGCCCTCTAAGAAAGATGAATCTAAGAAAGATGAGCTCAAGAAGGATGATGATCGACACTCATCAAATCAGAACAGTGTTCCCTAAAAAAGGATGGTGTATGATGCTAAACCACACACCAAGTCATGTACTTACAAGTACTTTGTTTCTTGCAAACCCCGGGACTTCACCGGGGAGAAAGGAGCAATAGATTGTATGACTTGGTTGGACGAGATGGATACAGTAGTAGACATCCGCGGTTGTGCTGAAAGGGACGTAGTAAAATACGTATCCCAATCATTCAAAGGAGAAGCACTGGCGTGGTGGAAGTCTCTCATACAAGCTGCTGGAAAGATCCCACTCTATAACTTATCATGGGATCAGTTCGTTGCTCTTATTAAAGAGAATTATTGCCCGCAGCACGAAGTTGAGAGAATCGAGTCAGATTTCTTATCATTGGTGATGAAGAATTTAGACTGTCAAGCATACCTCACCACTTTCAATACCCTATCTAGGTTGGTTCCGTACTTGGTAACCCCAGAGCCTAAGAGGATTGCTCGCTTCATCGGGGGTTTAGCCCCAGAGATTAAAGCAAGTGTTAAGGCATCAAGGCCTGCAACCTTCAGATCAGCAGCTGATCTATCTCTATCTCTTACCTTGGACGTAGTCAGGTTGAGAGCGCTCAGAAACTCAGAAGAAGGTAAGAGGAAGCGTGAGGACGATACCTCACGAAGATCAGATAAGAAACACCGAGGAAATAACAACCACAAGAAAGGGTCGGGATCTAAGAAGGATGGGCAACAATCGGGGGATAAGCCCAAATGTAAAACTTGTAAGAAGAACCATTTTGGGAGGTGTCGACTTGAGTCGAAATCCCAGTCTCACTCGAGACCCTGTGGAATTTGCAAATCTACGGATCATAAGACTTTGGAGTGTAAGAAGCTAAAAGATGCAACATGTTACGGTTGCAATGAAAAAGGGCACATTAAGTCTAATTGCCCAAAGAGCACCA
This sequence comes from Helianthus tuberosus, assembly GCA_030545235.1. Lineage (NCBI taxonomy): Eukaryota > Viridiplantae > Streptophyta > Magnoliopsida > Asterales > Asteraceae > Helianthus > Helianthus tuberosus. The sequence continues at coordinate 16,211,171 of CM060410.1, forward strand.
AGAAAACCGAGGATGGGAAGAAGACCAATGCGAGGGTCTTCAAGATGGACGCTAAGGAAGCTGTTCAGGATGACAACGTGATCACAGGTACTTTTCTCGTAAATGATGTTTATGCTAGAGTATTGTTTGATTCTGGAGCAGATAAGTCTTTTGTGGATAATAAGTTTTGTGACTTGTTGAAATTGCCTGTAAAACCCTTAAGTGTGAAATATGAGGTGGAATTAGCTGATGGAACCATAGAAACCGCCTCAACTGTGTTAGATGGATGTGTTATATCCATTAGGAATCACTCTTTTCCTTTGTCCTTACTTCCCTTTAAGCTAGCCGGCTTTGATATAGTTATAGGAATGGATTGGTTATCGCATAACCAAGCCCAGATTATGTGCAACAGAAAGCAAGTGGTAGTCAAAACCCCGTCTGGGGAGTCACTTACCATTCAAGGGGATACTCAGCATGGACTGCCCGAGCAAGTGTCCATGCTCAAGGCATCTAGATGCTTGAAGAAGGGTTGTGTCATTTATATGGCACAAGTTACTATTGATGAGCCAAAGCCAAAGATTGAAGACATCCCTATCATTTCGGAATATCCTGAAGTTTTTCCCGAGGAACTACCTGGTTTACCACCAGATAGGCAAGTGGAATTCCGAATTGACATCATCCCGGGTGCAGCACCAGTAGCAAGAGCGCCTTATAGGTTAGCACCAACAGAAATGAAGGAGTTAAGGACGCAGTTAGATGATCTGTTAGCTAAAGGTTTTATTAGACCTAGTTCGTCTCCTTGGGGAGCGCCGATCTTGTTTGTCAAGAAGAAGGATGGATCGATGCGTCTGTGCATCGATTACCGTGAACTTAATAAATTCACTATCAAGAATAGGTATCCTTTGCCCAGGATCGACGATCTGTTCGATCAATTGCAAGGGGCAAGCTACTTCTCTAAGATCGACTTGAGGTCAGGCTATCATCAGTTGAAGGTCAAGGATGAAGATGTGCACAAAACTGCATTTAGGACTCGTTATGGACATTACAAATTCCTAGTGATGCCTTTTGGGCTCACTAATGCACCGGCCGCATTCATGGATCTCATGAATCGCGTCTGCAAGCCTTACTTAGATAAGTTTGTCATCGTCTTTATTGACGACATTCTTATTTACTCGAAAAACCAAGCTGACCACGAGAAACACCTTCGTTGTATTCTCAAACTTCTACATCATGAGAAACTCTACGCCAAATTTTCGAAGTGCGAATTTTGACTTCGGGAAGTCCAATTCCTTGGACATGTGGTAAGTGAGCGTGGTATCCAAGTGGATCCCGCTAAGGTGGAAGCAGTTATGAATTGGCAAGAGCCAAAGACGCCTACTGAGATTCGCAGTTTTCTGGGTTTAGCAGGATATTATAGGCGTTTCATTGAAAATTTCTCAAGGATTGCTGCGCCTCTAACTTCGTTGACACGTAAGAAGGTTAAGTTTGATTGGGGCCCTAAGCAGCAGGAATCCTTTGACATTCTTAAGAAAAAGTTGAGCAATGCACCAGTATTAACATTGCCCGATGGTATAGAAGAATTTGTGGTGTATTTTGATGCATCACACACTGGTATGGGCTGTGTACTCATGCAGAAAGGCAAGGTTATTGCCTACGCTTCACGACAGCTAAAGGTGCACGAGAAGAATTACACCACCCATGATTTGGAGTTGGGTGCCGTTGTATTTGCATTGAAATTATGGAGGCATTACTTATATGGAACCAAGTGTGTGATCTATTCAGATCACAAGAGCCTTCAACATTTGTTCAATCAGAAGGATTTGAACATGCGACAAAGACGATGGATGGAAACTTTAAATGATTACGACTGTGAAATAAGATACCATCCAGGCAAGGCAAATGTAGTTGCTGACGCCTTAAGCAGAAAAGAGAGAGTGAAGCCGATAAGAATCAATGCCAAGCGCATTGAAATAAGGAATAGTTTGAACGAAAGGGTGTTAGCAGCACAGAAGGAAGCTGTCCTGGAAGCTAACTATCCTGAAGAAAAGCTAGGAGTAACTAAGGAGCAGTTATCCTATGACAAGGACGGAATGCTAAGACTGAATGGACGAATATGGGTTTCAGTTTATGGAGGGCTTCGAGATGTTATCCTCCAGGAAGCCCACAGTTCCAAATATTCCGTTCATCCTGGAGCTGATAAGATGTACCAGGATCTAAAGGCCAACTATTGGTGGATTGGTTTGAAAAAGTCTGTAGCTGCCTATGTAGCTAAATGTTTGACTTGTGCGCAAGTCAAAGCTGAGCACCAGAAGCCGTCAGGTTTGTTACAACAACCTGAAATTCCCACGTGGAAGTGGGAGATGGTGACGATGGATTTCATCACCAAGTTTCCAAAGACGAGGAAGGGAAATGATACTATATGGGTCATAGTGGATAGACTGACGAAGTCAGCACATTTCCTACCCATTAAGGAAACTTACAGCTCAGACATGTTAGCTCAATTATACGTAGATAAAATTGTAGCATTGCATGGCGTACCATTGTCAATTATCTCTGATAGAGATACGAGATACACCTCTCATTTTTGGAAAAGTTTCCAACAGTCTTTGGGCACGCGCTTGAATTTTAGTACGGCTTACCATCCACAGACAGACGGACAGAGTGAGCGTACCATCCAAACATTGGAAGACATGCTTCGTTCATGTGTGATTGATTTAGGTGGCAGTTGGGATAAGCATCTGCCATTGGTCGAGTTCTCCTATAACAATAGCTACCGTACTAGTATTAAGGCTGCGCCCTTTGAGGCATTATATGGTAGAAAATGCAGAACACCTATTTGTTGGGCGGAAGTAGGAGACGTTCAATTGTCAGGACCAGATTTGGTCTTTGAAACGACGGACAAGATTGTCCAGATTCCCGATCGTTTGAAAGCTGCCAGGGATAGGCAGAAAAGTTATGCGGATCCAAAGCGTAAGTCTTTTCACTTCGAAGTAGGTGACAAAGTATTGCTTAAAGTATCACCTTGGAAAGGGGTGATGCGATTTGGTAAGAAAGGCAAGCTAAGCCCGAGATACATAGGACCTTTCGAGGTTATCGAACGTATCGGATCAGTTGCTTATAAGTTAAACTTGCCTGAAGAACTCAGTGCTGTCCACAATGTTTTTCACATCTGTAATCTAAAGAAGTGTTTCGCTGATGAATCACTGGTCATACCACATACGGATGTGCATATAGATGAAAGCTTGAAATTTGTGGAAAAACCATTGTCTATTGAGGATCGACAGGTAAAGAAGCTTCGAAGAAAGCATGTGCCTATTGTAAAGGTCAAATGGGATGCCCGTAGAGGTCCCGAATACACATGGGAGGTAGAATCCACGATGAAAGAAAAATACCCTCATTTGTTTCAGTAAATCTCGAGGTCGAGATTTCTTTTAAGGGGGTGAGGATGTAACACCTCGAAAATTTACGTCCAATAATGTACTGACACGTGTCATAGACTTTGAATATGTGAAAAAGTACTTTAGAGGGACTAAAGTTGACAAACAGTGAAACTATTGTTTTGGTCAAAAAATCAGACGAGGATAATGTAACCAAACTCTCTGTTAAGGGGTATGATGCTCGAATTGGTTTATAGCAATAAGGATCACTATGAAAAATAAATAACAAGCGACACAAGGTTTATACGGGGAAAAAGCCCTTGATCAAGAGTTGATCTCCGGCACAAAAAACCCCGGGTGATGGAAACTACCGATCACCAACTCAAATTAAACAAGTAATGTGTTACAACTTCGGATGATAGCGAGCTAAATACAAGGATCACTATAGTGTAATGTGTAAAAAGTGTATGAAATCGCTAAGTGATGAACGAGAGCTGGTGTGAGCGGTTTTCAGAGTGTGTGTAGCCAAAAATAGCATAAGTGTTGTCTAATTAGCTCACTACCCCATTTAAATCTAGTAAAAATCTAAGTAACAAACTATCCGCAAATGGTGCAAGTCCTCCACGACTCCACAACGTCCATTTCTGACCAAGCACGAGCGGAATAGACTTAGTATATTCTCCAGAAATATCGCTAAGACCAAGTCCCAATTGATATTCCTGCAAAACAGTTACGAATTCAAAACAGACAATCATTAGTATAAGGATCCTTAGGATGATCCATGATCCTGATCCTGAAGCACTTCTGAGGATCACTAACTGACACAGAAGTAAGGATCACCAAACAGGATAATATTTGAGGATCACGGGTCACTTAGAAATCCACCCCTAACAATTGCCCCCAAAATATAAGGAGTTATATCGTAAATAAACGAGTTATATTTTTTCGATCTTATCCCCAACAAATTAACGGATAACTAGCCGTTGGAGACGGACTAGCCGTTGCAAAGCTGACGTCACTGAAGTGACAATCCTGCAAATCATCATTATAAATAGGAGTTAGAGATAGGATCAATATGCATTTAAATTCGAAGAAACTCCCTTTAAATTCTCGGTCGAAGATCAATCAGGTATCTCTTCTCTTATCTCTCCTTCTCTTACTCTGTTTTTCTTTCTTTACCAACATCAATGATGCTCCGGTCTTCCCCCGCCAAGGATCACCAGAAGGATAGCCCCTTGAAGAGTCAAGGGATTATCAAAGACTCAATACATGAGAGGTGTTAGGGGAGGATTTTCTAACAATTAGTGATCCTTATTCGTTATCCTAATTAGTGATCCTTACTTCTGTGACAGGTGGTGATCCTCAGAAGAGCTTCAGGATCAGGATCATGGATCACTTTAAGGATCCTCGTACTGACGATTGTTTATTTATGTTTTGTACTACCTCGCAGGTATAACAAGCTTGACCAAGTGATCCATGATCCTGATCCTGAAGCTCTTCTGAGGATCACCACCTGTCACAGAAGTAAGGATCACTAATTAGGATAACGAATAAGGATCACTAATTGTTAGAAAATCCTCCCCTAACAATTGCCCCCAAAATATAAGGAGTAATTTGTAAAATAAGCGAGTTATATTTTCTTGATCTTATCCGTAACAAACTAACGGATATATAGCCGTTAAAATAGAACTAGCCGTTGCGATGATGACGTCACGGAAGTGACAATCCTGCAGAATCATAATTATAAATAGAGATATAGATAGGATCATTATGCATTCAAATTCGAAAGAAACTCCCTTTAAATTCTCAGTCGACGATCGATCAGGTATTTCTTTCTCCTCTTTCTTCCTCCCTTACTCTGTTTTTCTTTTTTTTTTATCTCTATCACTTCGAAAATGTTGCTCCGACGTTCTCCGGCCAAGGATCACAAAAAGGATAGCCCTTTGAAGAGTCAAAAGATCATCAAAGACTCGGCGAATGAGAGATGTTGCTTTAACGATGCACAAATAGATAACATCCGTCACCGTTTTCCGGCGAATGCCTTTTTCAAACCCTTCGATCCTACTGTCCTGAGTGACTATGTTTCAGAAACATGGGTTGCTTTTCCAGTTACTCCATTTGCTATAGGATACACCTATCCTTTCCCAGAATTTACACAATCCTTCTTTTCTCTTACCAGCATCTCTTACATCCAAGCCATGCCGATGATTTGGAGGGTTTTGTATACCCTGGAGAGGATCATCGAACAGGAGGGTATTGATTTAGGCATGTCAGAGCTGACACAATTGTATGATGTTACCACCTTTGGATCCCACCGTTATTTATTCAAACGAAAACCCAGTGCAGAACATCCCCTTCTTAAAGTCACTGTTAGGGGAGGATTTTCTAACAATTAGTGATCCTTATTCGTTATCCTAACTGGTGATCCTTACTTCTGTGACAGGTGGTGATCCTCGGAAGGGCTTTAGGATCAGGATCATGGATCACTTCAAGGATCCTCATACTGACGATTGTTTACTTATGTTTTATAACATCTCGCAGGTATAACAAGCTTGACCAAGTCTTAGCGACATTCTTGGAGAATATTCCCAAAGTATTCTGCACGTGCTAGATCAAAACTAGACGTTATGGAGAACGTGGAGGCTTGGCCCGAAAGTCGGAGAGTTTGTTAACTAGATATTTTTCTTATTTTAAAGGGGTAACGAGCTAGTTAGTGACACTTAATCATTTTGGCAGTTACACACACTCGCAAACACTCTCATACAAGCTCTCATTCAAACACTTAGCAATTACTTACACTTTTTACACACTTCACCGTAGTGATCCTTGTACCTAGCTCGTTACTATCCGAAGTTGTAAACGTTTATTCATTTATTGGAGCTTGGTGATCGGTAGTTTCCATCACCCGGGGTTTTTTGTGCCGGAGATCAATTATTGATCAAGGGCTTTTTCCCCGTATAAACCCTTGTGTTGTTTGTGCATTCCACATTGAAGTGATCCTCATTGTTGTTACACTTTTAGAGCATCATACCCCGTAATCTAGAGTTTGGTTGCAATATTCTCAACAGATTTTTTGACCAAAACAGTTTGGCGCCCACCGTGGGGCAATTGGTGCTTTGTCCTTAGAAGAATTCGTATTTCTGTGCTCATTCCGGTTCATTACTACCAAGCAAATGGCTTCCTCAGCGAAGAATGCTTCAAACTTGATGCCTTCGTTCACTTCTTCACAAGGCGTTCCTCCTTTGCCTCCACCACCTTCTGGATCCCAGAAGAATACAGAAAATGCTGCGAAGAAACCGACTCCCATTTTCTCAAAACCACCTGCTTCTTCTGTTTCAACTAATCCTACTACTAATGATCTCTATACCTTGATTTTGCAGATGAGGAATCATGCACAAGAGCAGGATAAGACCAACGAAAGGATCCTCCGGGAGATTGATGAAATTAGGAAACAGAAGAAAACGGCAGAGGATCATTCTCCACTGATGCCCAGATCTTTGAATTTTGACACTCCGGTGGTTACTTCTCAGCCGTCAGTGGTTCCAAACATTCAATATGCGGGTGGACCAAAAGGAGTGCACTATGGAACAACAGCTATGACCCAGGCACTAGGTTCATATTTCCAGCCAGCAGGATCCTATCCCCAGCATATGGGATCCCTCACGAGTACAGGAGGGTATTCAGGAATGCAGCAGCATCAAGGATCCTCCTTTGTTCCAGGATCATCCCAGGTTCAAGGATCCTCCTTTGTTCCAGGATCATCCCAGGTTCAAGGATCCTCCTTTGTTCCAGGATCATCCCAGGTTCAAGGATCCTCCTTTGTTCCAGGATCATCCCAGGTTCAAGGATCCTCCTTTGTTCCAGGATCGTCTCAGTTTCCGGGATCCTTCCAGATGCCAGGATCCTTGAGGAGTTTACAAACAGGAAGTTCAGATGTCCATCAAGGAGATTTTATTCCAATGCAGACCAATGCCTCTACCGGTCCCTCGATCATTCCAGAGTCTCAGCAATATGGATTGACCTCTATTCTTCCTAACTTGAATCCAATGGGAGGTAACGCTTTTAATAATTCTCATACTACTAACCATGGTCTTATGCAGGATCCAGGTGTCAATCATGCCATGGCCAGAGAATTACAAAAGCTAAAGGATATGATCTCGAGTGTTCCGGGAGTAGTCAAACCTATTCCAGAGATTGCAGATGGGAGCCACAAGATATCTCGCTTTGCACCTCCAATCTGTGATGCTGAGATACCCAAGAGGTTCCATGTACCTACAATGAAATTGTACGATGGTTCAACGGATCCTGAAGAACACATAGCACAATACAGGGAGAGGATGGAGATCAATCCAATCCCAGAAAAGTTAAAGGAAGCATGCTTATGCAAAGGATTCGGATCCACTCTTACTGGATCAGCTCTCAAATGGCTGCTAAGTCTTCCTCCCTATTCTATTACCTCATTTGCAAACCTAGTTAACTTGTTTAATACTCAGTTTTCTTGTAGTAGAAAATTTGAACGATTAACTAGTGATTTATATAGGATAACCCAGGGTCATAATGAATCATTAAGGGATTACATTACCAAATTTAGTAAAGAATCCTTAGACATTCCCAACTTAGATATAGCCACGGCTGTTGAAGCCTTCAAAATGGGACTGCTTAGGGATTCGTTATTTTATGATGATCTTGTTATGACACCATGCAGGAACCTAGATGAGGTAAGAACCCGGGCTCTCAGGTTCATTCGGCTAGAGGATGACAAGAGGATTCAGGAGAGGATAACAGGATCCTCAAAGCAGGATAAGCAAGGATCCTCATTCAGGAGCAACAAGTTCAGATCCTACAACAAATCTGATAATCAGAATGTTCATTCTATTGATCAAGAAGAGGATGATGAGGATTATCCTCCAATCTCTGAATATTGCTTTAGTGTTGATAACAATGAACTAATCCTTGCCATGCAAAACCTAGGTGATAAAGCTAGATGGCCAAGAAAGAATGACAGGCCAGCTGCAACTAAGGATAAATCAAAGTGGTGTGCATATCATGAAGATTTTGGGCACCTCACAGAAGAATGCATTGCATTAAGAAAGGAGATTGGATACTTGTTGAGCAAAGGGCATCTAAAAGAGTTGTTGGGTAGGAAAAAGTCAAGGACTCAGGATCCTGAAAGGATCCCTGAGAAGGCTCCATCCCCTCCAGCAGATGCACAAGTGATAAACTTTATTTCTGGGGGATCCGACATTTGTGGCACATCCTTCTCAGCAGCTAAGAGGCATGCAAAGGAAACTAAAATGGATAATGGAGAAAGACCAGTTCGAACATCGAGTGTCTCCGAAGGAAAAGTTATAACCTTTGATGAAGAGGATCGTACTGATATCCAGGATCCTCATCATGATGGTTTAGTTATTACTCTTTTTATATCTAACTGTTTTGTCCGCAGGATCTTAATAGACGGAGGAAGTTCAGTGAACATTATCCAACTTGATGTTCTAAAGAAGATGGGTATCCCTGAATCAGAGATCATACCAAGATCCTCCGTGCTCGTGGGATTTAGTGGCGAAACTAAGAACACCCTGGGGGACATTAAACTCCCAATATATATTGAAGGCTTACACTCTTATCAAAAATTTTGTGTTATTGACTGTTTATCTTGTTGTAATGTTATCCTTGGCAGGCCCTGGATACACGATATGAAAGCAGTCCCATCTACTTACCATCAATGTGTGAAGCTCCCTAGTCCTTGGGGAATAGTAAAGATCGATAGTGATCAGCAGGAAGCTAAGAATTGCTACACTTCATCGATGAAACCAGCTTCGAAGTCAAGGGAGCAATAGCAATCAAGGTATCCTCCAAGAAATATCTTGGAGGCCAGAGAGCAGGATGTGGTAGAAATCCTCATGGATCCTGATGATCCTGAATCCAAAATCTATATCGGGTCAGGGATCCTTGGCGAAATGAAAGAAGACCTCATATCCTTCCTCAAAAGGAGAAAGACTACCTTTGCATGGAAACATGAAGACATGACTGGTATATCCAAAGATGTTATTACCCATAAGCTCGGCATCGACAGATCTTTCAAACCAATCCATCAAAGGAGAAGGAAGTTTGCTCCAGAAAGGAATGCCATTATCCAGGAAGAGGTAGAAAAATTGCTCCGGGCAGGTATGATAAGAGAGGTCAAGTATCCAAGATGGTTGGCCAATGTGGTTGTTGTTCAAAAGAAAAATGGAAAGTGGAGGGTATGTGTCGATTTTACCGATTTAAATAAGGCATGTCCCAAGGATCCTTTCCCTTTACCCCACATTGACTCCATGGTGGATGCAACTGCGGGTCATGAACTGTTAACTTTTATGGATGCCTCATCTGGATTTCAACAAATCCAAATGGAACCATCCGACCAAGAGGATACAGCCTTCATGACTCCAACTGGTATATATTGCTATATTGCTATGCCGTTTGGATTGAGAAATGCAGGTGCAACATACCAAAGGCTGGTGAATATGATGTTCAAGGATCAGATTGGACAAACTATGGAGGTTTACATAGATGATATGGTGGTGAAATCCTTAAAGGCTGAGGATCACCTACGTGACTTGGAGGAAGCATTTGATATCCTTGACAAATATAATATGAAGCTTAATCCTTCAAAATGTCATTTTGGTGTTAAAGCAGGTAAATTCTTAGGATACATGGTGACTAAGAGAGGCATCGAAGCTAGCCCGGAACAAATCAAAGCAATAGTGAACATCAAATCCCCGGCCAATGCTAAGGATGTTCAAAGGTTAACAGGAAGGATAGCAGCCTTGTACAGATTTATATCCAAGTCCTCCGAGAAATGTAAAGAATTCTATGATATCCTAAGGAAGAACAAGAAATTTGAGTGGACGGAGAAGCATGAAAATGCTTTAAAAGCCCTCAAAGATTACCTATCCTCGGCCCCGGCTTTAATGAAACCAGAAAAAGGTGAAGTGTTATCCTTGTATCTCGCGGTATCCTCAAAAGCAGTAAGTGCGGTCCTTGTTAAGGATCATCAAGGTACACAACATCCCGTCTATTATGTAAGTAAAAGTTTACTTGATGCCGAATCCAGGTACTCACACCTTGAAAAGCTTATCCTTGCATTAATAATGGCATCTACTAAGTTAAGACATTATTTTGAAACTCATGTTATCATTGTTAAAACTAATTTTCCAATTAAGAATGTCCTCAGGAAACCAGAGATGTCAGGAAGGATGGCTAAGTGGGCAGTGAAATTGAGTGCATATGATATAAGATATGAGCCTAGGACAGCTATCAAATCCCAAGCATTAGCTGACTTTGTGGCTGATTTTAGTAGTGATTTACAAGAAGAAGCAGAGTTAGAAGTCCAGCAGCTAGAGGAGACCAAGGATCCTTGGATACTCCACACTGATGGATCCTCAAATGTCAAAGGCACAGGGCTTGGAATACTACTAAAATCGCCACAGGGGGACATAATACCCCATTCTATAGCTTGTGAGTTCCAAACCACTAATAATGAGGCTGAATATGAAGCCTTAATTGCTGGTTTGCAAATTGCAAAGCATATGGGGATCAGGTATCTTGAGGTACACGTAGATTCTTTATTAATTACAAATCACTTTAATGGATCATATGCTGTTAAAGGTGAAAAACTAACCAAATATTTGGAGATAGTCAAAAGTTTGGCACTCTCTTTTGGTTCCTTTAGTTTGTCACAGGTACCAAGGGAAGAAAATACAGAAGCTGATGCATTGGCTAACTTAGGATCATCTTTGAAGATCCCAGAGGATATCAGGATTCCTATTATCCATATCCTGACCCCGGCTATCGAGGATCACCAGACTATGGAGATAGGAGACGATTCTGCAGTTATCCCTAGTGAGGATATTCAATCCTATTCAGGATCCAGATCATGGATCTCACCAATTATGAGATACTTACAACATGGAGAGATTCCTACAGGAGAAAACCCTAGGGCTTTCAAATCTAAGGTATCTCAATTCACAATTATGAATAATATGTTATATAGACGATCTCTTGCAGGACCGTACTTGAGATGCATTGAGGATCCTGAAGTTCAAGAAGTTTTAAAAGACTTCCATGAAGGAGATTGTGGAAATCACACTGGGGGCAGGGCTTTATTCTCAAGGATCTTGAGGACAGGATACTACTGGCCAACCATGAAGAAAGATGCTGTGGAGTATGCCAGAAGATGTGATCCTTGCCAGAGACACAGCAATATCCTTCATCAACCAGCCGAACTATTGCATCCTATATCCTCCTCTTGGCCATTTATGAGATGGGGTATGGATATAGTTGGCAAGCTCCCTAAGGCACCTGGTGGGAAAGTATTCATGTTAGCTATGACTGATTACTTCTCCAAGTGGATAGAGGCTGAAGCTTTTGCCCAAGTTAGAGAAAAGGAAGTTATATCCTTCATTAAAAGAAATATTATAACTAGATTTGGAATTCCTTCCGAGATTATATGTGATAATGGTTCCCAATTTATTGGGGGCAGAACCACTAACTTTTGTGACAGCTGGGGGATTAAGATGATAACATCAACACCAGTCCACCCACAAGCTAATGGTCAAGCAGAATCATCCAACAAGATCATCATCAACAACTTGAAGAAGAAGCTTGGATCCAAGAAAGGAAAATGGGCAGAAGAGCTACCCTATGTGCTCTGGGCTGACAGGACAACCCTTAAGAATGCTACTGGTCAAACACCATTCTCTTTAGTGTTTGGGGCAGAGTCAGTGATCCCAACAGAAATGGTGGTTCCTACTGCTAGAACTAGTACCCGTGATCCTGAGGAAAATGATGAAAACTTGGCTCAAGACCTGGATACTATTGAAGAAATCAGGGATATGGCTAGGATCAGGATGGCCAGTTATCAACAAAGAATGGCTGGTGCTTACAATAAAAATGTCAGGATCAGGAGGTTTCAAGTTGGAGATATGGTGTTAAGGAAAGCATTTCAAAACACCACCAATCCTGCTGATGGAAAATTGGCTCCAAAATGGGAAGGCCCTTATTTGATTGAAGCTGAAGCAGGAAAGGGGGCATATAGATTGCTAACCATGGAAGGTGAATTGCTACCAAGAGCTTGGAATGCTGTTCACTTGAAGAAATATTTCATGTGACAAGGATCCTCGTGGTAGAGGTGATCCTAGTGGAAGGGATATCCTTAAAGGATCCTCAAAGTATCGGTGATCCTTATTCAGGTAATATCCTAATCTTGAACTATTTCATTTCTTAATTTTCTCATCTAAGGTTAAGTTTTTATTTATTAACATAAGGCTAACCCTTTAAAGGTTGTCAAAATTACCTACCCGAGCATCTACCAGCAAAACGTGGCCCGTCCGCTGGGGTAGGTAAAGGGTGTCCATGATAATAAGTTCAAAAGTAGTGCAGGAAATAAAGACGGAAGGATAACGAGTGGCTTCATCCCCCAAACAGAGGATCCATCCACCACCTATTATCCTGCCTATTGTCCATAGGATCATACATGATCCTTAATCCTAAAACCTATTGTTCAAAGTACAAACCATGAAATTGTTTTAAACATCACAACCATCAAACTAAAAAATTGGGCTCCGGCCTTGGCACATATATCCATCATCGCCCAATTGTGCAGCTCACACCTTGGCTGCATCACCACCAGCATCATCACCACCAGCCTGATCCTTCCCGCTGCCACTTGCCTCAATTGCCAGGACATCAGCTGCCTCCTCCTCATCATCCTCAAGATCTGACAACCTTGCCTTCCAGCCTTCAACATCCCAGCTGCTTTTGTCGAAACTAGGATCTTGAGCTTCTTGGGCCATCTTCAACTTAGTCTGATACATTGTGATGGCAGCAGAAAGTTTGGTATTTTCGATGAGGTCATGCTTTTCATAATCAAAGTTGACCAGCGCCTTGGCCATTTCCTGCTTGGTATCCTGGAGTTCCTTCCGAGCATCAGCAAGTGCAAGATCTTTGAGCACGGCAACTTGTTGGAGATCAGCTATTTTCCTGTCTTGATCCTCTACATGGCCCACATAATCCTCGATCTGAGCAAATTTCTGCAGAAAGAAGATAAGGCAGTTCAAGGTCAAGTGATCCTCATACGAGTAGGATACAAAGTCAGAATTAAGGATCCTTACATCATTGAAGTATTCGAGAAACTGGTGGCGGATCAGTGCTAGCCCTTGAAGATCCTCAGCATCAGAAGTTTTCCTCTTCTTAACGGCCTTTCCTTTGGTGGGTGCCCTTGGAATGGAGATGCTGGGACTGGTGGTGGACCTCTTCTTTCTAGGTCGTACGAGATCAAGATCAGCTGCGTTGAATTGGGAAACAGGTTTGATAGGTTTTCCAGCGCCTACACATTCAAACCAAGATGAGTATCCTTATCCTATTTCAATTTATCTATTTATTTTAATATTTAAACTATGCAAAAGACAGGATACTTACTCGACATGGTAATGGAACCTGAGGATACTTCTTGTGAGTCTTGGGTGTCTATCTTGAATGTCCTTGTTTCAGGATCAAGCTTCCAAAAAGCAGCGAGCCTATCCTTGGTTTCAGGTGATGTGCGGATATGTGAAACGGTGATAGCTGCAAAACAAGAAAGCAAAAATATAAGTCATCCTTGCAATCGAAGAAAGTTCCTGGTGATCCTTATCAGGATCCTCCATCCTACCATGGGTAGCCCAATTTTTTGGAAGATCCTTTCCGTCTTGGATAGAATCTCTCTTGACAAAGAAAAAGCGACGTTTCCAGTCTTTGTCATTCTTGGTGACTTTCAGAAGAGGATGATCAGCACCGGGTTTTCGCTTGAACAAATAGCGATGGGAACCAAAAGTAGTGATATCGTACAGCTCCGCCAATTCTGACATGCCCAAAGCAATGCCTTCTTGTTCGATGATCCTCTCCAGGGTATACAAGACCCTCCAAATCATCGGCATCGCTTGGATATAAGAGATGCCGGTAAGGGAAAAGAAGGATTGTGTAAACTCTGGGAAGGGATAGGTGTATCCTATGGTGAATGGAGTGGCTGGAAATGCAACCCATGTTTCCGAAACACAGTCGCTAAGGGTAGAAGGATCAAAGGGTCTGAAAAAGGCATTCGCCGGAAAACAGCAACGCATTTTGTCTATCTGTGCGTCGTTAAAACAACACTTTTCGTTCGATGAATCCTTGATGATTTTCTGACTTTGCAAAGGACTATCCTTTTTGTGATCTTTGCCCGGAGAACTTCGGAGTAACATCTTTGATGAAAAGATAAAAACAGAGCAAGAGAGGGAAGAGGATAGAGAGAGAGAATACCTGAACGTCTTCGGAATGAGGATTATAAAGGGAGTTTCTCTGAAAATTTAAATGCATTTGATCCTATCTATATCTCTATTTATAATTATGATCTTGCAGGTTGTCACTTCCGTGACATCATCATCGCAACGGCTAGTCCTATACTAACGGCTATATATCCGTTAATTTGTTACGGATAAGATCAAGAAAACATAACTCGCTAATTTTACAATTCCACTCCTTATATTTTGGGGGCAATTGTTAGGGGAGGATTTTCTAACAATTAGTGATCCTTATTCGTTATCCTAACTGGTGATCCTTACTTCTGTGACAGGTGGTGATCCTCGGAAGGGCTTTAGGATCAGGATCATGGATCACTTCAAGGATCCTCATACTGACGATTGTTTACTTATGTTTTATAACATCTCGCAGGTATAACAAGCTTGACCAAGTCTTAGCGACATTCTTGGAGAATATTCCCAAAGTATTCTGCACGTGCTAGATCAAAACTAGACGTTATGGAGAACGTGGAGGCTTGGCCCGAAAGTCGGAGAGTTTGTTAACTAGATATTTTTCTTATTTTAAAGGGGTAACGAGCTAGTTAGTGACACTTAATCATTTTGGCAGTTACACACACTCGCAAACACTCTCATACAAGCTCTCATTCAAACACTTAGCAATTACTTACACTTTTTACACACTTCACCGTAGTGATCCTTGTACCTAGCTCGTTACTATCCGAAGTTGTAAACGTTTATTCATTTATTGGAGCTTGGTGATCGGTAGTTTCCATCACCCGGGGTTTTTTGTGCCGGAGATCAATTATTGATCAAGGGCTTTTTCCCCGTATAAACCCTTGTGTTGTTTGTGCATTCCACATTGAAGTGATCCTCATTGTTGTTACACTTTTAGAGCATCATACCCCGTAATCTAGAGTTTGGTTGCAATATTCTCAACAGATTTTTTGACCAAAACAGTCACCAAGAATGACAAAGATTGGAAACGTCGCTTCTTCTTTGTGAGAAGGGATACCATTCCAGATGGAAAGCATTTACCAAGGGAGTGGTCCACCAATGGTAGGACAGAGGATCCTGAGAAGGATCACCAAGTAGTCTTGTTTTTGTAATAGGATCACTAATCCTTTTTGTTTTGTATCACGCAGCTATTTCTGTCTCACACATCATCACATCACCTGAAACCAAGGATAGGCTCGCTGCTTTCTGGAAGCTTGATCCTGAAACAAGGACATTCAAGATAGACACCCAAGACTCACAAGAAGTATCCTCAGGTTCCATTACCATGTCAAGTAAGTATCCTGGCTTTTACATAGTTTGAATATTAGAATAAATAAATAAATTGAAAGAGGATAAGGATACTCATCTTGCTATGAATGTGTAGGCGCTGGAAAATCTGCCAAGCCTGTATCCCAGTTCAACACGGCTGACCTTGATGTCGTACGATCCAGGAAGAAGAGATCCACCACCAGTCCTAGCATTTCCATTCCAAAGGCACCCACTAAAGGAAAGGGTGTCAAAAAGAGGAAAACTTCTGATGCTGAGGATCTTCAGGGTCTACCACTGATCCGCCACCAGTTCCTTGAATACTTCAATGATGTAAGGATCCTTTATTCTGCCTATATATCCTACTCGTATGAGGATCACTTGGTCTTGAACTGCTTTTATCCTTTTCTTTTGCAGAAATTTGCTGAGATTGAGGATTATGTGGGCCACGTTGAGGATCAAGATAAAAAGATTGCCGACATCCAACAGGTTGCCGTGCTCAAAGATCTTGCACTTGCTGATGCTCGGAAGGAACTCCTAGATGAGAAGACTAAGACAGCCAAACTTCTGATCGACCTTGACTATGAAAAGCATGACCTTATTGAAAATGCTAAGGTCTCTGCCGCCATTACGATGTACCAGACAAAATTGAAGATGGCCCAGGAAGCTCAAGATCCTAGCTTTGATAAAAACAGCTGGGATGTTGAGGGTTGGAAGGCAAGGTTGGCTGATCTTGAGGATGATGAAGAGGAGGCTACTGAGGTCTTGGCGATTGAAGCAAGTGGCAGTGGGAAGGATCTTACGAAGGATACCGCAGCTGGAGGAGATGATGATGCAGCGAAGGCTTAGGCTGCATGATTGGGCGATGATGGATATATGTGCCAAGGCCGGAGCCCAATTTTTTAGTTTGGTGGTAGTTTTTTGTGGTTGTGATGTTTAAAACAATTTGATGGTTGGTACTTGAACAATAGGTTTTTAGGATTAAGGATCATGTATGATCCTTTGGACAATAGGCAGGATTGCAATCGGTGGAGGGATCCTCTGTTTGGGGGATGAAGCCATTGTGATCCTGCCGCCTTTATATTCCTGCACTACTTTTGAACTCATTATCATGGACACCCTTTACCTACCCCAGCGGACGGGCCACGTTTTGCTGGTAGAAGCTCGGGTAGGTAATTTTGACAACCTTTAAAGGGTTAGCCTTATGTTAATAAATAAAAACTTAACCTTTTGTCGCTTATCTTGTGTTGTTATCCTTTTTAGTATGTTACTTTCCAACTGTTGTAATGTTCATTCTGTTTATATTTATCAAGCCTTGAAAAATTAGAAAAGATATCTAGAAAGTTTAGGATATGATCAAGGATCACATATCCCATAACCGATAAGTTCTAAAAAGTGATATAGTTTAAGAAACACAAGTTCAGTTGTCAAGTATAGGGGTTATTTAGAAGAATAATGAATAAAATCAAAAGAGTTAAGGATCATACCTGAGGATCCAAGTTAGAATCCTAACCATAATAAGGATAACTATAAGATAAACCTTAGAGTGAAATAAGGATCAAGGATCCCTAGCTGCCTATCTTCAAGGACCTGAAATAGAGCATAACTTGGGACTAAGCCGATATAAGAAAAGAGTTAGCGACTGGGGACAAGCCCAAGGATAACTGGGGACAAGCCCAAGGATAACTGGGGACTAGCCCAAGGATAACTGGGGACAAGCCCAAGGATAACTGGGGACAAGCCCAAGGATAACTGGGGACAAGCCCAAGGATCGTATGTAAACTGGAGTATGGCCCTAACTGGCGACTATCCAAACTTTGTGACATGAAGATGCCAAAACCTTAGCTAACGTGAAAACGTTAGAAACCTTAGCTAACGTGAAAACGTTAGAAACCTTATGAACGGATGTATGGTACGTCTACCATTATACGTAGGATCCTAAGCATAGCCAGAACAATGGAATTATCAGCCCCTAGAACGAGTACTGGTCCCAAAGCCTTGAACTACACCAGGATCATCGTGCGCTACAGGCGGAATCTGGGGACAAGCCCAAATAACTGGGGTTAAACCCAAAAGACGGATTGCTTCTGTGGATAACCAACGTTGTGCTAAAGATACCTGAACTTTCAAAACTTGAACTCACGTGAGAGATGGATAAAGGATACATGATCCTTATCCTTATATGAGAAAATAAAGAAATGAAATAGTTCAAGATTAGGAAATTACCTGAGTAAGGATCACCGATACTTTGAGGATCCTTTAAGGATATCCCTATCGTGAGGATCACCTATGCCATAAGGATCCTGCTTACATGAAATATTTCTTCAAGTGGACAGCATTCCAAGCTCTTGGTAGCAAATCACCTTCCATGGTTAGCAATCTATATGCCCCCTTTCCTGCTTCAGCTTCAATCAAATAAGGGCCTTCCCATTTTGGAGCCAATTTTCCATCAGCAGGATTGGTGGTACTCTGAAATGCTTTCCTTAACACCATATCTCCAACTTGAAACCTCCTGATCCTGACATTTTTGTTGTAAGCACCAGCCATTCTTTATTGATAACTGGCCATCCTTATCCTAGCCATATCCCTGATTTCTTCAATAGTATCCAGGTCTTGAGCCAAGTTTTCATCATTTTCCTCAGGATCACGGGTACTTGTTCTAGCAGTAGGAACCACCATTTCTGTTGGGATCACTGATTCTGCCCCAAACACCAAAGAGAATGGTGTTTGACCAGTAGCATTCTTGGGGGTTGTCCTATCAGCCCAAAGCACATAGGGTAGTTCTTCTGCCCATTTCCCTTTCTTGGATCCAAGCTTTTTCTTCAAATTGTTGATGATGATCTTGTTGGATGATTCTGCTTGGCCATTAGCTTGTGGGTGGACTGGTGTTGAAGTTATCATCTTAATCCCCCAGCTGTCACAAAAGTTAGTGGTTCTGCCCCCAATAAATCGGGAACCATTATCACATATAATCTCGGAAGGAATTCCAAATCTAGTTATAATATTTCTTTTAATGAAGGATATAACTTCCTTTTCTCTGACTTGGGCAAAAGCTTCAGCCTCTATCCACTTGGAGAAGTAATCAGTCATAGCTAACATGAATACTTTCCCACCAGGTGCCTTAGGGAGCTTTCCAACTATATCCATACCCCATCTCATAAATGGCCAAGAGGAGGATATAGGATGCAATAATTCAGCTGGTTGATGAAGGATATTGCTGTGTCTCTGGCAAGGATCACATCTTCTGGCATACTCCACAGCATCTTTCTTCATGGTTGGCCAGTAGTATCCTGTCCTCAGGATCCTTGAGAATAAAGCCCTGCCCCCAGTGTGGTTTCCACAATCTCCTTCATGGAAGTCTTTTAAAACTTCTTGAACTTCAGGATCCTCAATGCATCTCAAGTATGGTCCTGCAAGAGATCGTCTATACAACATATTATTTATAATTGTGAATTGAGATACCTTAGATTTGAAAGCCCTAGGGTTTTCTCCTGTAGGAATCTCTCCATGTTGTAAGTATCTCATAATTGGTGAGATCCATGATCCTGATCCTGAATAGGATTGAGTATCCTCACTATGGGATAACTGCAGAATCATTTCCTATCTCCATAGTCTGGTGATCCTCGATAGCCGGGGTCAGGATATGGATAATAGGAATCTTGATATCCTCTGGGATCTTCAAAGATGATCCTAAGTTAGCCAATGCATCAGCTTCTGTATTTTCTTCCCTTGGTACCTGTGACAAACTAAAGGAAACAAAAGAGAGTGCCAAACTTTTGACTATCTCCAAATATTTGGTTAGCTTTTCACCTTTAACAGCATAGGATCCATTAAAGTGGTTTGTAATTAACAAAGAATCTACATGTACCTCAAGATACATGATTCCCATATGCTTAGCGATTTGCAAACCAGCAATTAAGGCTTCATATTCAGCCTCATTGTTAGTGGTTTGGAACTCACAAGCTATAGAATGGGGTATTATGTCCCCCTGTGGCGATTTTAGTAGTATTCCAAGCCCTGTGCCTTTGACATTTGAGGATCCATCAGTATGAAGTATCCAAGGATCCTTGGTCTCTTCTAGCTGTTGGACTTCTAACTCAGCTTCTTCTTGTAAATCAATACTGAAATCAGCCACAAAGTCAGCTAATGCTTGGGATTTGATGGCTGTCCTAGGCTCATATCTTATATCATATGCACTTAGCTTCACTGCCCACTTAGCCATCCTTCCTGACATCTCTGGTTTCCTGAGGACATTCTTAATTGGGAAATTAGTTTTAACAATGATAACATGAGTTTCAAAATAATGTCTTAACTTTGTAGATGCCATAATTAATGCAAGAATAAGCTTTTCAAGGTGTGAGTACCTGGATTCGGCATCAAGTAAACTTTTACTTACATAATAGACAGGATGTTGTGTACCTTGATGATCCTTAACAAGGACCGCACTTACTGCTTTTGAGGATACTGCAAGATACAAGGATAACACATCGCCTTTTTCCGGTTTCATCAAAGCCGGGGCCGAGGATAGGTAATCTTTGAGGTCTTTTAAAGCATTTTCATGCTTCTCCGTCCACTCAAATTTCTTGTTCTTCCTTAGGATATCATAGAATTCTTTACACCTCTCGGAGGACTTGGATATAAATCTGTTCAAGGCTGCTATCCTTCCTGTTAGCCTTTGAACATCCTTAGCATTGACCGGAGATTTGATATTCACTATTGCTTTGATCTGTTCCGGGCTAGCTTCAATGCCTCTCTTTGTCACCATATATCCTAAGAATTTACCTGCTTTAACACCAAAGTGACATTTTGAAGGATTAAGTTTCATGTTATATTTGTCAAGGATATCGAATGCTTCCTCCAAGTCTCTTAGGTGATCCTCAGCTTTTAAGGATTTTACCACCATATCATCTATGTAAACCTCCATAGTTTGTCCAATCTGATCCTTGAACATCATATTCACCAGTCTTTGGTATGTTGCACCTGCATTTCTTAATCCGAACGGCATAGCAATATAGCAGTATATACCAGTTGGAGTCATGAAGGCTGTATCCTCTTGATCGGATGGTTCCATTTGGATTTGTTGAAATCCAGATGAAGCATCCATAAAAGTTAACAGTTCATGACCCGCGGTTGCATCCACCATGGAGTCAATGTGGGGTAAAGGGAAAGGATCCTTGGGACATGCCTTATTTAAATCGGTAAAATCGACACATACCCTCCACTTTCCGTTTTTCTTTTGAACAACAACCACATTGGCCAACCATCTTGGATACTTGACCTCTCTAATCATACCTGCCCGGAGCAATTTCTCTACCTCTTCTTGTATAATGGCATTCCTTTCCGGTGCAAACTTCCTTCTCCTTTGATGGATTGGTTTGAAGGATCTGTCGATGCCGAGCTTGTGAGTGATAACATCTTTGGATATACCAGTCATATCTTCGTTTTTCCATGCAAAGGTAGTCTTTCTCCTTTTGAGGAAGGATATGAGGTCTTCTTTCATTTCGCCAAGGATCCCTGATCCGATATAGATTTTGGATTCAGGATCATCAGGATCCATGAGGATTTCTACCACATCCTGCTCTTTTGCCTCCAAGGCATCCCTTGGAGGATACTTTGATTGCTATTGCTCCCTGGATTTCGAGGCTGGTTTCATCGATGAAGTATAGCAATTCTTAGCCTCCTGCTGATCACTATCAATCTTTACTATCCCCCAAGGACTAGGGAGCTTCACACATTGATGGTAAGTGGATGGGACTGCTTTCATATCGTGTATCCAGGGCCTGCCAAGGATAACATTACAACAAGATAAACAGTCAATAACACAAAATTTTTGATAAGAGTGTAGGCCTTCAATATATATTGGGAGTTTAATGTCCCCCAGGGTGTTCTTAGTTTCGCCACTAAATCCCACGAGCACGGAGGATCTTGGTATGATCTCTGATTCATGGATACCCATCTTCTTTAGAACATCAAGCTGGATAATGTTCACTGAACTTCCTCCGTCTATTAGGATCCTGCGGACAAAATGGTTAGATATGAAAAGAGTAATAACTAAACCATCGTGATGAGGATCCTGGATATCAACACGATCCTCTTCATCAAAGGTTATGACTTTTCCTTCGGAGACACTTGATGTTCGAACTGGTCTTTCTCCATTATCCATCTTAGCTTCCTTCGCATGCCTTTTAGCTGCTGAGAAGGATGTGCCACAAATGTCGGATCCTCCAGAAATAAAGTTTATCACTTGTGCATCTGCTGGAGGAGCTGGAGCCTTCTCAGGGATCCTGAGTCCTTGACTTTTTTCTTCCCAACAACTCTTTTAGATGCCCTTTGCTCAACAAGTATCCAATTTCCTTTCTTAATGCAATGCATTCTTCTGTAAGGTGCCCAAAATCTTCATGATATGCACACCACTTTGATTTATCCTTAGTTGCAGCCGGCCTATCATTCTTTCTTGGCCATCTAGCTTTATCGCCTAGGTTCTGCATGGCAAGGATTAGTTCATTGTTATCAACACTAAAGCAATATTCAGAAATTGGAGGATAATCCTCATCATCCTCTTCTTGATCAATAGAATGCACGTTCTGATTATCAGATCTGTTGTAGGATCTGAACTTGTTGTTCCTGAATGAGGATCCTTGCTTATCCTGCTTTGAGGATCCTGTTAACCTCTTCTGGATCCTCTTATCATCCTCTAGCCGGATGAACCTGAGGGCCCAGGTTCTTACCTCATCTAGGTTCCTGCATGGTGTCATAACAAGATCATCATAAAATAACGAATCCCTAAGCAATCCCATTTTGAAGGCCTCAACAGCCGTAGCTATATCTAAGTTGGGAATGTCTAAGGATTCTTTACTGAATTTGGTAATGTAATCCCTTAATGATTCATTATAACCCTGGGTTATCCTATATAAATCACTAGTTAATCGTTCAAATTTTCTACTACAAGAAAACTGATTATTAAACAAGTTAACTAGGTTAGCAAATGAGGTAATAGAATAGGGAGGAAGACTTAGCAGCCATTTGAGAGCTGATCCAGTAAGAGTGGATCCGAATCCTTTGCACAAGCATGCTTCCTTTAACCTTTCTGGGATTGGATTGATCTCCATCCTCTCCCTGTATTGTGCTATGTGTTCTTCAGGATCCGTCGAACCATCATACAGTTTCATTGTAGGCACATGGAACCTCTTGGGTATCTCAGCATCACAGATTGGTGGTGCAAAACGAGATATCTTGTGGCTCCCATCTGCAATCTCTGGAATAGGTTTGACTACTCCCGGAACACTCGATATCATATCCTTTAGCTTTTGCAATTCTCTGGCCATGGCATGATTGATACCTGGATCCTGCATAAGACCATGGTTAGTAGTATGAGAATTATTAAAAGTGTTACCTCCCATTGGATTCAAGTTAGGAAGAATGGATGTTAATCCATATTGTTGAGACTCTGGAATGATCGAGGGACCAGTAGAGGCACTGGTCTGCATTGGAATAAAATCTCCTTGATGGACATCTGAACTTCCTGTTTGCAAACTCCTCAAGGATCCTGGCATCTGGAAGGATCCCTGAAACTGGGATGATCCTGGAACAAAGGAGGATCCTTGAACCTGGGATGATCCTGGAAAGAAGGAGGATCCTTGAACCTGGGATGATCCTGGAACGAAGGAGGATCCTTGAACCTGGGACGATCCTGGAACGAAGGAGGATCCTTGAACCTGGGATGATCCTGGGACGAAGGAGGATCCTTGAACCTGGGATGATCCTGGAACGAAAGAGGATCCTTGAACCTGGGATGATCCTGGAACAAAGGAGGATCCTTGAACCTGGGATGATCCTGGAACGAAGGAGGATCCTTGAACCTGGGATGATCCTGGAACGAAGGAGGATCCTTGAAACTGCTGCATTCCTGAATATCCTCCTGTACTCGTGAGGGATCCCATATGCTGAGGATAGGATCCCGCTGGCTGGAAATATGAACCTAATGCCTGGGTCATAGCTGTTGTTCCGTAGTGCACTCCTTTTGGTCCACCCACATATTGAACGTCTGGGACCACTGATGGCTGAGAAGTAATCACCGAAGTATCAAAATTCAAAGATCTGGGCATTAGTGGGGAACGATCCTCTGCCGTTTTCTTCTGTTTCTTAATTTCGTCAATCTCCCGGAGGATCCTTTCGTTGGTCTTATCCTGTTCTTGAGCATGATTCCTCATCTGCAAAATCAAGGCATAGAGATCATTAGTAGTAGGATTAGTTGAAACAGAAGAAGTAGGTGGTTTTGAGAAAATGGGAGTTGGTTTCTTCGCGGCATTCTCGGTATTCTTCTGGGATCCAGAAGGTGGTTGAGGCAAAGGAGGGACGCCTTGTGAAGAAGTGAATGAAGGCATCAAGTTTGAAGTATTCTTCGCTGAGGAAGCCATTTGCTTGGTTGTAGTGAACCGGAATGAGCACAAAAATGCGAATTCTTCTAAGGACAAAACACCAATTGCCCCACGGTGGGCGCCAAACTGTTTTGGTCAAAAAATCTGTTGAGGATATTGCAACCAAACTCTATGTTATGGGGGAATGATGTTTTAAATATGTAACAGCGATGAGGATCACTTCAATGTAAAGTGCACGAACAACACAAGGATTTATACGGGGAAAAAGCCCTTGATCAAGAGTTGATCTCCGGCACAAAAAACCCCGGGTGATGGAAACTACCGATCACCAAGCTCTAATAAATGATTAAATGTTTACAACTTCGGATAGTAACGAGCTAGGTACAAGGATCACTACGGTGAAATGTGTAAAAAGTGTATGAGATTGCTAAGTGTTTGAACGAGAGCTTGTATGAGCGTTTGTACGAGTGTGTGTAACTGAGAAATGACTAAGTGTTTTCTACTAGCTCGTTACCCCTTTAAAATAAGAAAATAACTAGCTAACAAACTTTCCGACTTTCGTGCCATGCCTCCACGTTCTCCACAACGTCTATTTTTGGCCAAGCACGTGCAGAATAGCTTGGGAATATTCTCCAGGAATGTCGCCAAGACTTGGTCAAGCTTGTTATACCTGAGAGGTAGTACAAAACATAAATAAACAATCGTCAGTACGAGGATCCTTAAAGTGATCCATGATCCTGATCCTGAAGCTCTTCTGAGGATCACCACCTGTCACAGAAGTAAGGATCACTAATTAGGATAACGAATAAGGATCACTAATTGTTAGAAAATCCTCCCCTAACACCTACTACTAATGATCTCTATGCCTTGATTTTGCAGATGAGGAATCATGCACAAGAACAGGATAAGACCAACGAAAGGATCCTCCGGGAGATTGACGAAATTAAGAAACAGAGGAAAACGGCAGAGGATCGTTCCCCACTGATGCCCAGATCTTTGAATTTTGATACTCCGGTAATTACTTCTCAGCCATCAGTGGTCCCAGACGTTCAATATGTGGGTGGACCAAAAGGAGTGCACTACGGAACAACAGCTATGACCCAGGCATTAGGTTCATATTTCCAGCCAGCGGGATCCTATCCTCAGCATATGGGATCCCTCACGAGTACAGGAGGATATTCAGGAATGCAGCAGTTTCAAGGATCCTCCTTCGTTCCAGGATCATCCCAGGTTCAAGGATCCTCCTTCGTTCCAGGATCATCCCAGGTTCAAGGATCCTCCTTTGTTCCAGGATCATCCCAGGTTCAAGGATCCTCCTTCGTCCCAGGATCATCCCAGGTTCAAGGATCCTCCTTCGTTCCAGGATCATCCCAGGTTCAAGGATCCTCCTTCGTTCCAGGATCATCCCAGGTTCAAGGATCCTCCTTCTTTCCAGGATCATCCCAGGTTCAAGGATCCTCCTTTGTTCCAGGATCATCCCAGTTTCAGGGATCCTTCCAGATGCCAGGATCCTTGAGGAGTTTGCAAACAGGAAGTTCAGATGTCCATCAAGGAGATTTTATTCCAATGCAGACCAGTGCCTCTACTGGTCCCTCGATCATTCCAGAGTCTCAACAATATGGATTAACATCCATTCTTCCTAACTTGAATCCAATGGGAGGTAACACTTTTAATAATTCTCATACTACTAGCCATGGTCTTATGCAGGATCCAGGTATCAATCATGCCATGGCCAGAGAATTGCAAAAGCTAAAGGATATGATATCGAGTGTTCCGGGAGTAGTCAAACCTATTCCAGAGATTGCAGATGGGAGCCACAAGATATCTCGTTTTGCACCACCAATCTGTGATGCTGAGATACCCAAGAGGTTCCATGTGCCTACAATGAAACTGTATGATGGTTCGACGGATCCTGAAGAACACATAGCACAATACAGGGAGAGGATGGAGATCAATCCAATCCCAGAAAGGTTAAAGGAAGCATGCTTGTGCAAAGGATTCGGATCCACTCTTACTGGATCAGCTCTCAAATGGCTGCTAAGTCTTCCTCCCTATTCTATTACCTCATTTGCTAACCTAGTTAACTTGTTTAATAATCAGTTTTCTTGTAGTAGAAAATTTGAACGATTAACTAGTGATTTATATAGGATAACCCAGGGTCATAATGAATCATTAAGGGATTACATTACCAAATTCAGTAAAGAATCCTTAGACATTCCCAACTTAGATATAGCTACGGCTGTTGAGGCCTTCAAAATGGGATTGCTTAGGGATTCGTTATTTTATGATGATCTTGTTATGACACCATGCAGGAACCTAGATGAGGTAAGAACCCGGGCCCTCAGGTTCATCCGGCTAGAGGATGATAAGAGGATCCAGGAGAGGTTAACAGGATCCTCAAAGCAGGATAAGCAAGGATCCTCATTCAGGAACAACAAGTTCAGATCCTACAACAGATCTGATAATCAGAACGTGCATTCTATTGATCAAGAAGAGGATGATGAGGATTATCCTCCAATTTCTGAATATTGCTTTAGTGTTGATAACAATGAACTAATCCTTGCCATGCAGAACCTAGGCGATAAAGCTAGATGGCCAAGAAAGAATGATAGGCCGGCTGCAACTAAGGATAAATCAAAGTGTTGTGCATATCATGAAGATTTTGGGCACCTTACAGAAGAATGCATTGCATTAAGAAAGGAAATTGGATACTTGTTGAGCAAAGGGCATCTAAAAGAGTTGTTGGGAAGAAAAAAGTCAAGGACTCAGGATCCTGAAAGGATCCCTGAGAAGGCTCCAGCTCCTCCAGCAGATGCATAAGTGATAAACTTTATTTCTGGAGGATCCGACATTTGTGGCACATCCTTCTCAGCAGCTAAAAGGCATGCGAAGGAAGCTAAGATGGATAATGGAGAAAGACCAGTTCGAACATCAAGTGTCTCCGAAGGAAAAGTCATAACCTTTGATGAAGAGGATCGTGTTGATATCCAGGATCCTCATCACGATGGTTTAGTTATTACTCTTTTCATATCTAACCATTTTGTCCGCAGGATCTTAATAGACGGAGGAAGTTCAGTGAACATTATCCAGCTTGATGTTCTAAAGAAGATGGGTATCCCTGAATCAGAGATCATACCAAGATCCTCCGTGCTCGTGGGATTTAGTGGCGAAACTAAGAACACCCTGGGGGACATTAAACTCCCAATATATATTGAAGGCCTACACTCTTATCAAAAATTTTGTGTTATTGACTGTTTATCTTGTTGTAATGTTATCCTTGGCAGGCCCTGGATACACGATATGAAAGCAGTCCCATCCACTTACCATCAATGTGTGAAGCTCCCTAGTCCTTGGGGGATAGTAAAGATTGATAGTGATCAGCAGGAGGCTAAGAATTGCTATACTTCATCGATGAAACCAGCCTCGAAATCCAGGGAGCAATAGCAATCAAAGTATCCTCCAAGGGATGCCTTGGAGGCAAAAGAGCAGGATGTGGTAGAAATCCTCATGGATCCTGATGATCCTGAATCCAAAATCTATATCGGATCAGGGATCCTTGGCGAAATGAAAGAAGACCTCATATCCTTCCTCAAAAGGAGAAAGACTACCTTTGCATGGAAACACGAAGATATGACTGGTATATCCAAAGATGTTATCACTCACAAGCTCGGCATCGACAGATCCTTCAAACCAATCCATCAAAGGAGAAGGAAGTTTGCACCGGAAAGGAATGCCATTATACAAGAAGAGGTAGAGAAATTGCTCCGGGCAGGTATGATTAGAGAGGTCAAGTATCCAAGATGGTTGGCCAATGTGGTTGTTGTTCAAAAGAAAAACGGAAAGTGGAGGGTATGTGTCGATTTTACCGATTTAAATAAGGCATGTCCCAAGGATCCTTTCCCTTTACCCCACATTGACTCCATGGTGGATGCAACCGCGGGTCATGAACTGTTAACTTTTATGGATGCTTCATCTGGATTTCAACAAATCCAAATGGAACCATCCGATCAAGAGGATACAGCCTTCATGACTCCAACTGGTATATACTGCTATATTGCTATGCCGTTCGGATTAAGAAATGCAGGTGCAACATACCAAAGACTGGTGAATATGATGTTCAAGGATCAGATTGGACAAACTATGGAGGTTTACATAGATGATATGGTGGTAAAATCCTTAAAAGCTGAGGATCACCTAAGAGACTTGGAGGAAGCATTCGATATCCTTGACAAATATAACATGAAACTTAATCCTTCAAAATGTCACTTTGGTGTTAAAGCAGGTAAATTCTTAGGATATATGGTGACAAAGAGAGGCATTGAAGCTAGCCCGGAACAGATCAAAGCAATAGTGAATATCAAATCTCCGGTCAATGCTAAGGATGTTCAAAGGCTAACAGGAAGGATAGCAGCCTTGAACAGATTTATATCCAAGTCCTCCGAGAGGTGTAAAGAATTCTATGATATCCTAAGGAAGAACAAGAAATTTGAGTGGACGGAGAAGCATGAAAATGCTTTAAAAGACCTCAAAGATTACCTATCCTCGGCCCCGGCTTTGATGAAACCGGAAAAAGGCGATGTGTTATCCTTGTATCTTGCAGTATCCTCAAAAGCAGTAAGTGCGGTCCTTGTTAAGGATCATCAAGGTACACAACATCCTGTCTATTATGTAAGTAAAAGTTTACTTGATGCCGAATCCAGGTACTCACACCTTGAAAAGCTTATTCTTGCATTAATTATGGCATCTACAAAGTTAAGACATTATTTTGAAACTCATGTTATCATTGTTAAAACTAATTTCCCAATTAAGAATGTCCTCAGGAAACCAGAGATGTCAGGAAGGATGGCTAAGTGGGCAGTGAAGCTAAGTGCATATGATATAAGATATGAGCCTAGGACAGCCATCAAATCCCAAGCATTAGCTGACTTTGTGGCTGATTTCAGTATTGATTTACAAGAAGAAGCTGAGTTAGAAGTCCAACAGCTAGAAGAGACCAAGGATCCTTGGATACTTCATACTGATGGATCCTCAAATGTCAAAGGCACAGGGCTTGGAATACTACTAAAATCGCCACAGGGGGACATAATACCCCATTCTATAGCTTGTGAGTTCCAAACCACTAACAATGAGGCTGAATATGAAGCCTTAATTGCTGGTTTGCAAATCGCTAAGCATATGGGAATCATGTATCTTGAGGTACATGTAGATTCTTTGTTAATTACAAACCACTTTAATGGATCCTATGCTGTTAAAGGTGAAAAGCTAACCAAATATTTGGAGATAGTCAAAAGTTTGGCACTCTCTTTTGTTTCCTTTAGTTTGTCACAGGTACCAAGGGAAGAAAATACAGAAGCTGATGCATTGGCTAACTTAGGATCATCTTTGAAGATCCCAGAGGATATCAAGATTCCTATTATCCATATCCTGACCCCGGCTATCGAGGATCACCAGACTATGGAGATAGGAAATGATTCTGCAGTTATCCCTAGTGAGGATACTCAATCCTATTCAGGATCAGGATCATGGATCTCACCAATTATGAGATACTTACAACATGGAGAGATTCCTACAGGAGAAAACCCTAGGGCTTTCAAATCTAAGGTATCTCAATTCACAATTATAAATAATATGTTGTATAGACGATCTCTTGCAGGACCATACTTGAGATGCATTGAGGATCCTGAAGTTCAAGAAGTTTTAAAAGACTTCCATGAAGGAGATTGTGGAAACCACACTGGGGGCAGGGCTTTATTCTCAAGGATCCTGAGGACAGGATACTACTGGCCAACCATGAAGAAAGATGCTGTGGAGTATGCCAGAAGATGTGATCCTTGCCAGAGACACAGCAATATCCTTCATCAACCAGCTGAATTATTGCATCCTATATCCTCCTCTTGGCCATTTATGAGATGGGGTATGGATATAGTTGGAAAGCTCCCTAAGGCACCTGGTGGGAAAGTATTCATGTTAGCTATGACTGATTACTTCTCCAAGTGGATAGAGGCTGAAGCTTTTGCCCAAGTCAGAGAAAAGGAAGTTATATCCTTCATTAAAAGAAATATTATAACTAGATTTGGAATTCCTTCCGAGATTATATGTGATAATGGTTCCCGATTTATTGGGGGCAGAACCACTAACTTTTGTGACAGCTGGGGGATTAAGATGATAACTTCAACACCAGTCCACCCACAAGCTAATGGCCAAGCAGAATCATCCAACAAGATCATCATCAACAATTTGAAGAAAAAGCTTGGATCCAAGAAAGGGAAATGGGCAGAAGAACTACCCTATGTGCTTTGGGCTGATAGGACAACCCCCAAGAATGCTACTGGTCAAACACCATTCTCTTTGGTGTTTGGGGCAGAATCAGTGATCCCAACAGAAATGGTGGTTCCTACTGCTAGAACAAGTACCCGTGATCCTGAGGAAAATGATGAAAACTTGGCTCAAGACCTGGATACTATTGAAGAAATCAGGGATATGGCTAGGATAAGGATGGCCAGTTATCAATAAAGAATGGCTGGTGCTTACAACAAAAATGTCAGGATCAGGAGGTTTCAAGTTGGAGATATGGTGTTAAGGAAAGCATTTCAGAGTACCACCAATCCTGCTGATGGAAAATTGGCTCCAAAATGGGAAGGCCCTTATTTGATTGAAGCTGAAGCAGGAAAGGGGGCATATAGATTGCTAACCATGGAAGGTGATTTGCTACCAAGAGCTTGGAATGCTGTCCACTTGAAGAAATATTTCATGTAAGCAGGATCCTTATGGCATAGGTGATCCTCACGATAGGGATATCCTTAAAGGATCCTCAAAGTATCGGTGATCCTTACTCAGGTAATTTCCTAATCTTGAACTATTTCATTTCTTTATTTTCTCATATAAGGATAAGGATCATGTATCCTTTATCCATCTCTCACGTGATTTCAAGTTTTGAAAGTTCAGGTATCTTTAGCACAACGTTGGTTATCCACAGAAGCAATCCGTCTTTTGGGTTTAACCCCAGTTATTTGGGCTTGTCCCCAGATTCCGCCTGTAGCGCACGATGATCCTGGTGTAGTTCAAGGCTTTGGGACCAGTACTCGTTCTAGGGGCTGATAATTCCATTGTTCTGGCTATGCTTAGGATCCTACGTATAATGGTAAACGTACCATACATCCGTTCATAAGGTTTCTAACGTTTTCACGTTAGCTAAGGTTTCTAACGTTTTCACGTTAGCTAAGGTTTTGGCATCTTCATGTCACCAAGTTTGGATAGTCGCCAGTTAGGGCCATACTCCAGTTTACATACGATCCTTGGGCTTGTCCCCAGTTATCCTTGGGCTTGTCCCCAGTTATCCTTGGGCTTGTCCCCAGTCGCTAACTCTTTTCTTATATCGGCTCAGTCCCAAGTTATGCTCTATTTCAGGTCCTTGAAGATAGGCAGCTAGGGATCCTTGATCCTTATTTCACTCTAAGGTTTATCTTATAGTTATCCTTATTATGGTTAGGATTCTAACTTGGATCCTCAGGTATGATCCTTAACTCTTTTGATTTTATTCATTATTCTTCTAAATAACCCCTATACTTGACAACTGAACTTGTGTTTCTTAAACTATATCACTTTTTAGAACTTATCGGTTATGGGATATGTGATCCTTGATCATATCCTAAACTTTCTAGATATCTTTTCTAATTTTTCAAGGCTTGATAAATATAAACAGAATGAACATTACAACAGTTGGAAAGTAACATACTAAAAAGGATAACAACACAAGATAAGCGACAAAAGGTTAAGTTTTTATTTATTAACATAAGGCTAACCCTTTAAAGGTTGTCAAAATTACCTACCCGAGCTTCTACCAGCAAAACGTGGCCCGTCCGCTGGGGTAGGTAAAGGGTGTCCATGATAATGAGTTCAAAAGTAGTGCAGGAATATAAAGGCGGCAGGATCACAATGGCTTCATCCCCCAAACAGAGGATCCCTCCACCGATTGCAATCCTGCCTATTGTCCAAAGGATCATACATGATCCTTAATCCTAAAAACCTATTGTTCAAGTACCAACCATTAAATTGTTTTAAACATCACAACCACAAAAAACTACCACCAAACTAAAAAATTGGGCTCCGGCCTTGGCACATATATCCATCATCGCCCAATCATGCAGCCTAAGCCTTCGCTGCATCATCATCTCCTCCAGCTGCGGTATCCTTCGTAAGATCCTTCCCACTGCCACTTGCTTCAATCGCCAAGACCTCAGTAGCCTCCTCTTCATCATCCTCAAGATCAGCCAACCTTGCCTTCCAACCCTCAACATCCCAGCTGTTTTTATCAAAGCTAGGATCTTGAGCTTCCTGGGCCATCTTCAATTTTGTCTGGTACATCGTAATGGCGGCAGAGACCTTAGCATTTTCAATAAGGTCATGCTTTTCATAGTCAAGGTCGATCAGAAGTTTGGCTGTCTTAGTCTTCTCATCTAGGAGTTCCTTCCGAGCATCAGCAAGTGCAAGATCTTTGAGCACGGCAACCTGTTGGAGGTCGGCAATCTTTTTATCTTGATCCTCAACGTGGCCCACATAATCCTCAATCTCAGCAAATTTCTGCAAAAGAAAAGGATAAAAGCAGTTCAAGACCAAGTGATCCTCATACGAGTAGGATACATAGGCAGAATAAAGGATCCTTACATCATTGAAGTATTCAAGGAACTGGTGGCGGATCAGTGGTAGACCCTGAAGATCCTCAACATCAGAAGTTTTCCTCTTCTTGACACCCTTTCCTTTAGTGGGTGCCTTTGGAATGGAAATGCTAGGACTGGTGGTGGATCTCTTCTTCCTGGATCGTACGACATCAAGGTCAGCCGTGTTGAACTGGGATACAGGCTTGGCAGATTTTCCAGCGCCTACACATTCATAGCAAGATGAGTATCCTTATCCTATTTCAATTTATTGATTTATTCTAATTTTCAAACTATGTAAAAGCCAGGATACTTACTTGACATGGTAATGGAACCTGAGGATACTTCTTGTGAGTCTTGGGTGTCTATCTTGAATGTCCTTGTTTCAGGATCAAGCTTCCAGAAAGCAGCGAGCCTATCCTTGGTTTCAGGTGATGTGATGATGTGTGAGACAGAAATAGCTGCGTGATACAAAACAAAAAGGATTAGTGATCCTATTACAAAAACAAGACTACTTGGTGATCCTTCTCAGGATCCTCTGTCCTACCATTGGTGGACCACTCCCTTGGTAAATGCTTTCCATCTGGAATGGTATCCCTTCTCACAAAGAAGAAGCGACGTTTCCAATCTTTGTCATTCTTGGTGACTTTAAGAAAGGGATGTTCTGCACTGGGTTTTCGTTTGAATAAATAACGGTGGGATCCAAAGGTGGTAACATCATACAATTGTGTCAGCTCTGACATGCCTAAATCAATACCCTCCTGTTCGATGATCCTCTCCAGGGTATACAAAACCCTCCAAATCATCGGCATGGCTTGGATGTAAGAGATGCCGGTAAGAGAAAAGAAGGATTGTGTAAATTCTGGGAAAGGATAGGTGTATCCTATAGCAAATGGAGTAACTGGAAAAGCAACCCATGTTTCTGAAACATAGTCACTCAGGACAGTAGGATCGAAGGGTTTGAAAAAGGCATTCGCCGGAAAACGGTGACGGATGTTATCTATTTGTGCATCGTTAAAGCAACATCTCTCATTCGCCGAGTCTTTGATGATCTTTTGACTCTTCAAAGGGCTATCCTTTTTGTGATCCTTGGCCGGAGAACGTCGGAGCAACATTTTCGAAGTGATAGAGATAAAAAAAAAAGAAAAACAGAGTAAGGGAGGAAGAAAGAGGAGAAAGAAATACCTGATCGATCGTCGACTGAGAATTTAAAGGGAGTTTCTTTCGAATTTGAATGCATAATGATCCTATCTATATCTCTATTTATAATTAT
Organism: Helianthus tuberosus; assembly: GCA_030545235.1. NCBI lineage: Eukaryota > Viridiplantae > Streptophyta > Magnoliopsida > Asterales > Asteraceae > Helianthus > Helianthus tuberosus. The sequence goes on from CM060410.1 coordinate 16,245,404, forward strand.
GATTCTGCAGGATTGTCACTTCCGTGACGTCATCATCGCAACGGCTAGTTCTATTTTAACGGCTATATATCCGTTAGTTTGTTACGGATAAGATCAAGAAAATATAACTCGCTTATTTTACAAATTACTCCTTATATTTTGGGGGCAATTGTTAGGGGAGGATTTTCTAACAATTAGTGATCCTTATTCGTTATCCTAATTAGTGATCCTTACTTCTGTGACAGGTGGTGATCCTCAGAAGAGCTTCAGGATCAGGATCATGGATCACTTTAAGGATCCTCGTACTGACGATTGTTTATTTATGTTTTGTACTACCTCGCATGTATAACAAGCTTGACCAAGTCTTGGCGACATTCCTGGAGAATATTCCCAAGCTATTCTGCACGTGCTTGGCCAAAAATAGACGTTGTGGAGAACGTGGAGGCATGGCACGAAAGTCGGAAAGTTTGTTAGCTAGTTATTTTCTTATTTTAAAGGGGTAACGAGCTAGTAAAAAACACTTAGTCATTTCTCAGTTACACACACTCGTACAAACGCTCATACAAGCTCTCGTTCAAACACTTAGCAATCTCATACACTTTTTACACATTTCACCGTAGTGATCCTTGTACCTAGCTCGTTACTATCCGAAGTTGTAAACATTTAATCATTTATTAGAGCTTGGTGATCGGTAGTTTCCATCACCCGGGGTTTTTTGTGCCGGAGATCAACTCTTGATCAAGGGCTTTTTCCCCGTATAAATCCTTGTGTTGTTCGTGCACTTTACATTGAAGTGATCCTCATCGCTGTTACATATTTAAAACATCATTCCCCCATAACATAGAGTTTGGTTGCAATATCCTCAACAGATTTTTTGACCAAAACAAGAGGTGTTGCTTTAACGATGCTCAAATAGATAAGATCCGTCTCTGCTTTCCGGCGAACACCTTTTTCAAACCCTTCGATCCCACTATTCTGAGCGACTATGTTTCTGAAACATGGGTTGCCTTTCCAGTTACTCCATTCACCATAGGATACACCTATCCTTTTCCAGACTTTACAGAATCCTTCTTTTCTCTTACCGGCATCTCTTACATCCAAGCTATGCCGATGATTTGGAGGGTCTTGTATACCCTGGAGAGGATCATAGAGCAGGAAGGGATTGATTTAGGAATGTCAGAGCTGACACAGATGTATGATCTCACGACGTTTGGATCGCATCGATATCTGTTTAAGCGAAAACCCGGTGAAGAACACCCCATTTTTAAAGCCACCAAGAATGACACAAATTGGAAACGACGCTTCTTCTTTGTCAGGAGGGATACCATTCCAAACGGAAAGCATTTACCCAGGAAGTGGTCCACCAATGGTAGGACAGAGGATCCTGAGAAGGATCATCAGGTAATCTGGCTCTTGTGAAAGGATCACTAACCCTTTTTTGTCTTGTGTTATGCAGCTATTTCTGTTTCGCACCTCATCACAACACCCGCCACCAAGGATAGGCTTGCTGCTTTTTGGAAGCTTGATCCTGAAATAAGGTCATTCAAGATAGACACCCAAGACTCACAAGAAGTATCCTCAGGTTCCATCACCATGTCAAGTAAGTATCCTGCTTTTTGCATAGTTGAATATTAAAATAAATAGTTATATTGAAATAGGATAAGGATACTTATCTTGCTTTAAATGTGTAGGTGCCGGAAAATCTTCCAAGCCTGCCTCCCAATTCAACACGGCCGACCTTGATGTTGTTCGATCCAGGAAGAAGAGGGCCACTACCAGTCCTAGCATCTCCATTCCCAAGGCACCCACTAAAGGAAGGGGTGGCAAGAAGAGGAAAACTTCTGACACCGAGGACCTACAAGGCCTACCACTGATCTGCCACCAGTTCCTTGAATACTTCAATGACGTGAGGATCATCAATTCTGCCTAGGTATCCTACTCATTTGAGGATCATCTGATCTTGAATTGCTTTGTCTTTTTCTTTGCAGAAATTTGCTGAGATTGAAGATTATGTGGGAAGCGTCGAGGAGCAGGATAAGAAGATTGCTGACCTTCAACAAGTTGCAGTACTTAAGGATCTCAAGACTGCTGATCTTGAAAAGGCCCTTCAAGATGCCAAGACTAAGACGGCTAAAATCCTGATCGACATTGACTATGAGAAGCATGATCTCATAGAAGGTGCAAAGGTCTCTGCTGCCATCACAATGTATCAGACAAAACTAAAGATGGCCCAGGAAGCTCAAGATCCTAACTTCGACAGAAGCAGCTGGGATGTTGAGGGCTAGAAAGCAAGGTTGGCTGATCTTGAAGATGATGAAGAGGCTGAGGAGGTTTTGGCGATCGAAGCTGGAGGCAGTGGGAAGGATCAGGTTAAGGATACCGAAGCTGGAGGGGATGAGGATGCAGCGAAGGTGTAGGCTGCACAATTGGGCGATGATGGACATTCTTAGACGCAGCCGGAGCCCAATTTTTTAATTTGGTAGTAGTTTTTTGTGGTTGTGATGTTTTTAAAACAATGATGGTCTGTAATAACTAAACAATAGCTATTAGGGTTAAGGATCATGAATGATCCTTTGGACAATAGGTAGGATTACAACTGGTGGAGGGATCCTCTGTTTGGGGGATGAAGCCATTGTGATCCTGCCATCTTTTTAATTCCTGCACTACTAAGACCTTTAGACAATGGACACCCTTTACCTACCCCAGCGGACGGGCCACGTATTGCTGGTAGATGCTCGGGGTAGGTAATTTTGACAACCTTTGATGGTTAAACTTTTGTTAATAAAATAACCTTAATCTTTTTTGGCTTATCTTGTGTTGATATCCTTGTTGTTGTTTTATTTTTCAATTGTTTTGATTTACACTTGTCTGAGTAAGAAAAGTTGAACAACTTAGATAAAAAATTTAGGATATAATGCAGGATCAAATATCCTATAGTTGAAAAATTCCAAAAAGTGGTATATTTTAAGGATCATGAGTTCAGTTGTCAAAGTATTAGGGTTATTCAAATAATCAATGAATAAAATCAAAATAGTTAAGGATCATACCTGAGGATCCAAGTTAGGATCCTAACTCTTAATATTATTATAACCAGGATAATCGCACAACAAACCTTAGTAAAAGGTAAGGATCAAGGATCCTTGGTTGTTTAACTTCGAAAACCTGAAATAAAACATAACTTGGGACTAAGCCATTATAAGATAAAGGTTAGCAACTGGGGACAAGCCCAAAGGATAACTGGGGACAAGCCCAAAGGATAACTGGGGACAAGCCCAAAGGATAACTGGGGACAAGCCCAAGGATCGTATGTTAACTGGAGTATGGCCCTAACTGGCGACTATCCAAACTTAGTGGCATGAAAATGCCAAAACCTTAGCTAGCGTGAAAACGCTAGAAACCTTAAGAACGGATGTATGGTACGTCTACCATTATACGTAGGATCCTAGGTATAGCCAGTACAATGGAATTATCAGCCCCTAAAACGAGTACTGGTCCCACTGCCATGAACTATACCAGGATCATCGTGCGCTACTGGCAGAACTGGGGTCAAACCCAAGGATAACTGGGGTCAAACCCAAGTAACTGGTTGCTTGTGTGGATAATCATGCTTTTGCTAAGAGTACCTGAACCTTCAAAACTCAAAATCTCGTGAAATGGGGATAAAGGATGCAAGATCCTTATCCTTATGTGAAAAAGTAAGGAAATGAAATAGTTTAAGATTAGAATGTTACCAAAAATGAGGATCATCTGTGCTTTAAGGATCCTTTAAGGATATTTATCATGTGAGGATCATGGATCCTTATCACATGAAATATCTCTTCAAATGGACAGCATTCCAAGCTCTTGGTAGTAAGTCACCTTCCATTGTTAGCAATCGATATGCCCCCTTTCCTGCCTCAGTTTCAATCAAGTAAGGGCCTTCCCATTTTGGTGCCAAGTTTCCATCAGCAGGATTGGTGGTATTCTGAAATGCTTTCCTTAGTACCATATCACCAATTTGGAATTTCCTGATCCTCACATTTTTGTTGTATGCACCGGCCATTCTTTGCTGATAACTGGCCATCCTTATCCTTGCCAAATCTCTGATTTCTTCTATAGTATCCAGGTCTTGAACCAAGTTCTCATCATTTTTCTCAGGGTCACGAATACTGGTTCTAGCAGTTGGAACCACCATTTCTGTAGGGATCACTGATTCTGCCCCAAATACCAAAGAGAATGGAGTTTGGCCTGTAGCATTCTTAGGAGTTGTCCTATCAGCCCAAAGCACATAAGATAATTCTTCTGCCCATTTCCCTTTCTTGGATCCAAGCTTCTTCTTCAAATTATTGATGATGATCTTATTGGAGGATTCTGCCTGTCCATTAGCTTGTGGGTGGACTGGTGTTGATGTTATCATCTTAATCCCCCAGCTGTCACAAAAGTTAGTGGTTCTGCCCCCAATGAATTGGGAACCATTATCACATATAATTTCAGAAGGAATACCGAATATAGTTATAATATTTCTTTTAATGAAGGATATAACTTCCTTTTCTCTGACTTGGGCAAAAGCTTCAGCCTCTATCCACTTGGAGAAGTAATCAGTCATAGAGAGCATGAATACTTTTCCACCAGGTGCCTTAGGGAGCTTACCAACTATATCCATACCCCATCTCATAAATGGCCAAGAGGAAGATATAGGATGCAAAAATTCAGCTGGTTGATGAAGGATATTGCTGTGTCTCTGACAAGGATCACATCTCTTAGCATACTCCACGGCATCTCTCTTCATGGTTGGCCAGTAGTATCCTGTCCTCAGGATCCTTGAGAATAACGCCCTGCCCCCAGTGTGGTTTCCACAATCTCCTTCATGGAAGTCTTTTAAAACTTCTTGGATTTCAGGATCCTCAATGCATCTTAAGTATGGTCCTGCAAGAGATCGTCTATACAACATATTATTTAAAATTGTGAATTGAGATACCTTAATTTTGAAAGCCCTAGGGTTTTCTCCTGTAGGAATCTCTCCATGTTGTAAGTATCTCATGATTGGGAGGATCCATGATCCTGAATGAGTTTGAGTATCCTCACTAGGGATAATTGCAGAATTCTCTCCTATCTCCATAGCCACATGATCCTCGATAGCCGGGTCAGGATATGGATAATAGGGATCTTGATATCCTCCGGGATCTTCAAGGATGATCCTAAATTGGCTAGTGCATCTTCCTCTGCATTCTCTTCCCTTGGTACCTGTGTCAAACTAAAGGATACAAAAGAGAGTGCCAATTCTTTGACTAACTCCAGATATTTGATTAGCTTTTCATCTTTAACAGCATAGGATCCATTAAAGTGATTAGTGATTAACAAAGAATCTACATGTACCTCAAGATACCTGATCCTCATATGCTTAGCGATTTGCAAGCCAGCTATCAAGGCTTCGTATTCAGCCTCATTGTTAGTGGTTTGGAACTCACAAGCTATAGAGTGGGGTATTATGTCCCCCTGTGGCGATTTTAGTAGTATTCCAAGCCCTGTTCCCTTGATGTTTGAGGATCCATCAGTGTAGAGTATCCAAGGATCATTGGTCTCTTCTAGCTGCTGGACTTCTAATTCAGCTTCCTTTTGTAAATCACTACTGAAATCTGCCACAAAGTCAGCTAATGCTTGGGATTTAATGGCTGTTCTGGGCTCGTATCTTATATCATATGCACTTAGCTTCACTGCCCACTTAGCCATCCTTCCTGTCATTTCAGGTTTCCTGAGGACATTCTTGATTGGAAAATTAGTTTTAACGATAATAACATGAGTTTCAAATTAATGTCTTAATTTGGTAGATGCCATAATTAATGCAAGGATAAGTTTTTCTAAGTGTGAATACCTGGATTCAGCATCAAGTAAACTCTTACTTACATAATAGACAGGATGTTGTGTACCTTCGTGATCCTTAACAAGGACGGCACTTACTGCTTTTGAGGATACCGCAAGATATAAGGATAACACATCTCCTTTTTCTGGTTTCATCAAAGCCGGGGCCGAGGATAGGTAATCCTTAAGAGCTTTTAAGGCACTTTCATGCTTCTCAGTCCACTCGAATTTCTTGTTCTTCCTTAGGATATCATAGAATTCCTTGCACTTTTCTGAAGATTTGGATATGAATCTGTTTAAAGCTGCAATCCTGCCTGTTAATCTCTGAACATCCTTAGCATTGGTAGGGGACTTGTGTCACACCCCGATTTCCACGTGTCACCGGTGGGCCCGGTGGGGGAGTATCGTGACGTGGTTGGCAACGTAATAGTCAAACAACACAATATAATAATGCACAGCGGAAGCAATTTAAAAATAAGATACAACCGAATTTATTTATTGTAATCAAAGTCACAATATCCGGTGTTTATCCACAGAACGGATCGAAACAAAATAACATTTATGGTTCAACAGACTTCTGGCATCCTAAGCTTGCGAGACTTTTATTGATGCTTAGGAGACAATCCAGCCAAATTTTGTTTAGTACCTGCATTCAGTCTTTTTGGGAAAATACGTCAGTTTACACTGGTAAATACATTCAACCGACTCATTTTGGAAAATGATTAAAAATTGGTTTGGATGCACGTGGCATAAATCATTTTATTTAACTTGGGAGAATTATTTAATATTATAATCTTGTGAACGAATTACATGTTACTTATGCGTTCAGTAGCCCGAATCAAATCCGGGTTAAAGATCAATAGACACACCACTTTAAGTGAGTTATACACGGGAGTACGCCTACACCCCGTGCTCAGGTCGTGGCCATCTCGTAAGATGATGCCAGGGATATCCGGGACATGGTCATTAACCCCCCAAAGGCTGTAAAGTAAACAAGACTGTTTAAACGAGCCGATCAAATTATTCAACTACCCACTAAGCGTGGAGATTTGATGCCCGATCAAGCGGTACGCTATGTACCGTAACCCAAGCCCGTATAGGGAAAATAAGTTAAAAGTATTTACCTGTTGCAAGTATAAATCACAATAAGCAGAATGCACGTAGCTTTTACTGTTTCTCCTAATCTGGAACGAAGGTTTAATATAACCTATTAGAATTCTAACGGGTCTTTTATTAAGCTTAAGCTTAGACCGGCTAGTTTCAAGATACGGTTCGTACGCATGATTAAGCGAAGACCGGATAGAATGTGATTCAGACCCGACAAGTTTGGAGACTTGTTTAATATGGGTTTATTATTCACATTCTGGATTTTGAGATAAAACCGTTAAGGTTTGACCCGTTTCGGCTAATTTATGTAAACTTGTTACATAAACCGAACCGTATGCGTAATAAGCGTGACGGGTAGTCATGAGAGCTATATACAGGTTCCCTAAGTTAATTATGTCTCAAATATGTTGTGACATCAGTAAGGTGTCTTTCGTTATGCCCGAAATGTGTTTAAACCCAAACTAGGCCCCGAAGGGGTATTTTGGTAATTTCACATAAGCCGAAAAGCTCAAAACTGAAGTCTGAGTTTATCAACCTTTGCTTACTGTTAAAATATGATAATTTGCCTCTTATATCAGTAGGTATCAACCCGGGTATGTTCAATATGATTTTAAAACATACTATGCGTTAAAAACGCTAAATAAGGCGATTAAAGGCCATTTCCGGGTTTGATACTTAAATCTGATATTTTTATATTTCCAGAAGGCTTAAAATAAATTATTTATCATATGTGATCAGTAGAAAAAGGTTTGGAGTCGTTTCGATAAGTAAAACTCATTTTATGGCCCGTAAGGGCAAAACCGACAATTATCGGATTAAGCCTACGACTACTAGTTATGCTCAGCCTAAAATTAATTAAAAATCTTTAAAAATCCCAAAATAATATATTACACCAGTGGGTATTTAAGTTTGATACCAAAAAGTAGGCTTAACTAGGCTATACGCTAATTACGCCATTTTATTAACATAAAGCATTAATTTAGCGATATTGAGCATAACTCTTAATCTATAAGTCAAACTGATGTCAAACTTTGCATACAAGTTTATATATCAGTATTTAAGGTTTCTACACTTTTACATTTTCATAAATCACTTTTTAAGGTAATAAGGGCATAACGGTCAACATATGAGCAATTAACGGAAACATGCATATTAATTGGATAACTAATGAACCAAGGTGTATAATCACAGAGGGTTGTTCTAACATGTAACCTAGTCCAATTAAAGCTCTGAGGCATTTCTAAAATATGCCTAAACGGGTCAGAACTGAAAGTCAAAGTGAAAGTCAAACTATGTGACTTTCGGTTCCGAACCGGGTCTAAACAGGAAATAGTCGGGTTGAACAGGTTTGGACATGTTCTTACACTAATTACTAAGTTATAACAATGATCATACAGGTTATATAAGTTTTAGATAGCTACTTATGCATAAATGACATTTTAAGCATTATGTTGACTTTTTAATTAAAGTTTGACCCGACATTAGACCTGGTTAGAGTGGTGATCAGGGGAAACCCTTTTGAGGTTTTATTACCCACTTAAATACCAACTCATAACTACTTTTAATTCGAGATATGACTGAGCCATTATTGACTAATCTCGAAGTCAAACCGTAATTACGACGGTTTGACTTTTAGCTAATTAACTAAGCTAAAGGTAATTAGAGAAAGATTAGAACACTTACTGAAGTCCTATGCACGAATTATGATCACTTGGAAGCAGGCTTGAGCTCCAGAAATGATCCAAGAGTGCAGGAGAATTTGTGAGGAATGTTGTGAATGTGAAGGCCTTTATATAGTGGTTTCACACACCACATTTGATTGACAAGTAGGTCTATGAGTGCCCACAATTGATCAACAGGTGTCCTAGAGGCTTAGGGGATGTTTTAGGGGCCAGGAGAAGTGGAAAAATGGGTAAAGGTCGCGCACATACGCAATGGCAGACAATAGCAATGTTTTTCGGATCTGGGCATCCCTCGCGTGACGCGAGGGACCCCTCGCGTGGCGCGACGGCTGGCAACAGCAGCTTATTGTTTTTCTTTGCAATTCAGTCCTTGACCCTTCAAACTCCGATTAGGCACTTGTTTTATGCATGGTAAATCCTTGTAATTGATCTAGTAAGGTCTTAAAACATATACCCACTTTGCCAAGTCCCCGGGTAACTTTATTTTTACCCGAAAAGTCCTAACTTTCGACGTTTACGCTTTAACGCTTCGCACACGAATTTGATCATATCTTTCTCATACGTTAACGAAACTTTATGAAATTTTTATGGTGCATTCTCGTGAGCCTAATTAATATTTACAAAGCTTCGGGTTTGTCAAAAGGTCACTCAGAGGTATAAATTAAACATGTTGACACATTTGGTCCCTGTAGTTTGAAATCACTCACTTTTAGCTTCGTATGATCCATGATTTATTCGTTTGAAGGTATGAGCATCTTGTAGGGTTAAAATACAATATATTTATTCACAGTTGACACTTAGAATACGTATATTTACATACTTTCCACGTTTGTCAACTTTAGTCCTTCCATAATATTTCTTTCACACATTTAAACTTTATGACACGTGTCAACATATTATAGGACGTGAATTTCCGAGGTGTTACATCCTCACCCCCTTAAAATAAATCTCGACCCGAGATTTACTGAAATAAGTAAGGGTACTTTTCTTTCATCGTGGATTCAACCTCCCACGTGTATTCGGGACCTCTACGGGCATCCCATTTGACCTTTACAAAAGGTATATGCTTCCTTCGAAGTTTCCTTACCTGTCGATCTTCAATCAACAAAGGTTTTTCAACAAATTTTAAGCTTGCGTCTATCTGCACATCTGTATGTGGCATGACATGTGATTCGTCAGCGGAACATTTCTTTAGATTGCAGATGTGGAACACATTGTGAATTCCACTGAGCTCTTCTGGTAAGTTCAACTTATAGGCAACTGACCCGACATGTTCGATAACCTCGAAAGGTCCTATGTATCTCGGGCTTAGTTTGCCTTTCTTACCAAATCGCATCACTCCTTTCCAGGGTGACACTTTAAGTAGGACTTTGTCACCTACTTCGAAGTGAAAATCCTTACGACTTGGATCAGCGTAACTCTTCTGCCTATTCCGGGCAGCTTGGAGATTGTTATGAATCTGGACAATCTTGTCCGTCGTTTCGAACACGATCTCTGGTCCTGATAACTGGACTTCTCCAACTTCCGCCCAACAAACTGGCGATCTACACTTTCTACCGTATAATACCTCAAAAGGCGCAGCCTTTATGCTGGTATGGTAGCTATTGTTGTAGGAGAATTCGATCAATGGCAGGTTCTTATCCCAACTACCTCCCAAATCGATCGCACATGCACGCAGCATGTCTTCCAACGTTTGAATAGTACGCTCACTCTGACCGTCTGTCTGAGGATGGTAAGCCGTACTAAAGTTCAAACGTGTGCCCAAAGATTGCTGGAAGCTCTTCCAAAAGTGTGACGTGTACCTAGTATCTCTATCAGAGATAATAGCTACAGGTATGCCGTGTAAGGCTACAATCTTATCAACGTATAACTGGGCTAACATGTCGGAGCTATAAGTCTCCTTGATGGGTAGGAAATGTGCGGACTTAGTCAGTCTGTCAACTATAACCCATATCTTATCATTTCCTTTCCTTGTCTTGGGTAACTTGGTAATAAAATCCATAGTTACCATTTCCCACTTCCACGTAGGAAGTTCAGGCTGTTGTAGCAAGCCTGACGGCTTTTGATGCTCGGTTCTGACTTGCGCACATGTCAAGCATTTAGCTACATGGGTGGCTACGGACTTTTTCAAGCCTATCCACCAATAATTTGCCCTTAGATCCTGGGTAGCTGATGGCAAATTCTTAATCGTTGCCTAATTAGGGTCGCGGTATGTATGCATAAGCAATATGAACCGTCTTTCTTATTTAATAAGATAAAACCCTTAGAATATTGAGTCAGGCTATATGAGCCTATGTCTTAAAACCTACTTAATCAAGGTTTCGATTATTCCATAATCAATATGGAGTTTTCATAATATTCCAGCATTCAGCGGGATGTTAAACTTAATTCGATCTGTCTTCCAGGAGGTAAGCAGGGAAAACTTATGAGAAGATAATTAAGATACAAGGAGGCTATAGAGATTTTCCATATCTCAGGCTCCAGTTCATCCACCATTACTCGTGTCAAATAAGTGACACCTTTATGTTATAAGTCCACGAATTCCTTAGTCGGGAACATTTACAATTTTTTATTTTTTTTTTGGATATCTTCTTTGAATACTACTAGTCGACTTTAGTACAATATGACCATTGGGATATCTCAGGGGTTCCATGTATTAAACCTCCATGCTGATCAGACATGGAAATAATCTATGGGACACACTAGGATACGCCTATCCTCATATGACACTTTAATCAAACATAGTTTGGCATTCGCAGGCGATAGAAAACAATGAGAAAAATAATTAAAATAACATATGTTGTCGTACTCTATGCAAAGAAAGAGTGCTCTTAGATTTTCGGAAGGATTCCTTGCCGATCTATAAGAATCGGTTACTATGGTTTCCTTGGTAGTTATACCTTGTGGATGAAAAAAAATCTTGCTAAGTTTATGGTTCATGAATATTTATTATTGCCTGTACAAAAAAACAGGACACTTAGCAGAAATTATCATTGATAAATGATAAGGAATTTTATTGTACTAGTGCTTATATTTAATCAATAATGGAAGTTTCACAAACTAGGCACCTAGCTCAGTTGGCTAGGCGCGCGAAAGGGTGTGGCCGGCCTAGACCCAGGTTCGATTCCGGGGACGGCCAGTTCCACCATTTTTTTGTGTTTAATGTTAATTAAACGTACGGATACGTGTAATTATGAGAGTTGTCTCATAAGGAGTCTTGATAATTAATTGCTTCTTATTACCCACAATATGGGCTTGATTTTATCACTAGATTGAGTCCTTGTATTTAACGGAACTAGGACATCATGAAAAAATGATTCCTAATGGATATTAAAACATCCATCTAATAATGCTGAAGCGGTCTCTGAGGTATACAGGCTTCTTACTGAACTTTCGTTTCTTTTTATTAAGCATGTATTTGCTCTCCTTCTCCGATTTCTAGGAGTTATTCTCCTTCTTTTGGTTCATCCTTCATATACGAAGTGTGAGCAAAACCTCTTCTCATGAGTAATTGAACATGGTTTTTAAATGAAATTCAGAGCGAGGAGCATTCGGCTCTTTAAATTATTTCATGATCTTTCCATGGTCCTTTCAACTGCTGCGTCAACCACAGCTTGAAGATTAATTCCATTAATATTGAGGTTTACGTTTGTAGTTTTATTAACTTTCGTCGCCTTATTAGTATTGCGACTTTCGTCTACCTCATCCGAGTTTTCCATACTCGAAACTTGGTACCGCTCACCAAGATTTAACCATTATTAGTCATCAGCCTGATGACCTGACTTAGGTTAGCCACGGCATTCATAAACCGTATGGGCTATTCTGTTCCGAACATTCATAGTGAATGTTATTTGAACGTATTTCCATTATATTTAGCCTAGGTCACAACGGGACCATCAATGGCATGCAAAGTTTGGAGCGAGTCCAATACCTGCTTGACAGGGGACCATAATGTCACAACTGTCTTTGTCACTAGGACGATTATAAATAGCTCAAGGGCTTTTATTATATATATATATATATATATATATATATATATATATATATATATATATATATATATATATATATGGCATAGAAGCCTGCCTCAAGGGACGTAGAAAAATATGGCATAATGCACAGTCATGAAGGACATAAGTAATCATATGGCGTGAAGGCCTTGTCGTGATGACATTTAGATATGGCACAACGGCCTTGTTATAAGGACATTCATCAAATTTGGTACAAAGGCATGTCACCAGAAATGTTAACATTTAATATGTTAACTTGTCACGAATGATCAATTATAGCACATAGGCTTGTCCTGAATAACTTTAAAACATAACTCGATGGTCTATTTTTCAAGAACCTAAATTTATAAGCCGCAATCTTATTAGATTAGGGCTTCAAGGTTTGAACGTGGTTCTTCACCTTTGGACAGGGAGTCATAGACTACATCTGTCATCGTCTTGAAAGACGATTCTTTCGGCAGAAAAATAAGCCAATCAACATCACTAATGGATGTTTGTATATAACCATCGGATCTAATGATATTAGTCATGATCACATCGATCATATTGACTATTAGGTTTGGGTATAATCACACCATTTTGAACAGGGGATTATAAAGATCACTACTATCTTTGTCTAACCGACACTAGAATAAAGTTTAGCCCGTAGGCATTTCATCACGATGGGTGTTAATATTATGATTATCATACTGAGGATACTAGTCAGGATCGCACTGATAGTATAGACTATGGGAATTGAGTATAGCTCACCCCCTTGGCAAAGAATCACAAAAGATTACAATTGCCTTGTCTCAGTTGGACGATATAATATAGCCCTTAGGCAAAACATCATTACGGATGTTAAATTTTTTTTTTTTTTTTATCATCGTATTGATGATTTTTGTCATGATCGTATTGATCATATAGACTATTAGGCTTGAGCATAGCTCGCTACCTTGGACAGGGAATCGTAAAGATCACTCTGTTTTTGTCACACATGGACGATATAATATGGCCCATAGGCGAAACATCTCTAATGGATGTTTATAATAGGTTCATCCTATTAGATGATATAAGCCATGATTGCATTAATCATATTGACTATTTTGGCTTGAGCATAGCTCACCACCTCAGACAAGGAATCATAAAGATAACAATGTCATTGTCTCAAATGGACAATATATTATAGCCCGTAGGCAAAACATCACTAAAGGATGTTTAATAATACTATCATCGTATCAGATAATATTAGTCATGATCGCATTGATCATATAGACTATTATGTTTGGACATAGTCCAACATTTTAGACAGGAGGTCAAAGACCATCACTGTCGTTGTCTTATCGGACAACAAGTTTAGCCCGTAGGCACTTCATCACTAACGGATGTTTATATTATGGTCATCTTATGGGATGATATAAGTCAGGATTCCTAAATCACTAGGCTAGATAAGGGGATTGGAAGAATCCGATATAAGGATGACTGTTGTGATTCTCTCGAGTCACATTTGTCTAGGGTGTTAACACGTTCTTAGATGTTACAAGGATCTGAACCCCTTGAGTAGGTTTCACCATCTTGGCCTTGTAGGCTAGGTTTCACCTTTAAGATTCTTTTTTTTTTTTTTAAACATACTGATAGGGAAGGAAGGATATTTATTTTATTCAGGATTTTTATCCTAAATCCTAATTCATAAGTTAATAATAACACAATTGGTCTATTTGCGTAGACAAGTTTAATTATAAGCCATGATTTCGGAGAATCGAGGCATTAAGGTTTGAATCAAAGTTCATTACCTTTTTCTTGACAGGAAGTTGTAGGCTACCACTGTCTTTTAGTCTCAGAGGACATTAACTATAGCCCGTAGGCACTTCCCTTCTAAGGGATTTTTATAACGGAATTGCCCCTTAGGGAAATTCATTAACCATGGTAAACAGAGACCATATTTGGTTAATTTATTAATCATATATATATTTAGGATTTCTATTATAACTTATCCTAATTATAAAACATTAATAGTTTTATTAGTGGCACCCAATGGCCTGGTCACGTGGACATTCATAAATTTTGAGCTTATGATTTCGGAGAATCAAGTATGTAAGTATTTTGGCACAATAGGCCTAGTCACAAGGACAATTATAAATTAAGCTATGATTTCAGCGAATCAAAGTATGATAGTATATTGGCACAATAGGCCTAGTCACAAGGACAAATTTTTAAATCATAAGCCAGGATTTCAGAGAATCAAGGCCTTTAAATATATTAGCACAACAGGCTTAGTCACAAGGACATTTATAAATTTATATGCTATGATTTCAGAGAATTAAGTCATTTGAGGTTTGAACCTAGTTCATTACCTTTTCTGACAGGGAGTCATAGCTACCACTGTTATTTTGGCTCATGTGGAAATGAGAAAGGCCCGTAGGCACTATTTTACCACGTATGGTTAAAATATGATCATTTTAATTGATGATGTAAACCCAGGATTCAGCGATCATTAAACTAGGTTAGGGATCTTTTGAAGAATCCTTAATAACGTGTGTGATTTCCAATGAATCACATCTGCTGGGAGTGTTAACATGTTTTCAGATGTTAACTGGAATACGAATCTTTTAAACAGGTCTTACCATCTTGGCCCGGTCTTATAATTGACCCGAGGCTAGGTTTCACACTTAAGATTCTTAATTTATAATTAACGCAGAACAATTTTTAAATTGAGGTGTTAATACGGATCTGAATCTAATTATGGAACTACCATCTTGGCCTGGTCTTAATATGACACGAGGCTAGGTCTTGCCCTTTTTAGATTTTGCCATTTTATTATAATGGTAGATCTTATAAAAAGAAATGTTATTTTCCATTTATTTCATTTTTCATGTTTAGAATGAAAGTTTAAACTTTATCATTCCACTATATAAAAATAAAAGTATAAAGTTGCCCTAAGCGGGACTTAAAAGGAATAATGTTGTCCTCGAAGGGACTAAAAAGATAAGTATGTCCTTATAAGGACTATTGAGGAAACGATTTTCAGCTAAGGAGTTTCTTCTTCATTCAATTCCTGAATGCTTTCTCCTTGGTTGCACGTCTCATCTTGGTCGCTGTACGAAGCTCAGCATTTCAAGGCTCCGGGTGTGGAGAATTCCTAGTTCAGCTTCCTCGCTTGGCGACGTATCCAATAATAATAAAAATTGGAAGCAAAAATTTCCATATATTAGGATTAAGATTATTCCTATGTTAAGTCTAGACTCAGAAATTTAGATTGTGCAATTGTGTAACTGAGATTAAACACAAAAGGCTAGTGTTTAATTCACTCAGTGTTGGCTCTGATACCAACCTGTCACACCCCGATTTCCACGTGTCACCGGTGGGCCCGGTGGGGGAGTATCGTGACGTGGTTGGCAACGTAATAGTCAAACAACACAATATAATAATGCACAGCGGAAGCAATTTAAAAATAAGATACAACCGAATTTATTTATTGTAATCAAAGTCACAATATCCGGTGTTTATCCACAGAACGGATCGAAACAAAATAACATTTATGGTTCAACAGACTTCTGGCATCCTAAGCTTGCGAGACTTTTATTGATGCTTAGGAGACAATCCAGCCAAATTTCGTTTAGTACCTGCATTCAGTCTTTTTGGAAAAATACGTCAGTTTACACTGGTAAATACATTCAACCGACTCATTTTGGAAAATGATTAAAAATTGGTTTGGATGCACGTGGCATAAATCATTTTATTTAACTTGGGAGAATTATTTAATATTATAATCTTGTGAACGAATTACATGTTACTTATGCGTTCAGTAGCCCGAATCAAATCCGGGTTAAAGATCAATAGACACACCACTTTAAGTGAGTTATACACGGGAGTACGCCTACACCCCGTGCTCAGGTCGTGGCCATCTCGTAAGATGATGCCAGGGATATCCGGGACATGGTCATTAACCCCCCAAAGGCTGTAAAGTAAACAAGACTGTTTAAACGAGCCGATCAAATTATTCAACTACCCACTAAGCGTGGAGATTTGATGCCCGATCAAGCGGTACGCTATGTACCGTAACCCAAGCCCGTATAGGGAAAATAAGTTAAACGTATTTACCTGTTGCAAGTATAAATCACAATAAGCAGAATGCACGTAGCTTTTACTGTTTCTCCTAATCTGGAACGAAGGTTTAATATAACCTATTAGAATTCTAACGGGTCTTTTATTAAGCTTAAGCTTAGACCGGCTAGTTTCAAGATACGGTTCGTACGCATGATTAAGCGAAGACCGGATAGAATGTGATTCAGACCCGAAAAGTTTGGAGACTTGTTTAATATGGGTTTATTATTCACATTCTGGATTTTGAGATAAAACCGTTAAGGTTTGACCCGTTTCGGCTAATTTATGTAAACTTGTTACATAAACCGAACCGTATGCGTAATAAGCGTGACGGGTAGTCATGAGAGCTATATACAGGTTCCCTAAGTTAATTATGTCTCAAATATGTTGTGACATCAGTAAGGTGTCTTTCGTTATGCCCGAAATGTGTTTAAACCCAAACTAGGCCCCGAAGGGGTATTTTGGTAATTTCACATAAGCCGAAAAGCTCAAAACTGAAGTCTGAGTTTATCAACCTTTTCTTACTGTTAAAATATGATAATTTGCCTCTTATATCAGTAGGTATCAACCCGGGTATGTTCAATATGATTTTAAAACATACTATGCGTTAAAAACGCTAAATAAGGCGATTAAAGGCCATTTCCGGGTTTGATACTTAAATCTGATATTTTTATATTTCCAGAAGGCTTAAAATAAATTATTTATCATATGTGATCAGTAGAAAAAGGTTTGGAGTCGTTTCGATAAGTAAAACTCATTTTATGGCCCGTAAGGGCAAAACCGACAATTATCGGATTAAGCCTACGACTACTAGTTATGCTCAGCCTAAAATTAATTAAAAATCTTTAAAAATCCCAAAATAATATATTACACCAGTGGGTATTTAAGTTTGATACCAAAAAGTAGGCTTAACTAGGCTATACGCTAATTACGCCATTTTATTAACATAAAGCATTAATTTAGCGATATTGAGCATAACTCTTAATCTATAAGTCAAACTGATGTCAAACTTTGCATACAAGTTTATATATCAGTATTTAAGGTTTCTACACTTTTACATTTTCATAAATCACTTTTTAAGGTAATAAGGGCATAACGGTCAACATATGAGCAATTAACGGAAACATGCATATTAATTGGATAACTAATGAACCAAGGTGTATAATCACATAGGGTTGTTCTAACATGTAACCTAGTCCAATTAAAGCTCTGAGGCATTTCTAAAATATGCCTAAACGGGTCAGAACTGAAAGTCAAAGTGAAAGTCAAACTATGTGACTTTCGGTTCCGAACCGGGTCTAAACAGGAAATAGTCGGGTTGAACAGGTTTGGACATGTTCTTACACTAATTACTAAGTTATAACAATGATCATACAGGTTATATAAGTTTTAGATAGCTACTTATGCATAAATGACATTTTAAGCATTATGTTGACTTTTTAATTAAAGTTTGACCCGACATTAGACCTGGTTAGAGTGGTGATCAGGGGAAACCCTTTTGAGGTTTTATTACCCACTTAAATACCAACTCATAACTACTTTTAATTCGAGATATGACTGAGCCATTATTGACTAATCTCGAATTCAAACCGTAATTACGACGGTTTGACTTTTAGCTAATTAACTAAGCTAAAGGTAATTAGAGAAAGATTAGAACACTTACTGAAGTCCTATGCACGAATAATGATCACTTGGAAGCAGGCTTGAGCTCCAGAAATGATCCAAGAGTGCAGGAGAAGTTGTGAGGAATGTTGTGAATGTGAAGGCCTTTATATAGTGGTTTCACACACCACATTTGATTGACAAGTAGGTCTATGAGTGCCCACAATTGATCAACAGGTGTCCTAGAGGCTTAGGGGATGTTTTAGGGGCCAGGAGAAGTGGAAAAATGGGTAAAGGTCGCGCACATACGCAATGGCAGACAATAGCAATGTTTTTCGAATCTGGACATCCCTCGCGTGACGCGAGGGACCCCTCGCGTGGCGCGACGGCTGGCAACAGCAGCTTATTGTTTTTCTTTGCAATTCAGTCCTTGACCCTTCAAACTCCGATTAGGCACTTGTTTTATGCATGGTAAATCCTTGTAATTGATCTAGTAAGGCCTTAAAACATATACCCAATTTGCCAAGTCCCCGGGTAACTTTATTTTTACCCGAAAAGTCCTAACTTTCGACGTTTACGCTTTAACGCTTCGCACACGAATTTGATCATATCTTTCTCATACGTTAACGAAACTTTATGAAATTTTTATGGTGCATTCTCGTGAGCCTAATTAATATTTACAAAGCTTCGGGTTTGTCAAAAAGTCACTCAGAGGTATAAATTAAACATGTTGACACATTTGGTCCCTGTAGTTTGAAATCACTCACTTTTAGCTTCGTATGATCCATGATTTATTCGTTTGAAGGTATGAGCATCTTGTAGGGTTAAAATACAATATATTTATTCAAAGTTGACACTTAGAATACGTATATTTACATACTTTCCACGTTTGTCAACTTTAGTCCTTCCATAATATTTCTTTCACACATTTAAACTTTATGACACGTGTCAACATATTATAGGACGTGAATTTCCGAGGTGTTACAACTTGATGTTCACTATTGCTTTGATTTGTTCTGGACTGGCTTCAATGCCTCTCTTTGTCACCATATATCCTAAGAATTTACCTGCTTTAACACCAAAGTGACATTTTGAAGGATTAAGCTTCATATTATATTTATCAAGGATATTGAATGCTTCCTCCAAGTCCCTTAGGTGATCCTCAGCCTTTATTGATTTTACCACCATATCGTCTATGTAAACCTCCATAGTTTGTCCAATCTGATCCTTGAACATCATATTCACTAGCCTTTGATAAGTTGCACCTGCATTTCTTAGTCCGAATGGCATAGCAATATAGCAGTATATACCAGTTGGAGTCATGAAGGCTGTATCCTCTTGATCGGATGGTTCCATTTGGATTTGTTGAAATCCAGATGAAGCATCCATAAAAGTTAACAGTTCATGACCCGCAGTTGCATCCACCATGGAGTCAATGTGGGGTAATGGGAAAGGATCCTTGGGACATGCCTTATTTAAATCGGTAAAATCGACACATACCCTCCACTTTCCGTTTTTCTTTTGAACAACAACCACATTGGCCAACCATCTTGGATACTTGACCTCTCTAATCATACCTGCTCGGAGTAATTTCTCTACCTCCTCCTGGATAATAGCATTTCTTTCTGGTGCAAATTTCCTTCTCCTTTGATGGATTGGTTTGAAGGACCTATCGATGCCAAGTTTGTGAGTGATTACATCTTTAGATATGCATGTCATGTCTTCGTGTTTCCATGAAAAGGTAGTCTTTCTCCTTTTGAGGAAGGATATGAGGTCTTCCTTCATTTCGCCAAGGATCCCTGATCCTATATAAACTATAGATTCAGGATCATCAGGATCCATAAGGATTTCTACTATATCCTGTTCTCTTGCCTCCAAGACATCCCTTGGAGGATACTTTGATTGCTATTGCTCCCTAGACTTTGATGCTGGTTTCATTGATGAGGTGTAGCAGTTCTTAGCCTCTTGCTGATCACTATCAATCTTCACTATTCCCCAAGGGCTAGGAAGCTTCACACATTGATGATAAGTGGATGGGACTGCCTTCATATCGTGTATCCAAGGCCTGCCAAGGATCACATTACAACAAGATAAACAATCAATAACACAAAACTTTTGGTAAGAATGTAGGCCTTCGATATAGATTGGGAGTTTAATGTCCCCCAGAGTATTCTTGGTCTCGCCACTGAATCCCACGAGCACAGAGGATCTTGGTATGATGTCGGATTCAGGGATGTTCATCTTCTTGAGAACATCTAGCTGGATAATATTCACAGAGCTTCCTCCATCTATAAGGATCCTGCGAACAAAATGGTTAGAAATAAAAAGAGTGATAACCAAACCATCATGATGAGGATCCTGGATGTCAACACGATCATCCTCATCAAAAGTTATAACTTTTCCTTCGGAGACACTAGATGTTCGAATGGGTCTATCTCCATTATCCATCTTGGTTTCCTTCACATGTCTTTTGGCTGCGGAGAAGGATGTTCCACAAATGTCTGATCCTCCAGATATAAAGTTTATAATTTGTGCATCTGCTGGAGCTTTCTCTGGGATCCTTTCAGGATCCTGAGTCCTTGACTTCTTTCTCCCCAATAATTCTTTCAAGTGCCCCTTGCTCAACAAGTATCCAATTTCTTTTCTTAATGCGATGCATTCTTCTGTGAGATGCCCAAAATCTTCATGGTATGCACACCAGTTTGATTTATATTTAGTAGCAGTTGGTCTATCATTTTTTCTGGGCCATCTAGCTTTATCACCTAAATTCTGCATCGCAAGGATTAGTTCATTGTTATCAACAGAAAAACAATATTCAGAGATTGGAGGATAATCCTCATCATCCTCTTCTTGTTCAACAGCATGCACATTCTGGTTGTCAGATCTATTAAAGGATCTGAACTTGTTGTTCTTGAATGAGGATCCTTGCTTCTCTTGCTTTGAGGATCCTGCTAACCTCTCCTGGATCCTTTTGTCATCCTCTAGCCGGATGAACCTAAGGGCCCGGGTCCTTACCTCATCTAGGTTCCTGCATGGTGTCATAACAAGATCATCATAGAATAACGAATCCCTAAGCAATCCCATTTTAAAGGCTTCAACAGCTGTAGCTATATCCAAGTTAGGAATATCCAAGGATTCTTTACTAAATTTAGTGATATAATCCCTTAATGATTCATTATGACCCTGGGTTATCCTATATAGATCACTAGTTAAACGCTCAAATTTTCTACTACAAGAAAACTGATTATTAAATAGATTAACTAGGTTAGCAAATGAGGTAATAGAGTAGGGGGGAAGACTTAGCAGCCATTTAAGAGCCGATCCAGTAAGAGTGGATCCAAATCCCTTGCACAGACATGCTTCCTTTAATCTTTCTGGGATGGGATTGATCTCCATCCTTTCCCTGTATTGAGCTATGTGTTCCTCAGGATCCGTTGAACCATCATACAACTTCATGGTAGGTACATGGAACCTCTTGGGTATCTCAGCATCACAGATTGGTGGTGCAAAATGAGATATCTTGTGGCTCCCATCCGCAATCTCTGGGATAGGCTTGACCACTCCTGGGACACTTGATATCATATCCTTTAACTTTTGCAATTCTCTGGCCATGGCATGATTGATACCTGGATCCTGCATAAGGCCATGGTTAGTAGTATAAGAATTATTAAAAGTGTTACCTCCCATTGGATTCAAATTAGGAAGAGTGGATGTTAATCCATATTGTTGGGGCTCTGGAATGGCCGATGGACCAGTAGAAGCAATGGTTTGCATTGGAATGAAATCTCCCTGATGGATGTCGGAACTTCCTGATTGCAAACTCCTTAAGGATCCTGGAATCTGGAAGGATCCTTGAAATTGTGAGTATCCTTGGATCTGGGAGGATCCTGGGACATAGGAGGATCCTTGAACTTGGGAGGATCCTGGAACATAGGAGGATCCTTGAAGCTGGGAGGATCCTTGAACCTGGGAGGATCCTTGAATCTGGGAGGATCCTTGAACCTGGGAGGATCCTTGAAGCTGGGAGGATCCTTGAACCTGGGAGGATCCTTGAAACGGCCAGTACCCTTGAATCTGTTGCGCTCCCGAGTATCCTCCTGAGCTTGCAAAGGATCCTATATGCTGAGGATGGGATCCTGATGGTTGAAAGTGTAACCCTGTAGCCTGAGTCATTGCTGATGACCCGTAATGCACTCCTTTTGGTCCTCCAACATATTGAACGTCTGGAACCGCTGAAGGCTGAGAAGTTATAACCGGAGTATCAAAATTCAAAGATCTGGGCATTAGTGGGGAATGATCCTCTGCCGATCTCTTCTGTTTCTTGATGTCTCCAATTTCTCTGAGGATCTTTTCCTTGGTCTTGTCCTGCTGCTGGATATGCTCCTTCATCTGCAAAATCAGAGTAAACAAGTCACTAGTAGTAGGAGTATAAGAAGCGGAAGAAGTTGGAGGTTTTGAGAAAATGGGAGTTGGTTTCTTCTCGGCATTTTTCTGAGGTCCAGAAGGTGGTGGAGGCAAAGGTGGAATGCCCTGGGATGAATTGACTGCAGACATCGCACTAGAGGTATTCTTTGTTGATGAAGCCATTTGCTCGTATGCAATGAACCGGAATGATCACAAAGATGAGAATTTCTTAGAAATGAAGCACCAATTGCCCCACGGTGGGCGCCAAACTGTTTTGGTCAAAAAATCAGACGAGGATAATGTAACCAAACTCTCTGTTAAGGGGTATGATGCTCGAATTGGTTTATAGCAATAAGGATCACTATGAAAAATAAATAACAAGCGACACAAGGTTTATACGGGGAAAAAGCCCTTGATCAAGAGTTGATCTCCGGCACAAAAAACCCCGGGTGATGGAAACTACCGATCACCAACTCAAATTAAACAAGTAATGTGTTACAACTTCGGATGATAGCGAGCTAAATACAAGGATCACTATAGTGTAATGTGTAAAAAGTGTATGAAATCGCTAAGTGAATGAACGAGAGCTGGTGTGAGCGGTTTTCAGAGTGTGTGTAGCCAAAAATAGCATAAGTGTTGTCTAATTAGCTCGCTACCCCATTTAAATCTAGTAAAAATCTAAGTAACAAACTATCCGCAAATGGTGCAAGTCCTCCACGACTCCACAACGTCCATTTCTGACCAAGCACGTGCAGAATAGACTTAGTATATTCTCCAGAAATATCGCCAAGACCAAGTCCCAATTGATATTCCTGCAAAAAAGTTACGAATTCAAAACAGACAATCATTAGTATAAGGATCCTTAGGATGATCCATGATCCTGATCCTGAAGCACTTCTGAGGATCACTAACTGACACAGAAGTAAGGATCACCAAACAGGATAATATTTGAGGATCACGGGTCACTTAGAAATCCACCCCTAACAACTATGTGAATGTAAGGGTCCAAAGTGTCAACAATGGATAAATAGGCCCTACAATAACCCTACATGGTGTTTATAATCTTAAATGGATAAATCATGGATCATACGAAGAAGAAAATGAAAGAAAGTGAGGAATTACAAACTACAGGGGCTAAATGTGTCAACATGTTGAAAGTATACCTCTGAGTGACCTTTTGGAAAACCCGAAGCTTTGTAATGGTAAAATATACTCACTAGAACATGTGGTAAAAATTTCATAAAGTTTCGATATCGTATGAGAAAGTTATGATCAAAACCGTGCACGAAGGGTTAAATGCGTTAACGTTGAAATTCGTGACTTTTCCGGTAAGCACAAAGTTAACCAAGGACCTACCCAAGTTTGTAGATGTCCTAAGGTCCTTAAAAATCAGGTTTGAGGGTCTAATGAGCAAGAAAATAAGCAAAACCACGTAACAAAGGACCAAGGACTGAATTGTAAATCTTAGAAAACTTGTAACCTGATGAAACACTTGTACGCGGCCCGCGAAGGGGCTCTCGCGGCCCGCCTACGACCTGCCAGCGACAAACAGCGCGCAGATGTCAGTTGCTGGTCTGATTTCGATGGTTAACAGCTGTTGTTCGATACCTGGGGCTCTCCAATGGTTTTACATGCATAGGGGGGCACTTGGACACATCTTACAACACCCATAGACTCTTGTGGCATCATCTAATGAGATCAAAGATGTTATAAAAGGGACTTGTAGTTGCAACATTGATCACTTGCATGTTCAAAACTCACAAGACCCACTTCTGGAGCTTCTCTGATCAACCTCAGGCTTTCTAGTGATCTCTAAGCGTAATTAGGACTCTTGTAAGTATTCATAACCCCTTCTAATTCGTTGTAGCTTAGTTAATTAATCAAAAGTCAAACCGTCGTAAATTAAGTTTGACTTCGTGATTAAATGAAATTGGCTCTGTCATTTCTCGAATTGAAAGTACCTACAAGTAGGTATTTATGTGGGTAACAAACCCTTAAAAGGGTACTTTCAGATTCCCACTCTAACTATGTTAATTGTCGAGTCAAAGCTTGCTTTAAAAAGTCAACAGAATGATTATTTACAAATTTAAGCATAATTAGCAATGTAGGATGCATGCAACCTGTTTGATCATTAAAATAACTTGGTAACTAATGTAAGAACATGTTCCAACATGATCAACTCGACAATTTTCAGTTTGAACCTGGATCGGAACCGAAAGTCGCATAAATTGACTTTTGCTTTGACTATCAGTTCTGGTCCGTTTATGCATGTTTAAGATCTGCCTTAGAGCTTATTTTGGACCAGGTTTCATATAAGTATAACTCTCTGAGATTATACAACTTGGTTCAATACTTATCCGATTCATATGCATGTTTCCGATTAATGCTTAAAAGTTGACTATTATGCCCTTTTGATTATAAAACGTGATTTTGAAAAAGTGAAAGAGTAGAAACATTAGTTACTGATTTATAAACTTGCACCTAAAATTTGATATCAGTTTGAGGTCTAGATTAAGAGTTATGCTCATTAGCGTAATTTGAAACCTTTATGTTAAATAAATGGCGTAATTAGCGAATAGCCTATTTTAAACCACTTTTTGATATCAAACTTTTTACCCACTGATGTAATATAATATTTTGGGATTTTTTGAAGATTTTTATTTAATTTTTGGCTGAGCATAACATAGGTCTCTAGGTTTGATTCGGTTTATGACGGTTTTGCCATTTTAAGCCATAAAATGAGTTTTACAAATCCTTTTGACCCCAAACCTTTTTCTACTGATTTTTTTTGTTAAATAAAATATTTTGAGCCTTCTAGAATTATAAAAATATCAGCTTTCCTTTAAAAACCCGGAAATGGCTCCAAATCGCCTTTTTAAGCGTTTTTAACGCATAGTATGTACTATAACCATATTAAACATATAAGGTTGATACCTACTGATGTTTTTAGTATATTTTTATAAAATAACAGTAAGTACAAGTTTTTGAACTCGGGTTTCCAGTTTTGGCCTTTTAGCTCTTGTGAAATTACCAAAATACCCCTAAGGTGTATAGTTTGGTTTTAAATGATAAATTTCACATATAAGTCATACCCTACTGTTATAACTTATTAAATTAAGTGTATTTACTGTATAAATCAGACCTGTAACTCAGATTACAAATAAAACTCTTTTATAATCTTTTAAATGACCAAAATGCCCTTATAAGGCCTATATCGGGTTTAAATTCGTTTGGGGCATAATAGAAGACATCTTACTGATGTCACAACATATTTAAAGTATATTAACTCAGGGAACAAGCATATGACTCTTATGGTTACCCGTGACGCCCTTTTCGCGTTCGGTTCGGTTTATGTAACTAGTTTGCATAAATTGACCGAAACGGGTCAAACCTTATCATCTTTGTCTCAAAATCCAGAATGTATTTAGTATACCCATATTATACAAGTATTCAAACTTGTCAGGTCTAAATCACATTCTATCCGTGTAACACCCCGTGTTTTCACGAGTCAAAGTCAAGGTCAAAGTCAACGACCGATTTCGCGCGACTTGACTCGTAGAAATGTTTTTATTTTATTTATATTATGTGGAGTAAATGTCGTTCATTACAATAATCGAATCGTGTTTACCGTATTTCAATCGACCTACGACTGTGAATGATAGGAAGTAACAATGCGATAAAGTTAATCGAGCTATGCTAATCAAATCGACATCGAACCGTAACTCGAACTGTGTATTTTACTTGTTGCTTATACGTGTGTGTGTGCTTTACGTGTTACCTGTGCATGTTTATTTTATGTTATGTTGTGATAATCAAGCGAAGTCAATCGAACTCGAAGTCTAACTCGAACGTAAACGAACCCGAACCCGAATTCCGAGTCAAACCATATAAGAAGTAGTTGGGACTAAAAGTAATTTGACTAGGAAACCCTATCGAATCGCTCGCAAATCGAAACCGAAGCAACAATCGCACCGAACACACCAAAGCAGGCGGCATCCGCACGGATGGCCAATCCGCACGGATTGCCAATCCGCACGGATGACCTATCCGCGCGGATAGCCTACCCGGGTGCGTGCCATGCGCACGGCTCACCCTTTCCCTTTTTGGCATCCTATAAATACACGGGTCACTCTCCACTTTTTCCACTTTTGGCAAGTGACGTCCGAACCGCACGCATTCTTCACTTTTTCTCAGATTTCTCTCAATCCAGGTAAGATCTTGCACTAATTCTTGTACATCTTTGATCACTACACAATTCTACACCTTTCCATCTTTCAAATCTCCACTTTTAACCATGAAATCATCCGGATTCGAGGTATTCTCGGGTGACGTCATCATGAAGTTCTTATGAACTTCAAGCTTGACCTCATTCCACCAAGAATAACTCAGATCTAAACGATTTCTACAAGATTTCACACTAACTTCACCTGGATCTAAACTTTTCTAAGGATAAAAGAGTTGAAAGAAATAAACCTAAGTTCTCTCCTTCTTTTCCCTTAGAATCAGTACGAATCTGATCGGTTCTAGTCTCTACTCGATAATAGTGATGCACTAGTTCCAGATCTGGAATCCTACCCACAGACACCTGATTTCGGGGTCAACCGGAATGACCGTTCTGAGTCGCCGACAGGCCGAGTTAGGGTGGTTCCTGACCGGTCTAGTCACGCGGGTGAGAATACGATTCCAAGTGGTTGCCACGTAATCAGAACGTCTCGATAAACGACAACAGAAACCAAGAGTAGACGAACGGAACAATCAGACCAGAGACTGTCCGCACGGACAAGCTGTCCGCACGGACAAGTTGTGCGCACGGATTACCATCCGCACGCACAGGTCATCCGGACGGGTTGCCACCCGGACGAGCTACCCTTGGGACCCACTTTCCAAACAAGGTTTGAGTATCGACGAATGAACAATCCGGACGGACGACCTCTGAAAGGATTACTCTTCGGATCATGAGATACTAAGGCCTTCAACTAAAATTCAAACAATGATCATCCGCACGGCCAAGTCGTACGCACGGACAGACTATCCGGACGGATGGTCCCTGCCCGCGCGCACAGACTGTCCGCACGGATCACCACTATCTGCACGGACTACCATACGCACGGATTGTCGTCCGCGCGACCGGCTTGAAAGGTAGAAACACTTATGTGCTTTCTAAATGCTACAACGAAAACTCCAAAGCTCAAGCCATCATACACAAACACATCTCACACTTAGGAAGAAACAATCCACTTGAACGTTTATCCACACAAACAACTTGTCCGTACGGATAAGTCATCCGCACGCACAACTAATCCGCACGGATTACCATCCGCACGGACAGTCGCACGCACGGATAGCTTATCCGGATGGATCACCATCCGCACGCACCACCATCCGCACGGATAGGTCATGCGCACGGATGACTTCCTCTCATGGATAGCTGATCCGCACGATCAGCCATCCTAACCACTCTCACTTTGTACTGTTTTACGCGCCACTTATCGTTACGTTATCAAATCTATTCAGGCTAACCGTACTCGCTGTAAAGCGCTCCCTTCAATCCACAATCGCTGTGAGTATACTCGAACCCTTTTTGCTTTAGCACTTTTGGCTGTTACATACGTTACAACTATTCAAACTACAACTATCACACTACTCAAGCTATTTTAACGCTAAACCGTTTATGCATGTTATACGTGGCTTATGAATGCTTGTTTGTTATGTTTACACATGGAATGCTGTCTACCTGCCTTAGCAACGATAGTACTATAGTTTGGACTCAGCACCCGTTCACACGGGGGTTGTTAAGGATCTTTTACTTGCATGGATTACGGTGGTAATCATGTATTGCGAACTGCCTCGGGCAGTCAACCCGCAGTCATTGGTATCGATGGATCTATGTCGATAACTAACGTGCTTCATTTCACTATGTGTATGTGCTGGTTATGCGTAAACGAATTCGAACTCTATATGCTATTATCAAACTTGTATGCTCACCTTTACATTTTATGTATTGACTTTATTTTAACGTATGTGACAGGTGCTTAGGATGCATATGTGGTAGGGAATGGAAGCTAGAATAAAGCTTTAGAGCCCAACAAGTAGTTGTCTGTAGATAACTCATTAGGGGTCTCTAGAAGCAGATAAACAATTGCTACTTATTTAAATCTGAGTTGTCGGAACAGAATATTTGTTTTGATGTTGTCTGTAATAACTTGTTTGACTATTTATGATACGGTATGGGACGTATTGCTTTAATTAAATGGTAATGATAGTTGTTATGGAAACTTCTGGACAATCTGTTTCGCTCAGTGCCACGCCCCGATGATTCCGCCATCGGTTGGGGTGTGACAATCCGGCCTTCGCTTAATCGTGCGTTTGAACCGTATCGTCCTTAAAACTAGCCGGTCTAAGCTTAAGCTTAAATAAAGACCCGTTAGAAATTTAATAGGTTATTATAAACCTTCGTTCCAGATTAGGAGCACCAGTAAAAGCTACTTGCAATTTGCTTATTGAGAATTATACTTTGCTCAGGTAAATACTTTTAACTTATTTTCCCTATACGGGCTTGGGGTACGGTATATAAAATACCGCTTGGTCCAGCATTGAATTCTTTAATCGAATAGAGGTTAAATTTATTGATATGCTATGTTTTGAATGTGTTTTGTTTGCTTAAAGCCTTTGGGGGGTTAATGACCATGTCCCGGATATCCTTGGCATCATCTTACGAGATGGCCACGACCTGAGCATGGGGTGTAGGCGTACACCTTTCAGTGCATAACTCAATATTGTGGTGTGTCTATTAATCTTTAACCCGGTCTACGGATCGGGCTACTGAACGCATAAGTAACATGTAAATCCCTTACAAGATTATATTCACATAATTATCCCAAGTTATAAAATGTTTTGTGCCACGTGCATTCAAACCAATTTTCAACCCTTTTTAAAATGAGTCAGTTAAATTGTATTTACCAGTGTAAACTGACGTATTTTTCCAAAAGGTTAAGTGCAGGTACTATTCGTACTAGGCTGGCTGTCTTCTAAGCGTCCACATTAAGTCTCGCAAGCTTGGATGTCAATAAAGCTGTTGAACAATATCTACTTTTATTTTGATCCGCCTGCGGATCCGTTTCAACTACTCGTGATATTTAATATTACATTTTATTTAAAGTTGAAATGAATCTATCTTTGCTTCCGCTGTGCATTTTATATATTGTGTTGTTTGTCTATGATGATACCAACTACGTCACTATACTCCCCACCGGGCCCACCGGTGACACGTGGAAAATAGGGGTGTGACACTTATCTTCCATCTTTCTACATAACAACCCCTTTTTAACTAAGTTAAGTTACCTAGTTATGTTTATGACATAACATAAGAGAACCTACTAGCGAATAAAATATACAGGTTTTGGGGCGTTACAGTTTTAAAAATTTGAAACCATAGTTATATTATACGCCTCTTTCAACATCTTTCGTTTGACCATTTCAATTTCAGTTTGTGTTAAATTTGACAAACTTCTTAATATTTGTGTTGATTATGTTTATAGGGTAAGGATAGTGTAAAAAGGGCCTAAAGTGTGAGAAGTGTATTATAACACTATATATAATAATATATAACACCATATAAACACCGTATAACAATATGTAACACCATATAATACCATATAACACTATGTAACACTATATATCATTATATAACAAATATAACACTATACATCTACCATAGACATGCTATCAGACAACCTATAGTGTTATATTTGTTATATAATGATATATAGTGTTACATAGTGTTATATGGTATTATATGGTGTTACATATTGTTATACGGTGTTTATATGGTGTTATATAGTATTATAATACACTTCTCACACTTTGAGCACTTTTTACAGGATCCTCTACCTATGTTTATAATAATTATGTCAACTCTGTTCTCATAGTTATGTGACATGCTTATTTATTTATTTTTTGTGGATTCTTCGTAATTTTAAAATGTATATATAACATTCGTTTATGTTCATTTATGTTCATGAACATCTGGTTCTGTTCGTTTGCGTTCGTCTACGTTTGGTAAGTGTTAATGAACAGTTCATAAACATTTCCATTTCATTAAGAACGAACACAAAGAAGAAATCACGTTTGGAAAACGTTCGTGACCATTTATGAACATATATTTTTTAATAAACTAACACGAACACAAACACAAACAAAACCTTGTTTATATTTGTTTAGTTCATTTACGATCTTACATATATGAAAATTCATATAATATAATAGAGGGAAAATGGTTTCAATTTAAATGAAAGTAAAAAATGTTAAAGTTTAAGATGCGAAATGGCATATTTGGGAAAGTGTTGGCTGGAAAGCATATGACTAAATATCATATTCCATAAATCCTTTCTCTCTTTTTTTTTCTTCTATTTTCTATAATATCTCATTGACATATGTAAATCTAGAATATATATTTAAATATATTATACTAGGTTAGAACCCGTGTATTACACGTGTTAAATAAATGTAATTTTTATAAAATATTAAAATAATACATATTTAAAAACTCGTTTATTATACGAGTTGAATATAAGTAATTTTATATATTAAAAAGTTATATCTTTAAGAAACCCGGTGTTGTACCAGTTGAATAATTGTAATTACATATACCAAATAATAAAAAAATATATCTTTCAAAAACTTTGCGTATTAGACGGGTTGAATAAATGTATTTTTGTATACTAAATTGCGTATAACACGAGTTGAATAAATGTAATTTTGTATACTAAATAATAAAAAAATATATCTCTAAAAACCTTGTGTATTACATGGGTTGAATAAATCTAATTTTATATACCAAATAATAAAAAAAATACATTTAAAAAAAACTAACGGATATAGTCGAAATGCAATGGATTGCGTGATTGCAGAGATGGTTTTTCAAAAGAAGATAGAATGGTCAAACAAGTTATTCAAGAAATAAATCAACAATATTTAAGTGATAAAATTTAAGTTATATATATATTCAAAAAAAGCTCATGTATTATATGGACTGAATAAATCGAATATTATATGTATCAAACTAGGTTATAACCCCGTGTATTACACGGGTTAAATAAATGAATTTTATAAACCAAATAATAAAACATTATCTTTTTAAAAGCCTCATTTATTGCACGGGTTGAAGAAATGTAATTTTATATATTAAATAATAAAATAAGTTATATCTATAAGAACCATATGTATTGTACGGGTTGAATAAATGTAATATTATATACCAAATAAAAAAAATTATATCTTTAAAACCATTGTATTACACGGGTTGAATAAATGTAATATTGTTTACCAAATAATAAAAAAAGTTATATTTTTAAAAACCCCCGTGTATTACATGGGTTGAATAAATATGATTTTATATACCAAATAATAAAAAATATATATTTAAAAAAACTAACGGATTTTTTTATATTTAAAGTAGGATAAGATTGAATATTAATCTGAATTACCGGATTTTTTTATATTTAAAGTAGGATAAGATTGAATATTAATCTTTATTTATTTAGTTAATATAAGATTGAAAAATCATATGATTGAATAGGTGGGAGGTTGTATGATGATAAATCGGTTAACCGTACTGAATGATAAAGATAATAGTGATTGTTGAACAAATTAATTAATCGAATTTAACATAAACATTTGTGATGTTAGGTGGATTTTTTTTAATTATTTGAAAGTTAATATCAACTTTGGAATTTGTATGATTTTTTATTAGATTTGATTAAATATTATGGATGATAAAAATTTGTATTAGATTATATTTTAGATTTGATTAAAAAACACATATAAACATATTCTCATTATCTTCGATTTATGTAGATCCAAAATGAGAAAAATTAGGAATTAACTCAATAAACATACTATTGAAATGGATAAACACCCGTATACATAAAAAAACATGTGATAATATCGATATGTAAATTTAATTTAATACCCTTTATCAATAAAATTAAGAATTTATCTATAACATTTTAAAAAGCTTGCAATAATAAGAATTTGAATTAATTTAGATTAAATATTATTATTATTATTAGTATTAGTATTAGTATTATTAATAATTTTAATCAATTAAATCAGAGAATGACAAGTGTCCTAAAACAGGTTTCTTTTATTATATAGTATAGATAGTATTGAAAGTAATCTACAATTTAATTTATAAATTATGGAATAAAATTGATACAATAATTTTTTTAATAATGAAAATAAAAAGATTATTATTATTAATATATCATCTAATAAAAATTTTCAATACTTTTGTTATAATAATCTAAATAAATTAATAGTGGATTATCTATTTATTTATTTATTTATTTATTATGATTGTAAAACAATATATGTATTAATCGTTCCAACTTGGTTATGTTTTAAAGTAATTTTCGTAATTTGAAATTATAAAATTATTTTTACTATATAATATCTAAATTATAAACATAAAACTCTACATATTAAATAAAATAAAGTATGTCATATCCTTTTATCTTATCAGTTGTTATTAAGGATTATAATTATTATATTATTATAAAATATTTAGTTTATTTAAAAATATCTTAAATTAACAATTTAAATTTAAGAATAATATTTTATGAAAAAATAGAAGGATTTAATCTGACATTCAAAATATGATAAGGTTTAATATTTATTTAATTAATGTAAGATAAGTATGAAAAAAGGTGGGAAAACCTAAAAGTAGATGGCTTCGATAAATGACACGTATTATAAATCGATTTACTTTATTATATGTATAGAAGATTGTCCACTTAATTCTTTTTAAATTTCAATAAAAGCTTTGATCACAAATTTAGTTGTATCCAATATAATGTGGCACACTTTGAATTTTATAGAAAATGACTACGAAAAATATATCCTTTTTAATAATAAAATCTATAAAGGTATAAAAATATATACAAAACATATAGCCTTTTTAATAATAAAATCTATAAAGGTATAAAAATATATTATATCAAATACTAAGTTAGTTTATAATAAAATTTCCTATAATGTTATAGAAAAAATAAACATGTAATAACCTTTAGTAAGATTCATGTAGAAATTTGATTAAAAAGGGGAAAAAAAGACAAAATTAGGTTTTTTTAGGAAATGTGTCACAAATGTGTAAGTATAAAGTATGTGGAGAGTGATAGCCGGCACTTTTTTTTTCCTGAAGGACAGCCAACGCTTAACCAACAATAATATACATTGAATACTAATTTGAATAGAAAAATAACACTTGGGTCGATGTTTAGTAAACCCTTAAACATTAAATTTTGTGATTCAATGATAACAATAACAAAATACATCATAAACGAGTAAACCACGATAACAATAACAAAACACATCATAAACCAGTAAACCACGCTAGTCTCCGTTGATACAGACTCCTATTTAACTATAGAAAAACATGTCTTTTATAGAAGTTTATCCTTTTATATAACATATTAAACTGTATGAAGTTTAATGATGGTCATAAACATTTTATATACTTTTTAGAGTTTTAGACATTTAGCACATACTAGAGTTTACACCCATGATCCGCGACGGGCAGATTGATTTTTTATACAAAATTTAAATGAAAACGTATAAGTAATGTTAAAAATAACATTTCAGTCTTTATCAATTTGGTTCGTTACAGCGCTAGTACAGTACCGTTGCGTGGTATAGCAGCTAAAAGAGAAAATAAAATAAAGTTATGATATGCCAATAAGATACCTAAACGTGTTTTACATCAATTGAGTATCATTAAAACAAATATCAGTAACGATTCGATAGTACCGATACCAAAACCGATGTTGTTCGGTCGGACCAAACTGATACCGTTCCAACAATATAAGTACCATGTCGATCTGTCCGAACAACATTGATACCGGTATCGGTACTATAAGAATCGTTACTAATATTTGTTTTTATGATTTTTCGATTGATGTAAAACACGTGTCGGTATAATTTTGGCATATGACGACTTTTTTTTGAGTTTTATCTTTCGTTTGTTATACCGAATGCCGAACTGTATGGATGTCATAATTATCGAACCGATACCGACTGAATTCCACTAGTTAAAAAATAGAGTAAACTTACGTTTTGCTCCCTGTTGTTTGGTCATTTTAACGGTTTTGCTCCAATAGTTTAAAAATAGTCATTTTCCTCCCTGATCTTTCGAGTTTGTCGCCAGTTTGCTCCCTAATCTTTCGAGTTTGTCGCCAGTTTCCTCCATGATGGAGTTAGAGGCTGGGAGCAAAATGAAGATAAGTTAGAAAAATCAGGGAGGAAAATGGCTATTTTTAAACTATTGGAGCAAAATCGTTAAAATGACCAAACCACAGGGAGCAAAACGGAAATTACAAGTTTTGTCATTTATCTTTACATCAAATTTCAGGCGCTGTCCTTTAGCCAAAAAGTTGACAGGCGGTGTCCTTTATGTTGCCAAATCTTGCAAGTTTTGTCCTTTTAGCCAAACCCATTTAGATTTTTTGGTTAAATCTAGTCATGTGCAAGGCACATGAGGGTAAAATGGCCATTCCCTCTCAAGTCATTTATTCCCCATTTATATCCCAAAATCAAAAACACCTGCTTCAAACACTCATCCCTAACAACAACTTCACAAACCCTAGATTCAACAACCGCCATGGATCTCATAAAACAAGAGCTTCTAAAGAAACGGCAAGCACTCTCGGAGGAAACCGGCGGCCGGAAAGTCTTCAAACAGATCCAAAAGCTTCAGGAAGAAGAAAAACAAGAGGCAGAAGCCAAACGCCTGTGTCAAAATCAAATCCAAAACGACTCAAATCTGTTAGATCCAAACATATCAAACCTTAACTCAAACATGGATTCATCAAAATCAAATCCTGAATCCGTTATTTCGTCTTCAAAAGCTCTGATAACCGATGAACAGAAAATAGATTCATAGATTACGGTTTCTGAAGCAACTGGTTACATTGTTTGGAGAGAGTGATGATGACCGGTTACGGTTTCTGAAACTACCAGTTAGTTCTTGGGTTTATTTTTCTTATTTCCCTTGAATTTTGGTTAAATTGATGATAAATTGAAGTGGGTGTTGTTCAAGTTTTGATTTTTCGTCGTAGGATTTTGTGTTTTTGTTTGTTTTTATAGAATGAAAAGGTGTTGGGTGTGAAAATTTGTTGTTTGTGTTTGGTTTAATGGTGTGACTGAAGATAATCAATAATAATGTTATCATTTATGTTCTGGCTGTGTACTCTGTCATCCCCTGTTTTATGTATTTGCCATTACCTATATATTAAAAAATAATCCATTTCTTTAGTAACATGTTGAATCTGATAATACGGTTGCACCAATATGGGTGTTTGGTATGAACTCATATGAGATTATTAAGGAGCAAAATAACCTAATTGCTTGCACTTATAGGTTATGTGTTGTTTTACATTCATAATTTTATTTTTAAAACCTTCCCGTTCCATTTCAGTTGATTAAAATTGGTCATATCTCGCAATTGTTTTGGGGGGTTTTTAGGTAGGGGAGTTGATTTAGAGAATGTGGTGATGGTGGTTGTAGATGACGAAGGGTGGTGGCGGTTTTGATGATACTTGATAATTCTGATTTGGTTCTTCATCTTTTGGGTGTCATGATTGTTATGTTGGGCGGTTTAAGGTGTGTTTGATGGTGGCGGTAGTGGTGGTGGTGGCGGTGGTGGTGGCGGCGGTGGAGGGTGGTGGTGATGGTGATGAAGGGTGGTGGTGATGGTGGTCAGTAATTTAATCTATATAATAATAATAATAATAATAATAATATTTTAAATTTTTTTGTTTTATTTTTAGATAATATTAAATAAATGGGGTAGAAAGACTAAAATGCCCTTGAGTGACCAGATTTAACCAAAAAATCTAACTGAGTTTGGCTAAAAGGACAAAACTTGCAAGATTTGGCAACATAAAGGACACCGTCTATCAACTTTTTGGCTAAAGGACAGCGTCTGAAATTTGATGTAAAGATAAAGGACAAAACTTGTAATTTACTCAAAAAATATTACGTGCCTATGTATATCTTTTATAATGTCCATATATGTCTTTTCATATATGTTTTATAACAAGTGAGTTGTTTATATTTCAAATTATATAAAATCATATCTCCATCAAAATTGTATTTTATAAAGTATCTCAAATTCAGATTACTATTATCTTTTTTTAACAGCTGTATTGGTGGGCCCTGCTCATTCTCCATAATATAAAACAAAAGGTTTTAAAAGCTGTTGGTTCTTTTATATGATACAAATAATTTTCTTATAGTTTGTAACATTTATTTATGTTTTACATTCCTTAGTAGCTGTTAAATTATATTATAATGAGTAAATTACAAAGTTCGTCCTTTTTGTATGTCATTTATTACAAAGTATGTCATCTATCTTTAATAAGCTCAGAAAACATACTTAATGTTTGCAAACCCTTGCGTGTTATGTCCTTTAGCCCTAACTGAGTTAGTTTTTATAGTTAAATCTGACCAGGTGGATCCTACATGAGGGTATTTTAGACATTTTACCCTAAATAAATAATTATGTTTAAAAAAATATATTATATATACATCAATGACCAGAACTCTCCTTCATCCTCTCTCTCTACCTCTCTCACACATACACACCCAGTACCATC
Organism: Helianthus tuberosus; assembly: GCA_030545235.1. Classification (NCBI taxonomy): domain Eukaryota; kingdom Viridiplantae; phylum Streptophyta; class Magnoliopsida; order Asterales; family Asteraceae; genus Helianthus; species Helianthus tuberosus. Next base: position 16,282,760 of record CM060410.1, read on the forward strand.
TACACACCATCACCTCCACACCTCCACTGTCACCACCGCACCTCCACCACTGTCAACACCTCCACCACCATACCTCCATCATCAGCACTGAACTTCCACCACCGCACCTCCACTCCTGCTGCACAACCTCCACCACCGCACCTCCACCGCCGTCATCGGAGATCCAGATGCGCCGTCAAACCACCACTCTCTCTTATCTTCCACCGTTCTTCCAGATCCACCACCTACCTCTCCGACCACCACCCCCTTCAATCATCTCATCTGCAGCCACAGATTCGCTCAACATACCACCTTTTCTCCACCTAATCATGGTCAGTGCTGCTTTAGATATGTCACTCAACGATCTAATCAAGAACAACAAGAAGTCCGGCGACAACGGCGGCCGCGACCGTGGTCCAACATCTGGACCGGGACCTGCACATCGCTTCAACAACCACGATTTTAACAGATCTACTCCTTATGGCACAACTAAGGTTGATTAGTTAGTTTGATCAGGTTGATTTAATGGTTGAATTTGGTGGAATGTTGTAGATGTTTGTAAAGGTTTTGTGCATCTGATTTAGGCACCGGATACTGCTCCTGCTGCTTGGAATCATGATATGTTAGGTGGTGTGGATCTGAGTTTTGGACCTGGTGGCAGGGCTTCTAGAATTGAAACTGGAATGAGGCTTTTATGTGTCCAATTTGGATTGTGGAGTTTTTAATGAGGATATTAAGGTATTTGTTATTCTGTTTAGTTGGGGATGCGGGTGGTGCGGTGGGAGAGATGGGTGGTGGTGGCAAGTGGGTGGTGGTCGGGTGGTTGCAGTGGTGGATAGTTAGAGTGAGAAAGAGTGTAGAGCTACAGAGAGAGATTGTATCTGTGTGTTTGTATATATATATAATATAAATAAAATTCTTTTATATTATTTTTTATAATTGTTTATTTTAGTAATTATAGTAAAATGTCTAAAATACCCTCATGTAGGATCCACCTGGTCAGATTTAACTATAAAAACTAACTCAGTTAGGGCTAAATGACATAACACGCAAGAGTTTGCAAACATTAAGTATGTTTTCTGAGCTTATTAAAGATAAATGACATACTTTGTAATAAATGACATACATAAAGGACGAACTTTGTAATTTACTCTATTATAATTGATTAAACCATAAAAAAAACATGACTTTTTATGAGTTACAAATAAACCTTCTATCACTTACTACATTATATTATAAAATTTATCTTGGCTCTTAGGGAGAAGACCTGGTTTAATTCTGACATGAAATAGATTAAATATAATTTGGTGTAAATTAGGATTAAGGTTATTGTAAAATTCATCTTTAAAAAAATAACAATAAACTCTACTATAACATTTTTTTGCAACACAGAAGTAACATATCACCTTTCTTAAAGCTGCTAATACAAGTACATAAAGTTTCACTATTATATCTTATATTTGGCACATAGTCAAACAATTATATTCAACTATAATAAATAAATGTAGCATTTGATTTGGTCAATTAAAAGAACAAACCAAAGTATTCTTGTTAATCAAAACTGTAAGTTCTTGACCCAATATCATAATATTATTAATATGTTGACGGTTGACCTTGACTTATTGGCTGATATTATATGTCTTTGATTTAGCGGTCGTTTGGTAACTTTTGAATAGTTAAGTGCTAAATCAGTAAGAGGTCTGGACCATTAAGAGCTAGTATAATGCTTAAGCGTTCAAAGGCAAATGTTTGATCAATTCAGATTAGAGATCTTAACCATTCAAACTTTGTATAATGCTTAACCATTCAGAGGCAAATGTCTGAACCATTCAGACATCTGCTTGCGAAACAAACCGTCTGAATCATTAAGTGTTGAACCATAGAGGTCTGAACTATTAAGAAGTAAACAAACAACCCCTTAGTGATCATGTTTATAGTTTTCTTTATAAATGAAACTAACATATTGAATGAGTATAGAAGTGTAAGACTAAGAAGAACAACTTGAAAGATAATGTGTACAAAGAGGAAGAAAATGTAACAGAATGAAGATCAAGACCCAAACCGATTTACTCGAGACGCGTTCGGTTCTTGGTGTCATTCTCATCAAGTATTTTTTTCAACATGACACTTAAAGCAATCTCATTGATATACAAGCTCAAGGTTGAATGTAGTTTATCTATTATATATAAAATTAGCTATTGAGAATAAGTACTCACGAAGTCATAGCATAAATATACATAAAAACCACAACTTAAACTTGATACATGTGTTGATTTGATAGTTAACTTCAATTCTTAATCAGAGATATATCTTAAATTCAAAGATCAACTTAAATGTGTTCGTGATTACATATTCGTTTGTATGTGTTGTTCATTACAGTTTTTTAGCATTTATTTATTTTATCTAAACTTTTTACATTCTTTAATTCTTATTTATCTCATTACTTAAACAAATAATATAGGAAACCTTATCTCCATCTTGTTTATGCACCGTTCAACTTTCTTTCTCATTTATTCACGTCAAAAAATACTATCGATGTTCGTTCAACGATTAGGGCTTCAAGGTCTAGCGCCGTTCTTTCTCACCATCCACCTCTAGCCACCGTCGTCTTTGCCGAATTTATCTGTGTCCATTTGTGTTCGTGAACCGTTTATGAACACATTAATTTTCTTAATAAACGAACACGAACAGATAGAAAGGCATGTGTGTAGGTTTAAGGCTTCCATACATGCGTAGTACACCTACATGTTACACAAGACTTAAAGACCAAATAAGAGGTCAAACTTAGACTCTATCAAGAATCAAACACTAGCAATAATTACTTAATAAAGACTCATGATTGGGGCACTAGTTACAACTTACTTAAGTAAAATTGTTTAAATACGTGTAAGAAAAAATATGAAGAAATTAATGTCGTAACTATTTTGCTATAATAACCTGTGTAATGTTATATGAAATATTGTGCATACGTTAAATTTATTTTAAAGCAACAAAAACATACCCCATAAATGCTAGGTTTACCATTTTCCCCCATGAAAACAACATGCATGTTCTATGGAATCAAATCAAGGCTAAGGAATAACATAAAGAATCTACATTCTTGACCATAAATAATATAATTTCATGTACTCATCACCTTGTTATTAATAATAATAATTTTATTAATAATAAAAGAAAAAAATTAAATATATATCCGCCTGTTATTTAAGGATATGGGATGATGCGCAATGATAGGATATTTGCCGTCTGTTTATTTAATTGAAGGTGCACCATACTTCTATTTGGATATTGGGAATCAATAAAAAATGTATTTTTTTAGTAACCAAGAAAGATATTTAATCGATAATTAGCAAACTTTAAGTAGAAGGGATATATAATAACCTATACAATATCTTCTCTATACATGAGATTATCTATAATGCATTATATATTGTTCTTCTATTCATCAAAAAAAAAATGTATAAGACACGCTCTTAATAATTAAATACTGCAAATACCCTTCATACATAGAAATAATAATATAGTTGTATCAAACTAGTGTAACCCCCGCGTTCTGGGTGCGCGGGTTGTAAAACACTATCAAGTAGTAAGTAAACGACGACCAAACCCGGGAAAAACCGCAGAACAAAAATATGAATTTTTACCGTCACGTGATGTAAAGACAAACGCATACTTATACCGCAACCTGACGTAAACGTAAAAAAATGGAGAGCGTTCTAGTCTCACTGAAAACAAGTGGCTTAGATTTTACAAGGAGGTGTAGTTTGTCGTTCTAAAAAACTATACCAATAAAAGTGTGCAAAATATTCTTAAAAGCCCCCTTATTAGACCATGTTTAGCGGGAGGGGGAAGGCCCTTGGTCGTTTTGCGCCATGTGGCGATCCCGTCAGCAAGGGAGTTTTATTGGACATTATCTTAAAATGGGTGTAGTGATAAATGAGGTGTAAAGTAAGTATATATTTAAAAGTGAAATAAAAAAAATCTACCCAACCATTTTTAAGGTTGCTGATGTTGGCAAACAACCTATTGGCCAAAGAAAACAAGGAGAGACGTGGATTACATAACGCTGCCCACCAATTTTGCCTCAATAACTCCCAGGGGCGGTCATAGGGGCGTTTGGGGGTGTTATTTTGAAGAAAAACGCCCAAATTTTTGTCCACTACGGGTGGTCTTATCTCCGATTCCTACTCAAAATTTAGTTAAGCTCCTGATTGCCTCCACGAAAATCTTTTGTTCTCCCCCATAACGTATTTTTGCAACACCAACCAAAAAAAACGGTTTTGGAGTCGTAGTCGTCATGAAGAGGACCGGTGGTCCGATCGGGTGAGTTCGGTCGAACTTCTGTTTTCATAGCTGTTTCCGGTTAGACCCACCCAACCCGTTGCTTTCAATGTTTGGACCCATCAAATAGTAATATATTTAATTATTTATTCCTAGATCTACCCACTTTCTAGTATTATTATTTGTTGGGTAAATGTTATAAACTTATATTATATTTTAGTAAATTATATTTCATCCCTCATGCTCATTTATGATTTAATCCAATAATAATTGAAGTCAACTTTTTTGTATACACATTTTTAATGGTCATAATCATTTTTATATTATCAAATCAACTATTTCTTTGAACATATAAGTAGATTATAAGTCAGTAACTTTTATAATATACTAGGTTAGAATCCCGTGTATTACACAGGTTGACTAAATGTAATTTTATATACTAAACAATGAAAACAATGTATCCCTAAAATACTCGTGTATTGTACGGGTTGAATAAATCTAATTTATATATCAAATAATAAAAAATGTTATATCTTTAAAAACCTTGTGTAATACATGGTTAAATAAATGTAATTTTGTTAGTAAATAATGAAAAAAAATTATTTTTTTAAACCATGTGTATTAAATAGGTTGAATAAACCTAGTTGTATATAACAAATAATAAAAAAACTAAAGATAATATATTAATACAAAGTTTGGTTTCGTGATAATAAAAAAAGTTATATGGTTTTCGTGACACGTAATTTGTTTTATCTAAAAATATCGTAAATTGACAATTTAAATTTGAACATAATATTTTAATAGAAAAAATAAATTTTTATGCATGATAAAATCAATATTTCATAGTGTGCATGCATCTTTTGACGGTGTCTTTATAATATTAATTATTTAATATCTTTATATATTTGAAATCTTGAATCAAACAAATATATATTTATTTGAAGATAAGATTTAAATAAACAGGATATATATTTATCAAATTAATTATCCTTATATTAATTAATTGATAATATAATTTTTTGGTGGAAAAATTTCATTGAGATTATTTCATAGAATGACATGTGTCCTTTATATGGTTTCTTTTATTATAAAAACTAGGTTATAACCCCGTATATTACACGGGTTGAATAAAATAAATATATATGATAATAAAGATTTAAATATTATAAAACAGATTTTGTGATAACGTATTATTGACTTTTTTAACTAAAATTTTAAAATTGAATAATAGAATGTGAAAGAGAATAAAATAAGAGGGGAAATAAATGTTCAGCTCACTAAATTATAAACATGACACAAAATGACAACACTAATAGTAATCGTAATAATAAAAGTATTTTATGTACTTTGGTAGATAATTTATAGGAATACATTTATCACACGTCATGATAGCCAAGGGCGTAGCATAGTAGGGGCGGGAGGGGGCGGCCGACCACCCGAACTTTTCGCTCAGTAGTGGAGAGTATGTAGTTCTCGTATAGAAATTTTTTGGTGTATACGTTTTCGACCCCAGTTTTTATAAAAACTTTTGGGTATGTACGTTTTCGACCACCCGGTCGTAAATCTTAAGCTTCGCCACTGGCTAGGTTATAAACCGGTTATATTTTTTGTAGTTTCAAATTTGTATAACATTCTGATTATAAAACCACATAATAATAATAATAATAATAATAATAATAATAATAATAATAATAATAATAACAATAACAATAATAAAGGACTCCATGGATTAAAATATTTTATGTTATATAAAGTGTATCCGGTATTAAAAATCCAAAACAATAATATATAAGCGCGACTTGAAATAATTGAAGAAGTTGGCAATGGTTCATATACCGATAATTATGTGAAGATACACATATATAGATTACAAAACTCTTGATGGAGATATACCCATTGTCTCGTAAGTAGAAATCAGTTTAGGAAATATATAATTATAATTACTTATTTAAAAAAACAAAAGATATTATCACACTTAAATAATATTTATAAAAAACTCAAATTTTAAAACTCAAATTTTGATAGCCTCGTTGATTGACACGTGTCCTCAAATAGGTTTCTTTTATTATATGTATAGATATAGATATAGATTAGCAACTTAAATAAATATTTATACAATAAATTATACGAATAGACAAGTGATAAGTTGAAATTTCATTTTCGATCACTTTTAAGAGAAATTATATATATAATGTAAAACTATTTACCCAACTGTAACACATTCAGTCATCTCATAATAAGGTTGGAGGGTATGGAGGGCGCCACCCCTGCCACCTCTCACCGATAGCGCCCCCGGGGCGCCACCACCCATACCGAACATGTTAACAGGGGGCGCCATGGGTTTCTCGCCATTGTGTTAACGGAAGAAAATGGGAGTGCAGGTGAGGCCCACCTCTTTTCAACCAACGAATTTTTATTTTTATTTTTATTTTGTTTAATAGGGAGGCTTTATCCCACACTATGCAAGTTAAGGGAAAGGGGTCTTAAAGCCCCATATCTGATGTGGACGTGACGTTGACGTGGCGTGATAAAACCCCTAGAGGCTTTATCCCACACCCTCCAGCCTAATTCATCAACTCAGTTAGTGAAAAGAATTAAATGTGTTAAGTATTGAGACCACATATACAACATTTCGTATAAACAAGAACAATGAATTTTCAACACATTCGGGATGGACTTTGGGACATCGACATGGCCATTGGAGGGTCACGGGGAATAGGGATGAGCATTTGGCACCGGGTACCGGTCCCATACCGGTACCAAATTTCCCGTACCGATTTTTTCGGTACAGATACCCATTTTTTGGCATTTTTGGTATCGGTACCGGTTCGGTACGTTACCGATAAAATACCGAATTTTATCTTTAAATACCGGTATCACACCCAGTGTTGTAAAAGTCGCTAGGCGGTCTCTAGTCGGCCGACTGGGGAGTAATCGGAGTACTCGGAGAGTACTCGGGGAGTACGCGGATATGGTAACTATAAAGAAAATTAATTGTTATATATTATACATATGTTAAAATAAGCATAATTCATGTCAACTGAGTATAATTTAAAATGAAACATGTTTAAAGTTCAAATATTCTGAATACAAGTCCGAGTAATCCGAGTACAAGGCCGAGTAGTCCGAGTACAAGGCGGAGTAGGCCGATTTTGTCCGATTTTGACTAATTAAAAGTCAACAAACCACGTTGACCGCCTAGACCGACTAGGCCGACTCTTTCCGACTACGTCCGACTAGGCGCCGAGTTTGACCGAGTTTGACCGAGGCCGACTAATTGAGTCCGCCTAGGAGGAAGTCGCCTCGGAGGGGTTCCGAGGACCGAGTACTCGCCGAGTACTCGGCCTTGGAATCCGACTTTTACAACACTGATCATACCTATCCCGTACTGGTACCGATACCACGCTCATCCCGAACGGGGAACACCATGCCCTCACCGCTATGAATTTTTGGGTGAACGTGGCCCTATCCCCGCTTGTTATGTGAAATAAAGAATGATTTGGAGTGTTGCAGAAGAAATCTAATGTTGAGATAGGGGATGGCGGGGAACGCCACACCCCAAGGTGCGGGAGAGAAGGGAAGCGGGGAGGCCCCACTTGTATACCACACAACCTTAGAGGCTTAGGTGCTGTTTGTTTTTCTCAAGAAGAGCTTCTTGACCTCTTATGTCTGCGCCGCGCAGACCACGCGCAGACCTTTGGGTCTGAAGACTGTTTGTTTTCTCGAAGACCTTTCATTAAAAAAGGTCTGCGCGTCCTCTTCTTGGGGCAAATGTGGACTCATGTCTTCAAACCTCTTCTCATTCTTTCTTTTGCCCACACAAACACAATCACCCAAAAAAAAACCCTAGCTCTGATCTTGAACACCTCCATCATTCTTCACCTTCTCCGTCTGCATCTCTCCGATCTTGAACACCAGTCCACCATTCTTCACCTTCTCCGTTAACCTTTGTCAAACGCCACCAACCTGCATCCGCCATTAAACACTGGTCATCAACGTCATCTTCTCCGACAACCGGTGGTCACCAACCTGCACCTCACCTTCATTCACCATTAATTGAAAATGGATATTTAAGGGGATTGAAGATGTCATGTTCTGGGAATAAAGAAGGAAGGAAAATTTTGAAGTTTTACCGTGGAAATTTTCCGTCGTCAAAATAATGATAGTTTTCATTTGAAAAATTAAAGTCTTGATGAACAAAATAATGAATAGAGTTAATTACATAAATTGTATATATAGTTTTTACAAACTCTTTTAACTTTAATAAATCAATTTATTTATATTTCAGTTTATTTCAGTAGCTGGTAGAAGTAAAAAACAAACAGTATTTCTCTTGCATACTGCAGAGGTTTGGTCCAGCTCTTCTGCTACAGATGTCTGCAGATATGGTTCGCAGACTGCATATATGGTTCGCAGACTTCATGGTTTAAAAAAGGCCAAACTATCTACACACTGTATAGATAGTCACACTTAAAAGGTGTTTTTTGTCCTTATATGCACACCTTGCAGTGTCGAACTGTGGCCAAAACGCGGCGTTTTGGTCCGGTTAACCAGACAAAGACTGACGGGTGTCTGACGGGTCTGTTGACCGGACCAAAACGCCGAGCTTTGGCCGCGTTTTGATCCTGTCAACCAGACCGGGTGTCAATCTTTTGTCCGCGTTTTGGCCACAGTTCGACACTATAAGGTGTGCATATGAGGACAAAAAACACCATTTTTGGTGTGTAAATAGGCAAAATGGTGTGTAGATAGGTACACCCTTAAAAAAAAGGACCGATTATTCGAACACCAAACTTTGAAAAATTGTTTTGTGATAAAAGTGTCAAACAAGTAGTTCTTTAATGTATCTGATTACAATGAGTTTTTGTTAAATTTGTAGATGATAAAGTTTCACACAATATAAATAGAGAATAAAGCTTCGTAATTTTGTAAATATGTAATTGGGGTTTGGCCGCTCGGTTTCGAGTTGGTGGTTTTAATGAAGTTTTCCTTAAAAAAAAAAGAAATAAAGCTTCTTGTAATCTTGTATAATCGTAAAGAAGTTGCGAACTATTCTCCATAAAATGTTTTATTAAGTCTTTGAAACCATGGATGTTAAAAGTGATATGAATACACTTTATTAATTATCAAATCTTTCATACTTAAAGAGTCTTGCATTATGTGCATATTGGATATTATATATGTCCAGTGACGGATTCAAGGGTGTTTTGGGGGTTTCCGGGAACCCCTTTAGTTTGGAAAAAAAATGAAAAAAAAAAGTGAAAATTTTGTATGATTTAAAAAAATAGTGAGAATTAATGAAAATGTGAGAAAAATTCCTAGATTCGCCAATATATGTGTCAGTTGAAATATCTACTTGAGTCATGCATCCCCGTCAACTTAATCAGTCTAATCATCTTATTGTGTTATTATTTATGTTTTATTTGTATTAAAGTTTATATAGGTCGTAATAGTAATAATTCTCAACAAGTAAAATACAACAAAAGATAAACAAGATACTAAAAACACACAAAAGAGAAAAAGAATACAAATTAGTTTTACGTGACATTTACGATTTAACTTTAAAAAAATGAATGATTTGTACTATTGTAGTACATCTTAAAATATCTTTTTTTTATATAGAAATTACCTATTACCTACTACTACAAAACACAATGAGGGGAATAGTGTCAGGAAGATGCCTGGCACCCCTCATTGGTTGTTACTTTTCTATTTAACTTTTAAACCCTCAGCTTCGGTAATATACGTGTTTAGCCCCTTTGATTTTAAAAAAAGTTTTTTTATTGGTTAGCTTTGTTTGTATGCATGTTTATTCCCTCAACTTTAACTTTAGTTGTGTATATGTTTAGTCCCTCTACTTTTATAATTTTTAGTAGTTGATCGTCACTTTTTGTAGTCTTCTTTTAAACCTTCAACTTCACTAATATAGTGTTTAGCCCCTGTGTTTTTTGAAAAAAAAAATCTTTTTGTTGGTTAACTTTTTTTTATATGCGTGCTTAAACTACATGGATGGGAATAGTATCAGACACCTGCCTGACACTTCCCCATTGGTCCAGTCAAATTAGGATTTTGCCACATTTAAATTTATAGTTTTACCATTGGTTTTTTTTTTTCTTCTAGCCAAACTACGATTTTGCCACAAATGTAAAATTGCGGTCATGCCATCGTTTTTTTTTTTTTTTGACAAAACTATAATAGTGTTTTGTTTGACTAGGTGTAATTTTTATTTGTGTCAGGCGGCTATCTGTCTGGCACACGCTCATTTTTCTCGAAAAATTACAATTTTACTCACAATTTAAAATTATACTATTTCCATCGTTTTAGTTTTTTTTAGCAAAAGTATTGTAGTGTTTTTTGAATTTGTTTACTCGATGTAAATTTTTTTTAAGATCGTTTATGAGTAGGATGTACAAGTAAACGAAACATAGACGTACATATTATAAGAGAGAATATTCGGTTTAGTGCCCCGCAACACGGGCGGGGCAAAAACTAGTTAGAGACACTTCAATAATTATACATATTTATATTCGAATATCTGTTTTATTTGTTCAAATTTGTGCATCTTAAAATATCATTTTTTACCTCTAAAAGGTTAAACTTAAATAAATAAATAACAGATTTTAGAACAGTTGTCATTTTTGGACAAAACACTTTTGTTATTTATTTATTTTTTACGGCGAATTTCTTTTAATACCTTTATCAATATTTGTTTTGGTTCTTTTAAAACAATAGTATTAAAACCTATATAAGTTTGCAAACTTTTTGTGCATTATTAGTTGTAACTTATGTTTTATGAGTTTTTTTAAAAAAAAACCTGATTTTTTAGTTTTAACCCAAAGGTTTGTACCTTTTCCAATTTTAACCCTACATAATTTGTTTTTTTAACTTTAAGCCAAAACTTTTCATTATTTGCAATTTAACTTCACAACTTTTGTCACTTATACTTTTCATCTTTCGCAAATTTTCGTTTTACGTATAGTTCTAAATTTTCCGAGTTAATACGACGCAACGTGCATGTGTGGTTCAACGTTTTTACCTCTATTTTTCCATGTTTGACAGGTTCGTCGCAATACGCATATTATAGGTCAAGTCAGTGTTGGTTGTCTATGACGGTTGTGTGACATTAGTACTATTTGACACCGTTTTACGCCCCGCCGCAACGCGGGGTGTGCTTTGAGGGTTTTCAAAGAAAAAATTGTTATGCATATTGTTGTCGTAACGTTGGCTTTGGGGGGTTTAAAAAAATGTTTTTTTTACTTTTCACCCAAAAGTATTTCATAAATTACTTTTAACCCAAAACTATTTGTTTTTTTACTTTTAACCCAAAACTTTTTATCTTTTGCAATCTATCCTCATAACTTTTTTTACTTTCAACTTTGGTCATTTATAGTTTCCATTTTTCGCAAATTTTTCGCTCTATGATTGGTTTTAAATTTTGTGACTTAACACATCACAGCTGTGTCTTTGCCTTAACGTTTTTACGTTTCGTTCTAAATTTTGCGAGTTAACACGACGCAACGTGCGTGTGTGGGTGGGTGAACGTTTTTACATCGTCTATTTTTGCCCCGTTTGACAGGTTTAACATAACGTGTGAGTCGTAGATCGATTTAGTTATAAATAAAGAATCCCCGCCGCATTGCGGCGGGTCGTAATCCTAGTTTTATATGAAATAGTAACATATATATTAAACTTTATTTAAATTTTACTTGCATTGTACTGCTCACTAGTTGTGGTGCTACACTTTTAAAGAGTTGTTGAATGTATTTTTTTTAAATTTCACGTTTTCAACACAAAATATTTTAGATATATTTTGGCTCCATAAAAATTACACTTTTTAGTGTTATGCATAAAATTGATTTTAGTGTGATTCGGTTAAACACACATATTGTGGATCTAACGATAAAAAAGTAATAATAGTATAAAGATTCATGTTCGTCAGTTTGAGACAAAATTACTTAGCAGAGACACATGTTTTTTAGAAAGGATGTCTCAAATTCAAACATGAGTAATGATACGTTTGCCGGTAAAAAAAAAAAGATTCATATTTGAAGTAATGAACAAGATTTTGTTAAAGTAGGTCCCACACATTGTTGTGGCTTTTGAATTTTTTGTAAAATGATGCTTGATTTTAACTATAAGACCAAGCGTAGTGGGGCTTTTTAAAAAAAAAAAAAAATTAACCAATCACGCCCAAAAACGCCCCTTCACCGCCCCCTGGGCGTGATTGGGCGTTATCTTGCAAAAAAGCTCCTTGGCGTGGTTTGAAAAACGCCGAATGGGGGGATTGTTGGCCCATCACATTTGAGCTTCCATTTGCTTGGCCAATAAGATTTTTAAATGTTTTTATTTTATTTTATTTTACTACAAAACATAATGCGCAATAATGCCCCATCCTCACTACACATATTTTAGAAAACGCCCAATAATAACTAATTGTTGACTAAGCTGCCACATAGCGTAAAACGTCCAACGACACATGGTCTAACAAAGTACAATAATAATAATGTGAAATCGGTATGATTAGCAAGGAAACAATTGTATGTTGACAAGTGGCATTTACACACACAAAAGGTCAAAGAAAAGTAAATTAGATATGCCCCATTTGTTCCATAAATCTTCTCTCCCTCAAATCAACTTTGGGCATGTCACTATGTAAGAACATATGTACTTTTTTATTTTTATTTTTTAGTAAATTGCCATTTTAGTCCCTGAGTTTTGTCCAAATTTGCCACTTTGATCCAAATAGTTTTTTTTGTGCCTCTGGGTCCCTGACTTTTACATTTTGTTGCCATTTTGATCATTTTGTCTAACTCCATCCAAAAACCCAGTTTGTACATAATCACTAATGTTTTCAGTTGCCATTTTGATCCAACTAGGGTTAAGATTCGCCCGCGTTGCGGCACGGGTACATCGTAAATATTGAATGGATTAGTTCAAACGTAATATGATGCATTAACCATATGAAAACACACATTTCGACGTATCCAGTTGAACTCAGTGTAACCTATATAAGCATTGTGATTGGATCAAACGTAAAGTAAATGGAATTCATATCGAACAATCATAACGTATTATATGTGACCCAACTTATACAAAGAAAACGTAACGGGTACGAAGGAAAATATGCACATGTAATCGAAAGGGATTCGTTAGAGCTTTCGAAAAAAGAGGAGAAAAAGAAACCATAATTTGACTCCACTCGGTTCGAAACAAACTTTACGAAACATACATAGAATAAACACAAAAACATATTATATTTGACCTGAATCATTTCCCAAAAAAGTTTACGTCGAAACGTAGAACAACTTGAATTTATACGAAAACGTACATAGAAATATGCATGTAAAAATGGTTTCTCTAAACGAAAACGTATTATATTTGACCTGACTCGTCTATAAAAAAAGTTTACGTCGGAATGTAGAAGAAATCATATTTACACATACCCGTACATAAAATATGCAAGTAAAAATTAGTTTTTAAGTAAAGGAAGTATAGGTGTAAACCGAAACAAAAAATTAGTAAAAAAAATTAATATGTTAAAAATGTTCGTGAAACCGTGCCAAGTCGCACCAATGCCACAACCACGTCGACTCTCAACATCGTAAAAATAAAATAGATAAAATGGTAAAAATTACACTGAACGAAAAGCAGACTAAAATCGTTGAACCACGCACACCCGTTAGAGTGTCTTAATGCGAAGAAATTAACCAGAAACGTTAACGTAGAAAATAATAACTTAGTCGATCAACGACTCGCCCTTTGCAACGAACTTTTCAAAAGAGGAAAAATGGACGCGTTGCGACGGGTCTGTCAAATATGAAAAAATACAGCAAAAACGTTGAACCTCACATGCACGCTACGACATGTTAACTTACAAACTTTAGAACGAAACGTAAAACGAAAAACTTGCGTAAGATAAAAAGTATGGGGGACGAAAGTTGTAAACAATAAAGTGTTGTGTTAAATTATAAAAGATGAAAAACTTTGGGTTAAACGTAAAAAAATGAAAAGGGGTTAAAATGTAAAATATGAAATGTTTAGGTTAAAAGTGAAAAATGAAAGTTCTTTTTTTTTTGAAATACTCTCTAAGCACAAGGTACAAGTCATGATGCACATATCACTTGCTTATTTATATATGGAATAATTCCAAAAAATCAAAAAAATTCCAAAAAATTCCAAAAAATCTAAAAATCAAAAAAATTCAAAAAAATCATAAAAAAATCTAAACATAAAAAAAATTCTAAAAAATCATAAAAATTCTAAAAATCCAAAAATCATTAAATGTTTCGGCACGAACCGTTTCGACCCGTACCGTTTCGAACCGAACCGTTTCGACCCGTACCGAATCGAACCGAACCGTTTCGACGCGAACCGTTTCGAACCCGTACCGTATCGAACCGTACCGTTTCGACCCGTACCGTACCGTTTCGACCCGTACCGTTTCGAGCCGAACCGTTTCGAGCCGAACCGTTTCGAAACGGTACGGGTCGAAACTGTACGGTTCGATACGGTACGGGTTCGAAACGGTTCGCGTCGAAACGGTTCGGTTCGATACGGTACGGGTTGAAACGGTTCGGTTCGAAACGGTTCGCGTCGAAACGGTACGGTTCGAAACGGTACGGATCGAAACGCTTCGCGTCGAAACGGTTCGGCTCGAAACGGTTCGGGTTCGAAACGGTTCGGTTCGAAACGGTTCGCGTCGAAACGGTTCGGCTCGAAACGGTTCGGGTTCGATACGGTACGGGTCGAAACTGTTCGGTTCGAAACGGTTCGCGTCGAAACGGTTCGGTTCGAAACGGTACGGGTCGAAACAGTTCGTGCCGAAACATTTAATGATTTTTGGATTTTTTAGAATTTTTATGATTTTTTAGATTTTTTTTTATTATTAGATTTTTTTGAATTTTTTAGAATTTTTATGATTTTTAGATTTTTTTGGAATTTTTTTGATTTTTTGGAATTGGATCAAAATGGCAACTGAAAACATTTTTTAAGGAAATCCCCAAAATACCCCTGTTACAAACTGGGTTTTTGGATGGAGTTAGACAAAATGATCAAAATTGCAACAAAATGTAAAAGTCAGGGACCCAGAGGCACAAAAAAACTATTTGGATCAAAGTGGCAAATTTGAACAAAACTCAAGGACTAAAATGGCAATTTACTCTTTTTTTTTTGTTTGGTAAAAATAATATCTAGATTTTATTTGGACTTACATGTCTAGGTACATGTAACTCATTTAAATTCAACAAAATAAGTAACATTTCAAAAAATAACATGATTGTTTTTTTTTAAATGAGCACGAATATCAATCAATTATCTTTTAAATCATTTTATTCGAATAATTGAAGCGTTAGTTACACTTACAAAAACTAGGGCTGTAAACGAGTCGAGCAGAGTTGAGTCAGGGTGGGGTCGAGTTCAAGCTCGAAATTAATTCAGGAGGCTAACTTGGCTTGAGCTTTACGTCGGAGTTAAACGAGCATAAGAACGAGCCAACGAGCAGAGCCATAGGCCGAGCCGAGCTTAGCTCGAGCAGGGCTTGGTAACAAAATGAGCCAGCTTGGTTCACGTCATCTCAAATTGACTTTTTTTAGCTAGTTTTTTCTCGAGCTTCTTTCGAGCGAGCTACGAGTCGCGAGCTTTATGAACAGCCCTAACAAAAACATTATATCGTTCTAATAGATCGCTTATTTTGATCTGAACTCGTCACCTAACTCGTTCAATTCCCATATCTACGACATATTTTATAAAGGGGAATTGAATTTAATAATCTTAACTTTCACCCGTTGACCGGAAGTAATCCTAACTTAAGAAATTTCTACTAACAATCCCAACTTGCAAACATTTTCCTCCACCGATCCTTTTCTAACTAGGGTCCAACCTAGTTAGTTTAGGGTGACGTGGCAGATGACGTGCACGCTTACGTGTTTTAAAAATACCACATGGATCATTATGTGGCTGCTTACCTGTGTGCTGATCAAAACTCAAGGCCTACTTAACAAAATTTTCAAGCCCTAATCTTTCGATCTCTCTCAAACACATCGACGATTCAATTCACAAGGGCTACGTTTCAAGGGCATATATCAATCCAACCAAATATTTTCAAACAAAGACTTTCTAAGTTCAAACAAGACGCATATCAACAAAGAGACCAAAGCGCCTATAGTTAATTCTTAACGACTCAAGTCAACCAAAGTTAACAAGCTTGCGGCGCCTGGTACATATCGCAAGACTTCTTATTATGCCCAGGCTGCTTGCATTTTGTGCATGTTACTGTTCTCTTTGTTTCCACATCTGTTTCATCCCAATCCATTTTCTCTTCCATTACATCAACTGGTTTTGCAGGTATTGGAGGAAGCACAAACACACCCTCATCTTTCTCAGCCTCTTCCTTTTGACCCTCCACCTTTCCCCCTTCTTCATTTTCACCCCCTGTAATCTCAACCTCCTCCTTTTCATCCTCTGTCTTTCCCCCTTCTTCGTTTTCACCCCCTGTAGTTTCAACCTCAACCTCAACCTCAATCTCCATCTTTTCTTCACCCTTCTCATCTACAACTTCTACCTTTTCACAGTCTTCTTTATCAGTCTTGGTTTCCGTTTCGCCGACTTCTTCATTCCCACCCCTGACTTTCAAAGCTTGTTCATTTTCACCCCCTGCAGTTTCAACTTTCAAAGTTTGTTCTTTTTCACCCCCTGCAGTTTCAACTTTCAAAGCTTGTTCATTTTCACCTTCATCTTTGTCAATCGGTACTGGGGTTATGGACTCCACGTAGGTTAAGCGATAAGCATCGACAGTGAAATCATTCGAGCAAAACTCATACAGGTTTTTACCGGTTGCCGTAAAAACCGCAAGCGCGTGACGACACGGTAAGCCCGTTTCTTTCCACCCTAAACACGTACAACTCCAATTTCCGATATTCACAACATGTGTCAAATCTTCACGAACCTCAAACAACGTATCTGAAGATATCAACACTTTTAAACCGCGCGATTTAGCAATTTCTTCTTGAAGTTGTTTCTCCTTTGATGGAGTTAGATGCGTAGACCACACGCTTCCGTCTAACTTAGCATCATCGATGCCGTCAATCATAGTACATATGATGGCATCGATTTTATGTAAAATAGGTAACTCTTGATAATCCTTCATTAACTTGGAAATCGGTTCGCTGACATCATCCTTGATGTAATTATACCGTTCGCCTTTGAAAGACGAAGCGGTCCAATGTTGCGGTTCAATCTGCATGACCCAATCATACGCTTCGGCTGATATTTGTTTCATCTGTTCGGTTAACTTTTTAAAACCAGCAGGACGGGTCGCGTGTGCGGCATCCAACAAATAAGCCAGTAAAAAAGATTTACCGTCCCCGTGAAACGGACCTTTAACGTTTCTCTTGAAGCTTTCTAAAAGATGGTAAATTGAGTAACCGATATGAGAATCTTGAAAAACTTCAACGATGTACGGTTTCAAATTCTTTTCTCTATCGAACACGAACGTGATCGGTTGTTGTGTGTTCACGATTGCAGCTTTTAGTTGTTCCAAGAACCAACGCCAGTTGTTATCATCTTCAACGTCTACTATAGCAAATGCAACTAGGAAAAACTCATCGTTTCCATCAATGGCGTTAGCCGTAATCAAAACTTCTCCATATTTCGATCGCAAAGAAGTAGCTTCTAGAAAAAGAAGAGGCCGACAACCATTCTGAAAGCCCCATAACGACGCGTAAAACGACACAAATAGCGCTTTAAATCGTTTATTCTCATCGATAACAAGATTCGCGATGCTGCCGGGATTTGTTACCTTAATCTTCTCACAAAACCATGGTAACTTATTATACGCGTCTTTATCCGATCCATGAAATTGTTCACGCGAAATCACGGTTCCAGGAATTACTTGTGTATGGTTTGACTTTGACTTTGACTCAAGCCCTTTCAAAAGCCCCTTAGCAATTTCTTTCGGTTTTAGATGTGGCGAATCTCGCAGCTTCTCTTTTATGGTATCTAACAACGAGTTCTTCGATTCTTTATCACATGTATGTACATTGTTCATAGTCTTTATCTTAAACAATTCTGTAGACGGGACCCACACAGCATTAAACTTCCAAGAACACCCTTCAGAAGAACATTCACCAAAGACACGGCTTTTATCGTTTCTCTTGAGCTTGAAATCAAAATCATTTGCAATTGCGTATTTCTGCAACGTTTCTTGGAACTCGTGCACGTCTGTGAATTGTTGACCAGCACCGGTAACGGCTGACTTCCACGATGAAACTAAAGTTTCGGGTGACATGTCATCGTCAGAAGAGGGTCCTGCGAAATCATCATGTTCATGATAATCAACTCGTTTAGCAGCTAACCTACCGCTCTTTCTTTGTGACTTTTCGTTTCCCGAACTACCCCTAGAGTTTGACCCGACATAACCAGAAACTATGGTGGGACGACCATCGGCACCAATTTTCCAAGTCGGGGTCCGCCTTCGCTTCTTGACACCGTCAGCAGGGCTCGTGTTGACCGTTTTCCGTTTTGAATACTGACTAGGCACATAGTCAGAACTTATATCCGAGTCAACAGTCACGTTGTCCTCCTCAGAATCACTAGTGGAACCCTCTGACTTATTATCATCACTAGAAATGGTTTTTTGTTTCGGTTTTCGTTTTGGTATTTCTTTTTCTTTTGATGCATCAACTTTAGCAGCAGCAGCAACAGATCGTCGTGACGTTCTAGCTGGTGTTACGATAGGACTCTTAACCACCTTATCTTCTTTTTTAGGCTTCTTATTCTTTTTGGGACCCGCTGTGACTTGCTCTGTGTTCTCATCTTTCTTGCTAGTCAAGTTATCATCATCCACAGCCTCATCATTCTTCGTATGATTAAAACCTGGCGTTCCGGTAACAAACACTTCAGCTGTTATTGCATCCCCATGAAACTCGATCATTCTTTTTAGATCTTTATCGTTTTTTACGGTAATCAAGTTTCGTTTATTTCCAGGAAGGAAATACTTTACATTCAGTGTATCTTGGTTCAAATCACATGTTTCCGCCAAATTTAATTTCAAATCGTTGAACGGAGTCTCGGAAGTGATATTTGCTGCATTTGCTTCTCCCCCTTTATAAGACATGGTTCCATCTTCGTTTGTCACAAACTCTCCGCCAGATTGACAGATCAATATAAGCTTCCCTTTCGCCATTATGTATACCTATATAAACAAACACAGGGAAGAATAAAAATATGATACGTTAATCATCATCATGTTGCAAAATGTAACAGTCAACAAGGTCAATAGGTTGTTTCTACAAGTGTTATAAAAAATGTAGCAAAAACGGAAAACAGGTAGATAACATTATTAACTCGATCATCATTCTATAACTCATAATTTTAGGTTCATCCCATCTTTTTTTTATCAATACAAAATCCACATATTACCCTTAAACAATGCGACGTCCATGCCCTCAAAACATACATCTTAACTATAATAATATAACCAATACTTAATGAGCTTATTTTGAACAAGATCACTGTGTTAAACAAGCTTATTTTACACAATATTTTCCTGTGTCTCCTGATCATAATTTGGTCACATCTCTGCTGTAAGCCTTGACATAAACACAGATCAAAACAACACTGTTGTTTTCTTATGTCAATTTTTGTACAATTCAATGCAAAATTCTTTAAAAACAAACACCAGCATTGTTCAAATCCAAATTGATTCTGACCCTTAAAACTAAAGTTTACCAGTTTTTTTTTTTTTTTTTTAATTTTTTTTAAGGAGGTAACTACAAACACCTACAACAGTTCAACCAACAAAACACATAATACATCTAAAAACTCAACAAGAAACACAAATAAACCAAGAATTTCCCCAAAAATACATACAGAATACAACCAAGATTTACAAAAAAAAACATCAAAATCAGAAAAATAACAACTAAAATGGCCCAAGAAAGAAGTAACTCACTTAGTAACACTGCTACTGCAATTGCAACTGTTTGACTGTCGCAAAACGTAGGGTTTTGAGGAATATATCAAAATTGGAGGATTATATAGAGAGTGTAGAGATGATCGGCGGTTGAGTGGTGAAATTTCAGATGAAATCGACGATGAAGATGGGGGAATTGGGAATCGAGGGGGGAATTATGGAATTAGGGCAAAATTGGGGAAAGAAATTGAATGGAAAAGAGTTAACGCCGTTGGAAAATGTAGGTCTTGTTGTGAGGTATTCATCAAGTTTAAGAACTCATGTGTTAAATGTGAAACTTTTGTTGACAAATGTTTAGGGTTTCAAAAGTATAATTTTTCGGGTCTACTGTTTACACTCAACTTTTTCCTATTTACGTCAAGTGATGTGACATTAATAAATTCAAATTTGTGTTTTTCATTTAAAATTGTGGTTTTCTTTTATAACTTCTGAAATATGAAATATGATGTTTTATAAAAAAATTGAATATGGTTTTGCGATTTCCTTATTTTTATCTACGCGTTGATATAAATTTTATAAAAAACGGAGCCGTATCAAATATAAGGTTTTATAAGTCGTTATAAAATTTTATATTCTGTTTTTTATAAAGTTAATATCAAAATGTAGATAAAAATAAGCATATCACAAAACCGTATTCGTTTTTTTTAATAAAACATTATATATCGGAAGTTATAAAACAAAAACAGAAATTTTAAATTTATTAATGTCACATCACCTGGTGTAAATAGTAAAAAGTTGGATGTAAATAGAATCATCCTAATTTTTTCTACAATTTTCTTTTATCAATAATCTAATACCTAAAATTGTAGAAATGCAAATATACCAAATTTAATGTTGTAGGTTGCTAGAGTGTTGTTTGTGTTTCTTATCAATCCACAAGCGCTATAAATACAAGATAAGATCTAACTAAGGTGCTGTTTGTTTACCTCTTAATGAGACTCTTAATGGTTCAGACCTCTTACTGGTTCAGCACTTAATGGTTCAGACTGTTTGTTTCATGAGCAAATGTCTGAATGGTTCAGACATTCGCCTCTGAATGGTTAAGCATTATATTGAATCTGAATGGTTAAGACCTCTAATCTGAATTGTTTAGACATTTGCCTCTGAAAAGTTAAACACTATATTGGCTCTTAATGGTTCAGAACTTCTTACTGGTTCAGCACTTAGGGCATGTTTGGCTAAGCTTTTTGAAACAACTTGTTGACTTATTGGCTTTTTGAAAAGTCATAAGCTCAAAAATGATGTTTGGCAATAAGGGTGTATGTGAGGGGAAAAAGCCAATAAGTCACTAGATACTGACTTTTCCAAAAAGCCAATAAGTCAATAAGTTGTTTCAAAAAGCTTAGCCAAACATGCCCTTCATGGTTCAGACATCTTACTGGTTCAACACTTAACCATTCAGAAGTTGCCAAACGGCCCCTAACTTCCCGGGATTCCCGGACAATACTCGGTCTTCATTTGTGACTGTTGTAGACTCTATCCAATTCTTTCCTACGTGCATATCAACAAATACTCCGATTCTTGGGGTTGAGACTTGGTCGTATGACCATTCCCGCGAGTGGGAGTCACATAAACAATCGTTAATAACAACAATATTCAAGATATCAAGAGCGTTCAGATAATCCGGGATCCCTAATCTTATAAAAAGGTTCCAACGACTATCCGATTATTAGTATTGACTTAGTCGTTTCCTAATATACTTGTTGAGACACATAAAATAATTAGAGCAAATATCAAATCAATATCGTTAGTTTCTGGTCATATTAACTATTACGAGATCCGGGATCCCTAACTGAAACTCGGGATACCAGACCAAAATTTCTACCCCTAACAGTGTTTTTTTTATTTTCGTCGTTGTTTTTTTTTTTTTTTTTTGCGATTCGTTGTGTTTTTTTTCCTCAGCATCGTGTTATATTTCTTGACATTGTGTTATATTTTGCGATCCATTGTATTTGTGTATCATTACTAGATTTAAGAGACTTTGACTTTGTAGCAGACAATATGTGCATTAACAATATGCAAATGTAAAATAAACTATAAGAGATAGGCTAAATGTACCCTATCTCTTACTTGTCATACCCTAGTAGTCCCCACCCCTGAAAAATCACATCAAGCAGGAGTATTCCCTACGGTCTTGTGCTACTAGGTGGTGGTAGTGGAGGCGGCGAGGACAAAGGTGGCGTTGGTAATGATGGCAGCGGCGACAATTGGCTGCGAAGGCTGGGGTGGAGAAAAAGTGGTAGTGAGTGGTGTTACCAATTTGGACCTCTTTAAAGTTGATAAATAGTTGTACGTTTTATTTCTTATTGTGGGGACCAAATTAGTCTAATATAATTTATTCAAATCAACTCATTGTTTGAAAATTGGGTCATGATTGTCACTAACCGAAATTGAAGGGTAAGTTTGAGAAGTAAATTCCCTTGTGATGTATTGTTTGTTAATCAAGTCTACGCCGCTAATGTTTTTTAGTAGCCTAAAATTTCAATGATTTAAACTTTAAACACTTTTATAAAAATCGTTCCAAGGAAGACCAAACTCGGTTCGGCTTTGTGTGAGACGATCGAAGTTATAAAGATGCGAAAATAGAATGCGATTGTGATCGAGTTTAGAATTCAGTTGGACTTGGACTAGCATTCAAATCACGTATCTAATTCGATTCAAGTATCTAATTCTGAGTACCTTAACATTCATAAAGTGTCATGGTTGTGTGCAATGGATTAACAAGTCAAGAAAGCGCCTAATTGGTTACATTAACACGCATGACTCGACATGAAACATCAAACTGTCACACCTTCAAACCCGTTGAACTTTGTGGAAATATAATCTATATATACCCATGAAAAACTAAAAGCCAAAGTGATGATCCCGGATTTGACCAAAACATTTGAAATATTAACAAGTATACTTACAACCCAAAAGATCCGTAAATTTAAGAATCTGCTGGCGACAGATGATTTTCAACTTTGGCACCTAATAACCAACAGAATTGAAAGCAATCAAAAGCAATGTAAACAAGTTATGAATTATGATCAATATAACTAACCATAAGTGTCATAGCAAAAAAAAGGTGTTACCAGCTGATGGATCCTCCACTTTAGAAGTGATACTGGGTACTCTGGGTCCAGCCCATTTGTTTAGTTTAACAACTGTGCGACCGCCCTTCACACAGAATCGGTACCTATCTGAGATTCAGATCACGGTTCATTATTTATATACCAAATTCAGTTGTATATATTGTTAAGTTGTTTAACTCCCTGTAAAACTAATGACGAATATGAAATATCTTACAAGCCAAGAATACGAAACTCAAGCTTAAGGAGAAGCGGTGAATATCTTAAATAGCTAGTTTCAGGAGTGGATTTCATTGTTACCTTGATAATCATGATATGAATATAAATCTGGAAATACATATGCGAATGCTGGTTCCAAGCGGATCAGTTCAGCTTTAGTAACAAACACAAAAACCGCAATTCAATTTAGCTGTCAACAACTATATAAAACATGCATATATATAATACATGTCATACAAAACCACCTTCTATTTGGTTGAACAAACTTATATAACAATGGAACAACTTTAAAAGTTGTTCAACTGTCAAAGAGCAAAACACAAATACATATATACACCCGAAGAAACGAGAGGTTACCATAGGCAGCAGCAGTTTCTGATGGGATCTCGACATCAGCCTCCCAAAGGCGCTTTATAGCGTGTATATCTATCAAGTACAAATATATAAATTTTTCAGCAGAAACATAAAAAAAATATACTAAGAGAAACAAAAAGATTTTGGGTCAAGACCCCTCTATATCTTAATATTCTTTAGAACCCAACCGAACAAGTGTTTACCAAAGGCAGCATCATCATCAGCAGTTTCTGATGGTTGATCCACACAGGGGCGCTTTCCACCTATTAATTAACAAAACAGGATTAATTAAGGCTGGAGATATTTGGACACCCATCGCGCCTATTTTCACACCTTTGGTGCCCTAGACGCCTCGTATAGGTCTATACGAGGCGTCTACGCACTGAATTCAAGGGGGTCTGCGAGGGTGTCAGGCACAAAGTTTAAGGAACACTAGACGCCTCGTACAGAGCTATACGAGGCGTCTAAGATTGGGTTTTTTTTTTGGCTGAAATGAGGGGTGTTTTGGTGGGTTTTGGTATGGTTTTTGGATAGTTTTTGAAGATGTGTTTTTTATTGAAAATTTTTTTGTTTTTAAAAAAAGTTATGTTTTTTTTGTTTTTTACACTATAAAAAAGTTTTTGTTTTTTAAAAATGAACTATTTTAAAAATCGGCTCTTTAAATATATTATATCGATTAAATATTATAATGTTTTTTACATTTTACTTTTTTAAATATTATTCTTCCGATTAAAATTTTATCTCGTTCAAATATTCAAAACATATTTTGTTTCCGTATTATCTCAATTTAAGACAACAATCATTAAGTAACCGAATAATTGAAAACAAACATAAATATGACATAGATAAGATAACTTTGTACATCCATAACAAAAATATATAAGATAAGTTTGTACATCCATAATAAAAATAAAAACAACAACAGGTCTATGCATCCGAATCCGAATCCGAATCTGGCTGCTGCGGCTTCTGCTGCTGATGTGGTGCTCGAGGTGGTGGGAGCGGTATCGCGGGTAACCCATCTCTCTCGCGTCTATCCTGCAGCTCCCGAACCACCCAACCTATCAAATCGCTGAGCCTGTCAAGCTCTGCTCGTACCTCCGGATGTATCGGCGCAGGTCCTGGGGCATGACCTGGAATAGCGTGACGTGGAAACTGAGGCGCCCCGGCAGGTGGCGGTGGCTGTGGCACCGCTGCACCGTCTACATCCTCCGGAGGCTCCTCCACAGGCACTACATCAGCAGGATCTACAGGAGGATAAACGGGCTCGAAATGCTCTGGTAGTGCCTCCTCTGTCCATATGCCCCCGGTCTCGCGGTTTTTAAACCGCGGGCCAACTGGAAACCTCTTGATTACCTTCATCCCCCACAGCGACTGCATGCCCATCCGCGTCGGCATGACTGGCGGCGTCCGTAGATGTCGGTCCTCGTGCAGCACGAGGCCAAATGAACGGGCAATGACGGTCACATACGCCCCGCCATACAAAAATCCGCGCTCCTGCCGGTGATGGGCGGAGGCGTAGTACTGGGCTAGACCGTGTGCTAGCGCGCACGGCCTCCTATACAACAAACAGTAAAGGAAAAAAAGATCTGTGGTCGTACACCACTCACGGCTGTACCCGCGCGCTGAGATAGAAGTAGCGAGCAAATGGTGCAGATACCTGCAGATAGTGTTAGTGTTAGCGAAATACAGAAATAGAGATAAATAAACAATGCACATAATCACAATAATTGCCGTAATAAACATACGTACCTGTATAGTGGGTCCGCAACAAACGACACCCTCCCCTTCGACTTATCCTGCTCCCAATGATCTGGCCCCGCAATCACCTGCCAAAACCCCAGAAGAATGGGTTTTTCAACCACCACTAGCCCCGCTGTGTAAACCTCAGTCTCGATCTCCCCCTGCATGTATAAACCAGAACGCACCGCAAAGTCTGCTAGCGTCATCGTACGCAAAACGCCAGCGAGCCTGAAAGAAATCTCAGGCGGAGGGGGAGCACCTGGGTACGGCAGCGGCACTGGGACCCCAGGAGGGTGAAATGTGAATGACGAAAGGAACTCGACCAGCAGCTCCCTGTAGGTCGGCGTGTGCGCCAAATCGAAAAGTCGATGCCACGGCGAATCGAGAGGTACAAACCGACGCACTCTATCGCATCCCAGTCGATCGATGCATGCGATCCAATGTACATCCTCCGAAGCTTCTGGCAATGGCGGGCGGCATCGGTGCCCGCGGGAAACTCTAGATACGGACAACCCTGCAGCGTATCCAGAGGCGGCCGCCGTCTCCGTCGTGGACCCTCCTGAACCGGCTGAATCTGCTGAGCCGGCTGACCCCCCTCAATCTCCATCTCAATATCATCGCCCTCCATAATCAATCTGCAAATAATAAATAATAATAATAATAATAATAATAATAATAAATAAAAATAATAATCAATAACAATAACAATAATAATAAATAATAGTAATAATAATAAATAATAATAATAATAATAATAATAAACAATAATAATAATAATAAATAAAAATAATAATAAATAACAATAACAATAATAATAAATAATAGTAATAATAAATAATAATAATAATAATAAACAATGATAATAATAATAATAATAATAATAATAATAATAATAATAATAAATAACAATAACAATAATAATAAATAATAGTAATAATAAATAATAATAATAATAATAATAATAATAACATTAACAATAATAATAACAACATTAATAATAACAATAATAATAAAACTAATAATAATAATTAATTAAAAAAAAAAAAAAAACACAGAGCCTCGTATAGCCCTCGTATAGGGCTATACTCGGCGTCCTGTTCTTCCATATTCATCTTCAACCTCAAAACTCAAACCCCCAAACCCCACAAAAATCAAATTTCAGGGCAAACCTACGGTCTAAAGGCAAAAACATGGCAAAAATACTAAACTACGGGGCGAAATACATACCGGTGATGCTTCAAATCTTCGAAAATCCGGTCGAAATACGTATCCGAGGCGTATAGAGGTGTATTCTCCGTATGTGTGTTTGTTTTTTGTTTGGGGGTAAAAGCAGCCTCGTCTAGACCCCCCCTGTGTTATACGAGGCCTAGACGCCTCGTATAGCTCTATACGAGGCGTCTTCCTTTTTTATTAAATGACCATTTAGCCCCTGGTATGCCCCCAGTATAGGCATTATTCAGGGGCAAAATGGTAATTAACCATTCCAAAAAGATATTTCTGGAATGGTTAATTACCATTTTGCCCCTGAATAAAGCCTATACTGAGGGCTTTACAGGGGCAAAATGGTAATTAACATAAAATATTTTCAAAATTCAAAATTTAAAAAAAGAATTGTTGCAGACACTGTAGACGTCTCGTATAGATCTATACGAGGCGTCCCAATTCAAAAAATTCAAATTTTGATTTTCAAATTTTCAAAATTCAAAATTTCAAAAACCCGCTCAAATAGACGTCTCGTATAGATCTATACGAGGCGTCTGTGGTTTAGGAAATGACCTTTTAGCCCCTGAAATAAGCCTAGATTGGGGGCATAACAGGGGCAGAATGGTCTTTTGGGCATATCTATACGACGCGTATAGCTCTATACGCGTCGTATATTTTTAATTTTTTTAAAAAATGATATTAAACTGTTTTAATTATTGAAAAATGATACAAATTATAAAAAAAATTATAGAAATTGTAGAAAATTATAGGAATTAATAAAAAAAATACATTCAAATTACAAAAATCATTCTTCCGTATCACTATCGATGTAATTAAGACTGGGGTTTGATCTTGGCGGAGGATTCATTATCGATGTATACCATTCTAGACGTGGCAAGTACATATCTTCCCATTGTTTCGTATGGGGTGTTCGGTTGGTCAACCATAGCCCGTGTGCTGGTGGCATTGGATAATCCCCTTCCAGCTTAACATGTATGAAGTGGTTCTCGTTTACATGTGTAAGCGTTATGAACAATGGTTGTTGATTAGCCGGAGGACTTAGTATCGGGAAGAAAGTGGAACTCGCACCCATGGTTGTCGTTAACAGGTGCACCCCGATACCGTACGTTTGTGCAATAAGAAGTCCTGCATAGGGGAAGTCCATCCAGTGATCCCCCCCACAACCGGACACTGAATCCCAAATTAGGCCCTGACGATGCGTGTAAAAATAACCTTTATCCCATGCTTCAAATATTGGGAACCAGATCGATTTGTTCTTATCCATTTCTTGAACAAGGTGCCTTCGAATGAGCCCCCATGAACTCTGTTCCATACCTAAGCCCACAGCCACAGACCGAAACCCACAATGACCGTCCGGCATCACATCTCGTATGCACGAGACGTACGGATGGAACACTAGCGGAATGTCATCCTGAAACTGTTCGATGATTCCCACGTACTCGTCCCCAATGATTAACGGAAAACCGTGAGCATCTCGTGTCTCTTTCTTCTTAGAACTCGTTGAACGGCTTAGGCTCGCTTTGGGTTTTTGGGACCTTATAACCGACTGTTGAGAGGCCTGTGACGGAACGTACGAGCTGTGACGAGGTTTGTCGTACTTACTTTGTCGGGAACCTTCAAAGCACGTGTTTGCATCACCGAATGAGCTTCTCCTCAATTCTTCATCTATACGAGAGGCCTCGTCCAACCTTTGTTGTACCTGCTTTGTTGTTGGTCGGCCACGAGTATTTTGTTGGACAACCGGTGGTTTCTTGGTAGATTTCTTTGGAGTCAACACCGCTTTAATCTTTGAAATCAGGCTTTTTTGCTGAGCTGGGGGGTGCGACTCTAATTGTTGTCTAACAATATTTAGCTCTTCGACCACGTCCACGTCATCGTCTATCAATTTACAACTTTGGAAGTTAAGTCTCCGCCAGAAGACGTCCACGTCTTCGAGTTGAATCGGACGCTCTGCACGGTTAAAAACAACATTGTTTAAGTCACATGATTAACGGAAATATATCACACAAGTGTTGTACGTTTAACAATTATTACCTTCAAGCATGTACTTTTGTATCCTGCAAGCACAGGGCAACCCACAGCTGTGCCACATTTGGCAACCACATGATGAATGAAAGCGCTCCAAGACATCTAGCTTCCTAATTGCCTCTTCCCTCAACAAATCAAGGGCTGTATGAGATACTTTACCAAGTAGGTGTTGAAACAACGGGTGTTTGTGGTGGGTCATTGTTTTTTCGATGCTTTCTCGAAAAGTCTTCCTTATTTCACCGAACTGTGTCTCAACTATATCATGGACACAACCAATAATAATAAATAATTTTAATAAATAAATAAATAATAATAATAATAATAATATTAATAATAATACTAATAATAATACTAATAATAATAATTAAATAATTAAATAATACAAAAATAGTAATTAATACCTGCTTTTTTAAGTACGGACTGTCCTGGATGGGAGGTGTCTCACCACCATATCTACCATATCCACCATAACCACCGTCTCCTCCGTATCCACTGTAACCACCGTCTCCTCCGTATCCACCGTCTCCTCCGTATCCACCGTCTCCTCCGTATCCACCGTCTCCTCCGTATCCACCGTCTCCTCCGTATTCACACCCGTATCTATAATCCGGATACCCTTGTTGCGTCAGATAACTTGGTTGACAAGCATGGTATGAGTCATCTACAGGGGGTGTTTCATCAACAGGGGGATGATTGTTCAAATCTAGAAACGGTTTGTTTTGTTCTCCTTGTATACTAGACACAACCTCCTCTTGCTCATTAGAATCGGGAACGCAAGACTCCTCCAAAATAAAGAACCGTATCATCATTAGAAAATAATAAACTAAAACAAAAACTAATTAAAACATTTAAGTACCTGTACTGTTACCGGATCGCTTTCGGGCACCCAGTTCTCGCTATAATACTGCCCGAAGACATAGTTGCCGTCCCAGTATGATGACATTTCAACACTTCGGGATGATAAGAACACAAATTAAATGTCATCCCAGAATGAAAGAAGAAGAAGAAGAAGAAGCAGAATGAAAGAAGAACAAGCAAATGTTTTAAGGCTAACGTCGGATGCTAGGGACAAACCATACACTGTATGTTGCACTTTTTCGTAAGCCATCGACGCCTCGTATAGCTCTAGACCCCTCGTATATCTTTTTGTCACCTGTAGAAGACGCCTCGTATAGGTCTATACGAGGCGTCTTATTGCCTCGTATCCACCCCTCGTACAGACCTATACTCCCCGTCTGATGTGACTGATTTGACATTGTGCTTTGTTGCAGAGATGGTCGGAAAAGTAACCCTATACGCCTCGTATAGGTCTATACGAGGCGTCCTGAAGGGTGTCAAAATAGGCATAAAGGTGTGTAAATATGTAGACCCTTAATTAATCCAAATATATTGACTAATGGTCAGGCAAAATCACTACATGGAACTTGTTCACCATACAAGCTAGGAACATCGTTGGTAACAGACACACGCGCGAGCACACAAGCTAGGAACATCGTTGGTAACAGACACACGCGCGAGCATGCACACACACACACTCTCTCTCTCTCTCTCTCTCTCTCTCTCTCTCTCTCGGTTTAAAAAAGCGAGTCTGAGGCGCGCTTAAGCGCAAGGCGCACACCCCGCGGGGGGGGGGGGGGTCTCTCAGCGCCTAGAGTAATTACAAGAAGTGCCAAAAAGGCGTGGTTTATTGGGATTTTTCTGGGCTTTTTGGCCTGAGGCGTGCGCCTCTCGTACCTGAGGCGTTTTTTGCATCTAACTGTTGTACCTTACGTTTTTTGGCTTGTACATACATCTAAAATCATACAAAAACCTTACTTATAACTATATTTTGGGTAGGGAAAGCTAAAAACCTATGATATATATAAAAATATATATATAATTAGCTTGCGCCCCGGGTACAAAAAACCCGCCGCTTTTGCATTTTGCGCTTCGCGCCTCAGTTTTAGACATCGTCGCTTTTGTGCACCTTTGGATTTTTAAAACTAAGCGCTCGCTCTCTCTCTCTCTCTAAAACAACAATTGAATTCGATTATCAAGAACAAAACACAAATACACACACACTGGGTGGTTACCATAGGCAGCAACAGTTTCTAAAGGAACCTCAACAAGAAGAGCTTTTGCACCTATCAAGGTTTAATAAAACGGAAACGAGTTTCGAGGCGTTTTCCCTTCGCCTCACGAGGCATAAGCCTCGAGGCGAACCAAGGCAGAATTAAAAAAATAAATATAAAAATTATATATATATATATATATATCTTATAAAAATAATAATACTAACTAAATTCATCATCAAATTCATCGAAAACACACATAAAAAAGACATAAAATGCTTGAAATTGACACAAAAAGTCAAAAACATCAAAAACAAATATCAAAATCCTTGAGGCGCCCCCTCTGAGGCGCACATACAATAGAAACTCCCTGAGGCGTGCCTCGAGGCGCACGCATCAACCGTTTTTTAAAACCATGGCACCTATTAAGCATAAATATGCAAGTTGTTCAACAGAAACAAAATTTATAACAAGGAAAACAAAGAGATTTTGGATCAAGTTCCTCTACGGCTCTACATCTTAATACGTTATACAACCCAACCCAACCAAACCAAACCAAACCAAACGAGTGTTTACCAGAAGAAGCATCAGCAGCAGCAGTTGCTGACGCATAGTTTGGATGATCCTCACAACGGCGCTTTCCACCTATTAATTAACATAATAATCAAGGTTGCACATGGTTTCACATAATTAAGGTTTCAAGATTTTACTTGGTGAGGTGTCTTCAGGAGGGATGGTACCGTGCGGGTGATCTTCCTCCTGATCACCCGCATTCTGATACTTGAGAAGCCACTTCTCGTGAGCCCATCTCGGTACTTTTGAAACGACACGACATCCATCGTAGTGTAGCTCGTACTCGATATCTGATTACAATTTATTAGTCATTTCTCATGTTTTTGCTTTAGAAATCTACCTTTTTCTCACTTTTAGGATAGAAAACAAAAAACTATTCTTAACTGTGGGTTCCATAATTACCTGTACCAGGTGGATATTCTGATAAATTCACATATTCAGGCCTCTCTGGAGCTTTGGTACCTATTAATTATAAATTGTTAAACAGAAACATGATAAAAAATTAAAAAATGCAATGTATATAGTGACTCAATATAACCATAAGAATCATATTATTTTACAAAATGAATAAAAGATCAAAACTATTCAGATATCTTAATATGTTTTACAACCCAACCGAACGAATGGTTACCAGTGACGTTGAAACTAATGAGAAATCGAAGTATACATGCATGTTTGTATGTATGAAAAGATTTAAAGATTAAACTGAAATTTATAAAAAGGAAAAAAAAGATCAATATCCGAATCCAATTGTCAAAAACAAAACACAAATACACACACACCCGAAGAAATTAGGGGTTACCATAGGCAGCAGCGGTTTCTGGTGGGATCTTGACACGAGGGCGATTGAGAGATTTTGTACCTATAACGTACAAATATGTAATTTGTGATTTGAATCTTTGTTTGGATCATAATCATCCCAATTGAAATTTGCCCAGCTAAAACCTTCAGGCAATTTTTCATCATCTTGGTTTATCAGGCATGCTTTGTTATCAGCTGAGATATATTTGTCCCAACTGAAACCTTCCGTTGGCTTTTGATCATCCTGATTCACCATACAAGCTCTCTTTGAAGATTCTTCAATCACTTTTCTACCATGTGCCACTTGCGGTTCTTGTTGTTGTTGAGCAACTTGATGATAGATAGCCTTCTGATAGTAGGTGCTGTTTGTTTTTTCTGAAGGAAAAGGTCTGCAGTCTGCGGACCACATTTGCAGAGAAGAGATGGACCAAATGTCTGCAGTCTGCAAGGAGAAGAGGGTTTGTTTTTTTTTATACAAAAACTCTTCTAACACACACACACAACTCACACCACACTTCTCTCTCTCTGCTGATTTACCACCACCTCTGACGACCAGTCTCCCTCTTCCCTCATTTTTGTTCACTAGAAACCCCAAACAACCACCTGCTCTCCTCTCGCCTCTCCTCTCCGGCAACCGGAGTGACGCCGGTTACCGGCTTCTTTTTTGTCCTCCGACGAACACCCACTGCACCCACCTGTTTCCCCCTTCTCCCTTTCTACAACACAGTCACCGGAGAAGCTCCGGTCGTCTTCTCCGACACCGGTAACAGTGGCAGCGGCGAAATCAGAGAACATCGAGAGAGAGAACGAGAACAGAAGATGAAATTTCACAAAAAAAACCCTAATTTCATACCTGGATATGTGCGAGAGATGGTGGAGTTCTCGAGGTGGTGGGGGTGCGGCTGGAGATTCTTGAAAGTTATCTTAAACGAAGGTGGGTTGATGTTTTTTTGTTTGAATAAGATGCAGGTGTTTGTGGGTTTTAAGTTTTGGATGTTTGGTTTGGAATTTAGATATATATGATTCATGTTTGTGTATTTGTGTATAATAATAATAATAATAATAATAATAGATGAATTTGTGATTCTGTTTTTTTTTTATGTGTTTGTGGTTAGTTGTTTGAGGTTAAGCAGAGGTGGTGGCGGAGTGGAGGTGGAGGTGGAGCAGATTTGGGGGTTTTGTTTGTGATGTCGATTTGGGGCTGGAGCGGAGGTGGAGATGGTGTCGGAGTGGAGATGGTGGTGGCAGAGGAGGTCGGAGGTGGAGATGGTGGTGGCAGAGGAGGTGGTGGTGGCAGAGGGAGAAGAGGGAGAAGAGGAGAAGAGGATGGAAGAGGATGGAACATGTCTGTGTGGTGAAGAGGTCTCGCAGACCTTTTTTAATGAAAGGTCTGCGAGAAAACAAACAATCTGCAGCATCCAAACGTCTGCCCGCGTCTGCGCGGCGCAGACATAAGTGGCCAGAAGTACTTCTGGCCAAAAAACAAACAGAACCTAAAATTGTTCAGCAGAAACATGATGAAATTTATAATAGGGAAAACAAAAGTAAGAATTTATTAAATCGAAAGGTTTATTATTGTGCACACACGAAAGCAGACCATCAAATTCCTTTATCAGCATAAATAAATTACGTACCTACGCCTCCTTCCATCTCTGAGACTGAGACAAAGTTCGATCTGATACTTTACACTGTGTTCCGGAGTTAAATTAAGAAGAGAAAAGAAAGGATTCTCTCCTTTTCTTTTCTTTCTCTCTGTTTCTTTCCAAATTGGAAAGATTAATTTTAAGCAAAAAATCTCTCATTTTCTCTTCTTTTCTCTCTTTTAATGAAACTCTGGAACACAACTAAAAATTATTTCTTTCCAAATCTTTTCTTTTCTCTCATTTAATGAAACTCAGGAACACAGCGTTAGTGTTCGTATTGCATGGGGATTTATTTCACGGTGCGTGTAAATATATATATCCAGGGGTTGGGGTTGGGAGCCGAGAGATCGTGTAGAAACAATGCTGATTGTATGAACTGTAAGGGCATGTTTGGCTAAGCTTTTTGAAAACAACTTATGACTTATTGGCTTTTTGGAAAAGTCAGTATGTAGTGACTTTTTGGAAAAGTCACTTTTCCCCTCACATACAACCTCATTGCCAAACATCATTTTAGAGCTTACGACTTTTCAAACAGCCAATAAGTCAATAAGTTGTTTCAAAAAGCTTAGCCAAACATGCCCTAAGAACATGTTAAATCTAGGGTTGGTGTTGATTAGAAATAAAACCCTTATAATTAATAATTAGTACTAACAACTTAGGGATAATTCGTAAAATTGTTAATTTATATTAAATAATAGGCAAATTGGATTTAAATAATCCCAACTTGCTCAATTTGGCCGATAATAATCCGAACTGTTCCACTTTTGGCCGATAATAGTCCGCCGTTAGAAATAGCTTAACGGAGTTAAGCTTTTTTCCGAATTACAAACCGATGTTTTATGGATTTTGATCAGAACGAGAATAAGAGTTGATTGATATAAAATTTACCTTGAAATACTGCCCCAAACGACGAAAACGGTGCTTCAATTCGGGTGTTTAAACTTCCAATTAACAAAAATTAAGTCGTTTGAAGCACCGTTTCGAGGTAAGTTTTACATAAATCGAATTGTATCCTCGTTCTGATCAAAATCCATAAAACATCGGTTTGTAATTCGGAAAAAAGTTTAACTCCGTTAAGCTATTTTTAACGGCGTACTATTATCGGCCAAAAGTGAACCAGTTCGGATTATTATCGGCCAATAACTGTCACGACCCTCGACCCGGTTTGACCCGTTTCAAGAGCCGCGGGACAGAAATACTGCGGTATTGATTTAATTGAGTTTAACAGCGGAAACAGGATCGCTTAAAGCTAAAATTTTTCCCCGATTATTTATTTCACAATTCGGGATAAAACCCCGATAATTTACAATATTATATTTTTACTATAAAAGTGTGATATTACAAAAGCATTTATTTATTTTATATTGAGCCACTATCTTAAGCTTGAAATGCTTCCCAGCACTTTTCCTGAATTACAACAGATCACCTGAAACATGTTTGAAAAAGGTTTTGTCAGCGGGAAATACTGAGTGAATCATTCTATTTACTAAAATGACACATTTGTTATAATTTACAGTATTAAGAGCGATTACAATGTTTCTGATATCAATCCAACTACCCACGGTACTTGTCACTCGACCCATTGGCCCATTCGTCCAATGGTGTCTGTGGCTATGGTCATATCCCCCATTGGCTGCCCCAATGGTGACGATTATCAAGTAATGTATACAAAACCCCACATACCGGCTGTAACTTGGTGATTACAAAGACTTAATCCCCGTAATTATAACTTTGAATAAAACATAATTTTGTAAATAGATTTGATAAAAAGAGAGAATGACTCACATTGCTGATTTAATATGGTCAGAGTCTAATCTATGATTTAGCCTTGTTAACCTAATATAGATAATGCACACAAAACCGGGTTAGTAATCAATCCAGCAATTACGATAATTTACGAAATCAAATTATCACAATGAATGATCAAATGCAATACTTTGTCCATCGAATTAACGATGATCCATTGAATTAACAATGAACGACAAGGTATAATACTTTACCCATCGAATTAACGATGATCCGTTGAATTAACAACGAACGATAAAGTATAATACTTTACCTATCGAATTAACGACAATTCGTCAAATTAATGACGAACGATAAAGTATAACCCTAATGTGGGCGGCATTTAAACATGCATTGGATATCTTGATCTTCGGATAAATGAATCGTAGCAGCGATTGTGCTAATACCCTGTTTTGTAGCAGAATTTCGATACCCGGGGTTGAATTTTGGAATAACAGAACGTAAAGCAGTGTATTTGTGAGAATTCGGTCGACGTAAAATGTTCAGAATTCGAATGCCAATGTCTGCTATTTATAGGTGAAAACTTTGCTAGCTTACGGACCGTAAGCTTGTCAACGTTGCGGTCCGTATGACTGCTTACGGACCGTAAGGTTGATAGTGTTGCGGTCCGTATGGAATCAAAATAGGCTATAGGGTAGCCACGACTGAAACTAGCTTTGCTGAGTTGAAATTTTCGAAATTCAGTAACTTGACAACAAATTAAGTGGATAATCGTCCACTAGGGTTTACCCCCTTTGAGTTTTAGGGGCCCTAATCCTGATTCTGAAAATTATGAAAATTTCAGGGTTTGTTCAGAATCACTTGGGTCTCTCAATTTAGGGTTTCCTTTTGGACTAATTATTTTAATAAGTATGACTTTTAATGAGAGTTGTTACATTCTACCCACCTTAAGAAAATCTCGTCCTCGAGATTTACTGGAATAAGTGTGGATACTTCTTCTTCATTTCTGA
The DNA here is from genome assembly GCA_030545235.1 of Helianthus tuberosus. Lineage (NCBI taxonomy): Eukaryota > Viridiplantae > Streptophyta > Magnoliopsida > Asterales > Asteraceae > Helianthus > Helianthus tuberosus. The sequence continues at coordinate 16,319,453 of CM060410.1, forward strand.
TTCCAGTTCCCAAGTGTATTCAGCTCCTCTCTTTGAATCCCACTTAACTTTGACTAAAACTAGTCGTTTGTGTTTGAGAAACTTGATCTTTCGATCCTCAATTTGAAGAGGTTTCTCAACAAATTTCAACTTTTCATTTACCTCTATATCTCGAAGAGGTACTACCAGAGATTCATCTGATAAGCATTTCTTGAGATTGGATACATGAAATACATTATGTACTCCAGATAATTCTTCTGGTAATTGTAAACGATAAGCTACTGGTCCTATACGTTGGATCACTGAAAATGGTCCTACGTACCTTGGACTTAGTTTTCCTTTCTTTCCAAATCTGACTACTCCTTTCCAAGGAGAAACTTTCAACAGTACTCTGTCTCCAACTTGGAATTCAAGTGGCTTGCATCTATTGTCTGCATAACTCTTCTGGCGATCTCGAGCCGTCTTCAGTCTTTCCTTGATTTGAGTAATCTTATCAGTTGTTTCTTGCACTATTTCAGGTCCTGATAACTGACTTTCTCCTATTTCTGCCCAGCAAACTGGGGTTCTGCACTTTCTTCCATACAGTGCCTCGAATGGAGCGGTTTCAATGCTTGAGTGATAACTATTGTTATAGGAGAATTCAATTAATGGTAAGTGATCATCCCAACTTCCACCAAAGTCTATTACACATGCTCGGAGCATGTCTTCTAGAGTTTGGATTGTCCTTTCACTTTGTCCATCTGTTTGGGGATGATATGCAGTGCTCAGGTTTAGTCGAGTTCCCATAGCTTGCTGGAAACTTTTCCAGAAATGGGAAGTAAAACGACTATCTCTATCCGAAACAATGGAGAGTGGAACTCCATGTAAGGATACAACTTCATCTACATACAATTTAGCCAGTCTTTCCATGCTAAAGGTTTCTTTCATAGGTAGAAAGTGAGCTGATTTGGTTAATCGATCCACAATTACCCAAATCGCATCATTACCTTTTCTGGTTTTGGGTAACTTAGTAACAAAATCCATTGTTATAAGTTCCCATTTCCATACTGGCATCTCTAACTGTTGTAGTAATCCTGAAGGTTTCTGATGTTCTGCCTTAACTTGTGAACAAGTAAGACATTTAGAAACATAGCTGGCTATGTCCCTTTTCATTCCTATCCACCAGAAGTTCTTCCTTAAATCTTGGTACATCTTAGTGTTTCCTGGATGCATAGTGTACCTAGATTTATGAGCTTCTTCTAAAATCTTAGGTCTTAAGTCTCCCTGCTTAGGTACCCAAATTCTACTTTTATGGAATCTCCAAATTCCATCTGCTCCTTGCTCTAATTCCTTGATTCGTCCTTTCATCCCTTCCGCATCATCCTTGATTGCTGTAGTTTGAACATTCTTCAATTGTTCAATTAAATCTATTTGTAGATTTAATCTGAGAGCACGAACCCTTCGTTGTTTCTCATAATACTTACGACTTAAGGCATCTGCAACTACATTCGCCTTTCCTTCGTAATACTGAATATCACAGTCGTAGTCACTTAAAATTTCCATCCATCTCCTTTGCCTCATGTTTAACTCTTTTTGCCCAAATATGTATTTTAAACTTTTGTGGTCAGTGTAGACAGTAAATTTACTTCCGTAAAGATAGTGTCTCCAAATCTTAAGGGCAAAAATTACGGCTCCTAATTCTAAATCATGAGTCGTATAATTCTCTTCGTGCTTTTTCAACTGCCTTGATGCATACGCAATTACCTTCTTGCGTTGCATAAGCACACACCCATATCCTAATTTTGAAGCATCACAATATACTTCAAAATCTTCAGTTCCTTCTGGTAAGGCTAAGATTGGTGCATGAGTTAATTTCTGCTTCAGAATTCTAAAAGCTTCTTCCTGTTTAGGTCCCCATTCAAACTTAGTGGCTTTACAGGTTAACTTAGTTAATGGTACGGCTATCTTGGAAAAATCCTTAATAAACCGTCTATAATACCCAGCTAAACCTATAAAACTTCTAATTTCCATTGCTGTTTGTGGAACCTTCCATTTGGTAATTGCCTCTATCTTAGCAGGATCTACGTGAATACCTTCATGATTCACCATGTGTCCTAAAAATTGTACTTCCTTTAGCCAGAATTCACACTTCGAGAATTTGGCGTACAACTTTTCTTTTCTTAACAAAGTTAAGAGTGCATGAAGATGTTCACAATGCTCTGTCTGACTTTTGGAATAAATAAGTATATCGTCTATGAAAACAATTACAAATTTATCCAAATATGGTTTACAGATCCTATTCATCATGTCCATGAATGCTGCAGGTGCATTCGTTAACCCGAAGGGCATGACTGTAAACTCGTAATGACCATACCTAGTTCTGAAAGCAGTTTTAGGTATGTCTTCTTCTTGTACCTTCAATTGATGATATCCAGAGCGTAAATCTATCTTAGAAAAATATCTAGCCCCCTGAAGTTGGTCAAAAAGATCATCAATCCTAGGTAATGGATATCGATTCTTAATTGTAACCTTATTCAATTCCCTATAATCGATACACATTCTCATTGAACCATCCTTTTTCTTTACGAACAACACTGGCGCTCCCCAAGGGGATGAGCTAGGTTGTATGAATCCTTTACTTAGTAATTCATCTAATTGCTTTTTCAATTCTAACATTTCTGTGGGTGCCAACCGATAAGGTGCCTTGGCTATCGGTGTAGTTCCTGGAATTAAATGAATCCTAAATTCTACTTCCCTATCTGGAGGTAATCCTGGTAAATCTTCTGGAAATATATCAGAATATTCCGATACTACTGGTATTTCCTTTAGATCTTTTCCCTTAGTGCTAATGATTACTGAAATCATATACACTATTCCTTGTTTTCGTTCATAATTAGCAACTTTCATTACTGATATGAACTTCATGGGTTTCCGTGGTTTATCTCCTGTAATCCTAATCACTTCTCCGGAAGGTGATTGAATTTCTATGGAATTCTGATCACAAAGGATTCTAGCATGGTTGGCTACTAACCAATCCATTCCTAATACAACATCAAATTCAGCTAAATTTATCGGCAATAGTTTTGCAGAGAATTTATGTCCTAAAAGTTCTATGTTTCCTTCTTGCAACACTTTGTCTTTTTTAACTGAATTTCCGTCTACGGTTTCAACGGTAAAAATCTGCCTAGTATTGGTTAAAGGTAAACTAAGAGCTTGACAGAATGAAGTATTTATAAAACTTTGGTTTGCACCAGAGTCAAATAATACTTTTGCATAGACGTTGTGAACTAGGAACGTACCCGCTATCACATCTGGAATAAGTTCTGCTTCTTGAGTGGTCAGCTGAAATGCCCTAGCATTCTTCTTAGTAGTTCCTTCAGTCGTCTTGGGTTTGTTATCTACTGGTTTGACCAATTTAGGACATTCTGTTTTATAATGCCCTGCTTCACCACAATTAAAACAGATTACTGTTTTCTTTTTGCAGTTCTCTTCACGATGTCCTACAGCTTTGCAAAAATTGCAAGTAATATCGCATCTTCCAAAATGCTTCTTTTTGCATTTCCTGCAGAATGACGGTCCTGGAGATTGCCCTGTCCCTTTTCTCTTGAAGCTGTTATTATTACCCACACGGAATCCTTGGGTAATTTTCTGAGCTAGTGCCTTCTTCCTATCTTCATCTCTTGTGCGCACCAATTCATCGGTCAGAGTGTTAGCTAATTCTACCGCATCATCAATAGTGCGAGGTCTCGCAGCTTTAACAATATTGCGGATTTCGCTAATTAGCCCCCAAATATAGCGAGAAATAAGTACCGGTTCTGGCGAAGCCAATGTTGGTACCACTCTTGCATATTCGAAGAATGTCGAGGTATAACCGCGACAATCCACACTCATCATCCGATGATTTAGAAATTTATTCGCCATCTGTTCTTTCTCATACTCAGGACAGAATTTTCTTTCTACCAAACCCTTAAATTCTTCCCAAGTCATAGCATAAGCTATTGCTCTTCCTTTTGATTGTAACACAGTATTCCACCACTCGAGTGCTCCTTCTTTGAACAGATTGGATGAATACATGACCTGGTCATCTTTACCACATTTACTTATTGCAATAACTGCTTCGGCTTTCTCTAACCAACGCAGTGATGCAGTTGCTCCTTCATTGCCTGCAAATTCAGTGGGTTTACAAGCAATGAATTCTTTGAAAGTGCAACCAGGCGTTGCAGTTTTCATTTTCTTGGTTAATGGAGCTTGATGTGGTTCTTTATTCTGGTTAACATGATTATTGCCTCCATTTACACTATTACTGAAGTTATCTTCAGTAATCTGTTTGCTAGGAACAATTTGTTGCGGTTCGGGTGGATTCTTGATAGCAGCAACGAATGCTGGAATAGCATTGGCTATCCCTTGAGCCACAATGTTTTCGATATCTTGCCGAGTCATATATTGATCTCTTGAATGTGGTTCAGAATGATTAACTTCATTAATAGGTTCATCATTACTGTTTGCCATCTGATAATGTATATATATAAATTTTATTAGTAACTGACAAATAATAATTATATACAAATAATCAGAAAATTTTATAATACAGATATAATTAAAACAATCGATTTCTCGATTTCATTTATATATCTATTATAATATGCATCATTACTCACAGATATCATACAGAGTTTTATTGATTATTTACAGACTAACTTTATTAGTACTATTATACAACTATCATTTTATCTCTCGTCACTTGCTGTTAAAAACGCATTTCCCTTTCGTCGTACTTCCAAGCAATCTGTCCACCTAGCTCCCTCATTCTATTCCCCATATCAAACAACTCTTCGCCAAAGTGGCGAAGTTCAGCCATGTTTTCATTGCTCATGGGTGGATTAGGTAATGGTTCTGGATCGAATTGTGGAAGAAAAGAGTATGGATCGTTGACAATATTTTGAAATTGCCAATCGTTCGTCCACCATTCGTCCATTCCTATGGGTTGGGAGTGGACTATTGGATCTGGAATTGCTGGTTCCCAATTTATAGGGAGTTGGTTTTCAACAGGATAGGTAAAAAGATTTGTCTGGACAGGCTGAATCGTCTCACAGTTTTTCAACAGAAAATCTATCTCATCTTGAAAAGTTCTTTCCTGGTTTGGATTGGAACTCTCCCCGATTTCTCTCTGAGCTGGTATAGATCCTTGCCCAACTTCCATTATTACTTCTTTAGTAATTTCCTCCATCTGTATTTCTATCTCCTTATCCTTCTTTTTGTCTCCAGTTTCCATTTCTTGTGGTTTATAACTCTCTTCAGTTATAACTTCTTTTCCCTTTTTCAAAGGATTATTTATTTTGGACAGTTTCTTAGCTGGCTTCTTCTTACGGATTTTCCTCCATCCTACATAAGTTCTTTTCTTCTGTTTTGGTTTGCTCAAAGGCGGAACCTTGAATTCTACTGGTTGTTCAACATCAGGATAGTAGCTAATATATTCTTTGGAAGCTTCGACAGTTACGGGATAAAGATTAAGATTCTGGAAATCTTCGGATATCTCACTCATTCTGATGTAGCATATATGCAAAATGCATAAAATACTAAGTTAAAATTTACAAATAACTTTGTAATTTATTTCACACAATGTACTTAGTTGTTTACAAAGATACTAATAAACATACTCAGGTTTCAGATTTTATTTATCACACAAGGTTTCTAGATTGTGAGAGTAGGGTGCTAATCTTTAAAGTTTTATATTTTCTGCTACGGTGTCTAGCATATATAAATTAGTCCATTTCTCATCTAGTTTATCTTCCCAAGGTGATTTATCAATTAATTCCTGAGTTTCCCGTTTAATCCTCCTTTCTCGGATTTTCTCTTTACTTTTCTTAATAATCATTTCCCTGTTCTGAGGAGAAAGTGATTCCTCGTATTGTGCCTTTCGCACGAATATTCCTTCTTCAGGAATTTCAGACTGACTCGAGGATTTGGTTTGGGATGAACTTCCCTTCTCATTAGATGATTTCTCTAATTTAAGATAAATGCTTGACAGCTTTTTCTTACCCATACTGTAATTAACAAATAATCAAATAATCAGTTAATAATACAAATAATCACATAATAGTAATCAGGAAAAATTAAGTATTTCTAAATACTTAATCAGCTTAACTCAGTGGCTGTAATCAGGAAAAATTGAGTATAAATACTTAATCAGCTTAACCCAGTGGCTCTGATACCACCTTTTTCTGTCACGACCCTCGACCCGGTTTGACCCGTTTCAAGAGCCGCGGGACAGAAATACTGCGGTATTGATTTAATTGAGTTTAACAGCGGAAACAGGATCGCTTAAAGCTAAAATTTTTCCCCGATTATTTATTTCACAATTCGGGATAAAACCCCGATAATTTACAATATTATATTTTTACTATAAAAGTGTGATATTACAAAAGCATTTATTTATTTTATATTGAGCCACTATCTTAAGCTTGAAATGCTTCCCAGCACTTTTCCTGAATTACAACAGATCACCTGAAACATGTTTGAAAAAGGTTTTGTCAGCGGGAAATACTGAGTGAATCATTCTATTTACTAAAATGACACATTTGTTATAATTTACAGTATTAAGAGCGATTACAATGTTTCTGATATCAATCCAACTACCCACGGTACTTGTCACTCGACCCATTGGCCCATTCGTCCAATGGTGTCTGTGGCTATGGTCATATCCCCCATTGGCTGCCCCAATGGTGACGATTATCAAGTAATGTATACAAAACCCCACATACCGGCTGTAACTTGGTGATTACAAAGACTTAATCCCCGTAATTATAACTTTGAATAAAACATAATTTTGTAAATAGATTTGATAAAAAGAGAGAATGACTCACATTGCTGATTTAATATGGTCAGAGTCTAATCTATGATTTAGCCTTGTTAACCTAATATAGATAATGCACACAAAACCGGGTTAGTAATCAATCCAGCAATTACGATAATTTACGAAATCAAATTATCACAATGAATGATCAAATGCAATACTTTGTCCATCGAATTAACGATGATCCATTGAATTAACAATGAACGACAAGGTATAATACTTTACCCATCGAATTAACGATGATCCGTTGAATTAACAACGAACGATAAAGTATAATACTTTACCTATCGAATTAACGACAATTCGTCAAATTAATGACGAACGATAAAGTATAACCCTAATGTGGGCGGCATTTAAACATGCATTGGATATCTTGATCTTCGGATAAATGAATCGTAGCAGCGATTGTGCTAATACCCTGTTTTGTAGCAGAATTTCGATACCCGGGGTTGAATTTTGGAATAACAGAACGTAAAGCAGTGTATTTGTGAGAATTCGGTCGACGTAAAATGTTCAGAATTCGAATGCCAATGTCTGCTATTTATAGGTGAAAACTTTGCTAGCTTACGGACCGTAAGCTTGTCAACGTTGCGGTCCGTATGACTGCTTACGGACCGTAAGGTTGATAGTGTTGCGGTCCGTATGGAATCAAAATAGGCTATAGGGTAGCCACGACTGAAACTAGCTTTGCTGAGTTGAAATTTTCGAAATTCAGTAACTTGACAACAAATTAAGTGGATAATCGTCCACTAGGGTTTACCCCCTTTGAGTTTTAGGGGCCCTAATCCTGATTCTGAAAATTATGAAAATTTCAGGGTTTGTTCAGAATCACTTGGGTCTCTCAATTTAGGGTTTCCTTTTGGACTAATTATTTTAATAAGTATGACTTTTAATGAGAGTTGTTACAATAACTGAGTTGGGATTATTATCGGCCAAATTGAGCAAGTTGGGATTATTTAAATCCAATTTGCCTAAATAATAAGATCTATTATTTATGGGTATTTTATTCATTTAGCCATTGTTCATTAAATACTAATTCCATCAAGATTTTTTAAACTAAAATAACTTTTATAAACTTCATTATCTTTTTAAAACATATCTGAGCCATTGATAGTTTAAATTTAGGGTTGGTGTTGATTTTAAATCTATACGTATGTGCTTATTTTGTTATGTAATTCTTATGAGGATCAATATCAAAACAATTTACCCACAATAATTCTTTTTGTGCGTTAGAGTTCAATTCCATATAAAACCCCGTTGTGCGATCAGCCTCGAAGACGAACAACAGATTGAATACGAACAAGCTGAACAAGCCGTTGTGCGCTCAGCCTCGATGCAAACGTCCATCGATAATCAACAATCAGTTAAAGTTGATTTTTGTGCTGTTAAAATGTTAATTACCATAGATGTGGGATATATGAGTTGGTTGGTCATGTGCTGACATAGTACACGGCTGTGTGCTGATTACGTGTTAATTGCAATAAAATACAAACAAACACGAAAAGTAGATATAATCAGCGCATCTGTGTTAAATCTGAAAACCAAAAGCAGATATAATCAGCACATCTGATGTGCTGATAATGGAGAACGATTAAGAATGTTGTGCTAATGTCGTTTATGTTGATAATGGGGAACGATTGAGGACGATGTGCTGATAATGGAGAACGATTGAAGATGTTATGCTAATTATATAGTGTAGTGCTGATTGTGTGTGTGTGTGTGTGTGTGTGTGTGTATATTGTGGTGGTTCCTGTAGGTTGGTTTGGTCATGGAGAGTTAAAAATCAAACTTTAATTTGAATTAAACTTGCATGGATTTAGGGATATTTTAATAATTATTTTTAATTAGTTATTAATAAATAAGGCTAAAAGGTCTAAATTACCCCTAAACTAATTTTTAATTAAGGGACATTTGTCAGTTATGAGTTGGTTCTTACAGTTCTTATAAACATAAATGTTTGTATTTGATCTCATTCCTGGGGTTGGGTATTTAAATATAGACAAAAGATCAAATACAAATAACTTTAACGTACAAAACGTACGAACTGAAGGTTTTGCTGAAAAAACGCGGTGGCATTTTCTTAATTATTAGTAATTATCAAAATTACTCTACAAATGATCCTGTAGAGTAATTTTGATCTTTGTAGAATAGTTTTGTAAAATGTTCATATAGAGTAATTTTGATCTTTGTAAAAATTACTCGACCCGCCCATTTTCTAAAACGCCAATTTGAACAAAATCCCACTGTGTTTTTGGTTTCTAATTATATTTTTATGCAGGTCGGTTGATCTTGGGTTGTCAAAGATCAAGTGAAACATTTTAGTTTCAGGTGGGGTTCAAGGAATATTGCCTTGGATGGCCCTGGAGCGAATGTGAGTTTGAGCTGGTGTGTGTTATAAATTATGTGAGAGATAATACTTGTTGCTTTTGTTAGTTGGCAGGCATTGAGTGTCAGGCTAACCACCAATGAGGATTGTGTGCATCCTCTCTTAGAATTGCAAACCTTTCTTATTGTTTTGACAAACACCTTAATTTATAAAATTACCGTGGTCACAATGTTATTAGTAGAGCTAATGAGCTCAATTGACATTGGATGGAAGTGAAGATTTGGGTTTGAGGCCATAGGTCTCAAGTTCGAATCCAATCCCAACCGGGTTTTACCATAGTGGGTCTTTTGGCGGTGTGTCTTCCTTGGAACTGGAGATAGCAGGTGTGGGCTACCCAGCGTTGTCTGCAGTCACGAGAGAATGGGGTTGCCTTTTGCTATTGGTTACCTCGGGTTGTCGGGCTTTTATTTTGTTGACCGTTAAAAAACAAGGTTATTAGTAGAAAGTGTCACACCCCTTTCTAAGGCGGAAGCACGAGGTGTGATCTTGAAAGGTTCTCATCGCATACGAAAGGTAAACATACTACATGCTCGTAAAATAACTCCAAATGCCATCATCATTGCATAATCAAAACATAACTTAAGTGTTTACATCACAAGACAGCATATTGTCTAAAAAGTTTACAACTTTATTTAAATGTCGAACATCGAGGACTTGGTTCTTATATCCCACATAGGATGGAATATAATAACCAATTCCCACAAAAACCGGCATCGGAGTCTTGACACAAGAAAGCTAAAAACATAAACAACATCCAAGAGCAAGAGTATGACCGCGTGCACATCCACTTTAGTTACCTGAAATACATGTGAGTTTTTGGAAAATCGTCAACATAATGTTGGTGTGAATTCATGCAGTTTTTGTATTGAACGTTTGTATACTTGAATGAAAACATGGTATGTAATTTGTATGAAACAAGTATTTCTGTAAATGTAAGGAAATCGAGATCGCTAATGGTTTGCAAGGCCATTAACATGTGACACGACATAGGAAGCATCCAAACCATAGGCATTTTTAGTTGTCGATTCACGACTAGAGACACAAAAGCACTCTAGGTAGCACGTGGCCCAGAGTGTGGCTGCCTGAAACCCATTAGATCTAACCTTTTGTTCTGCGGTCTAGGTATATTGTTGATTAATGGTGCTTATGACACCCTATTCGTGACATGATCTAAAGTATCATTCCTTAGTTTTTGTTTTCCACATACCATAACACATGTATTTTCCACAAGTTTAGAAAGCATATAAAAGTTTAAAAGTGGGGACATGAACTCACAACTTTGCGTATCTTGCGCCGTAAACTTCACCGGGTTTGCTTATATAGCGTCGTGACCTACACGTGTTTTATTAACGTTAGTCACTAGACTTGTATCGCACAAGTACAAGTCACCATCTTTTATGTATGTGTTCTTGGTTGTTAAAAATAATTTATATTTTTAATTATGTATCTTACTTATATTATTTTCTCAAAAATAAATATAAGTATCTTGTATTTTTAACCCGAGTTATGTATTTTTGTCCAAGAAGACATTTTAAGTTCGTAACTTGTCCGAGTTACATAATCTATTAAGAAATATATTTTCATAAATATATTTTCTCGTATTTGTCTAAGCATGTTGTATGTGTATTTTTGTATTTTTACTCCTTAGGAGTATTTAGTGTATTTTCAAGTCCTAATACACTATTACATATAGTACACATTACATTTACTTAGCACAAAATTTGGTGACCAATAAATATATATATTTTCCTAAAAAATATACATACTTAATATCAATTTTTATCTTGAAGAAATCATAATTTCTTAACTTGAAATTTTACACAAAAAATAGGGAAACCTTGGTAAATATTTTTAGGTGAATTTTTAGGGAATAAGTTTCACCAAAACTTATATTTTCTAAGTATCAAAATTTTATAGAAATTTTGACACAGTTTCCCCTAAAAATGGAGGTTTCCCATGTTTTCAAAGCATGTGTTTATTTTCTTCTAAATCATCATCAAACATCAACAACACAATCAAGACTTACCATAAGCCAAGATCATGTAAATTACACTACATCATGAGCTTGAAGTTTTTGTAAAAACTTGTAGTAACTTACCATGTTATTTAGTAGGTTTAGTTTACCCTTAAAAACATGGTTATTTGTTTGTAAATCACTTTATTAAAAGATTTAGTCATTTATAACTTGTAAGATGATTTTTCTAAAAATATTTCTTTTGTATTTTTCTTGTTACAATCATGTTCCTAGTCTTGATTTAACACTAAAAATGTGATTAGTTTACTTAGAAACCATGACTTTGTAAATCTTGAAAATAAACTTGGTTTCTTGAGAAAAATATTTTGTAATCATTTATTTACAAGACTTTTGACATGTATCAACCATCATCATACTCTAAATCATTCTTATTTTCAAGTTCATGCAAAACATAAAGTATGATGATCTTGGTCTTTCACAAGATCATCACCTTAACTTACTAGATCATGAGTTTAATCACAATCTAGTAGGTTTCATATGATGTCTAACATCACTAACACAAATCATCAATCATCAATAAGCAAATCAACACAATCAACATGTATTCTTATGTTATTAAGCTTATGTTAAAGTATCATGATCATGTTCTTTAGTGTTCATCAAGTTTATCAATGTTCATCATCTTTTAACCATCAAAATGTGAAGTAAAAACAAGTTACAAGGAGCTTACTACTAGCACAAGGGCTAGGGAAGAACACAAGAAGTTGAGGATGGCAAATATGATTGTTAAAAGCAATCGGGAGAGGTCCTTGAAGTTCCAAGACCACCAAGCTTGCTTGAAGACCTTCTTACACCTTGAGATGAACTTGGAATGGAGGATTAATGGATGAAAGTGGTGGTGTTGTTGATTCTCGGCCGAGATGAGGGAAGGGAGGAAGGAGAGTATTTAGTGTGTGTTGGTGTGTGAGAGATGGTGAGAATTATGATCATCATGTAACACTTATAACCAACTTTGAGCTCTTAACCAATGGATCTTGTGTTCTTAATAGTACATACATAATCTTTACTAAATCAATTAAGATCATGTGATATCTAACAAGATCAAGTAAAGATCTTGATGGGGGCCACCCCATGACCGTCCACTTTAAGGGGGGGGGGGGGGTAAAGTGTAAGTTTGATGGATAGGTTAGAGAATTTAGTTGGAAGTTAAGTGTCTTAATTAGTGTCCATGCATATGATATGTTATATAGTGTGTTAGGGTGTTCGGTGATCATAACTAGCTCAGAAATAATAAAACCATGCTTCTAGTGTAATTTTGATGTTTCGGGTAGTGTCCGGTTGTTCGGTTAGATACCGGTTCGTTAAAATGCTAAATTACACCGTTTAGTGTCCTTTATGTACCCTTTTGTGACACTTTCAATTCCCGACACTTAGGAAAGCATTCAGGACTAATTGGTCATATTTTTACATGTTACTAACTTGTTACAATGCTGAATTTTGCTGAAATATATGAAATTCAGCATTTAAAGTGTGTTTCGGGTGCTTTTCAGTGCGTATTTTAGCTTCCGGAAAGTCTATATGTTAACCCTTGTATACATTCTTGGGTTTCAATGTATTTTAGACGTTGGACCTACTCCTAGGCCCCAATTCTACTGTCTGACTGCTTTCTGCAGAATTGTTGACACAATGTGTCTTACCGGTGAGTTTACTACTCTTTCTGACGCAACGCTAACGTTAATGCATAAGGCAATATTTGAAGTATAAAACGTGCATGAATTCACATGTATAGCATGAAATCAGACAATGTTGACATTTAAGCACATAATTGCAGATATTAAATAATAATTAGATTGTACGGAAATTACCGGTTTGGTGCCAGTTGTCACAGTCTCCCCCCGTTAAAAGAATTTCGTCCCGAAATTCAGGCTGATCTATCTCTCGCAGGAGTTTTCTTGAACAGGTGGGGGTATTTCTCTTTAAACTAGTCTTTACATTCCCACGTGTACTCGGGTCCGTGCTTAGAGTTCCAACGTACTTTGACAAGTTTGACACTACTCCTCCGGGTCTTGTTGACTTTCCAGTCTGTAACCTTAACGGGTTGTTTTGTAAATCGGAGTGTGTCGTCAATATGCACTTCATCTGCAGGGATGATCACTGTTTCTTGGGTTGGACTCTTCTTGAGGTTGGACACATGAAACGTATCATGTACTCCGTTAAGTTCTTCCGGTAATTCCAACTTGTACGCCACGGTACCAATTCTTTCCAAGATCTTGAATGGTCCGATGTATCGTGGATTCAGCTTTCCTCGTTTTCCGAATCTTACTACGCCCTTCCAAGGTGAGACCTTCAACAAAACTTTGTCTCCCACCTCGAACTCTAATGGTTTTCATCTTCGATCAGCGTAGCTCTTTTGTCGATCTCGAGCAACCTTAATGCGCTCTCGGATCTGCATGATTTTGTCAGTTGTCTCTTGAACAAGTTCAGGACCAACCATTCGTTTGTCTCCAGGGTCTGCCCAACATAATGGCGAGCGGCACTTGCGGCCATATAGAGCTTTGAACGATGCGGCTTTTATGCTCGTATGGTAACTGTTATTGTAGGAAAACTTAACTAAAGGTAGGTGAGTATCCCAGCTGCCGCCTAGGTCCATAACACATGCGCGAAGCATATCTTCCAGCGTTTGTATGGTTTGTTCGCTCTGGCCGTCTGTTTGCGGATGGAAGGCCGTGCTTAGATCTAGTTGAGATCCAAAGGCCTCCTGGAAGGATTGCCAGATCCTTGAAACAAAACGCCCATCTCTGTCTGAAATAATTGAGATAGGCACTCCATGACGTGCCACGATTTCTTTCAAGTACAGATCAGCAAGCTTTCCAGTGCTGTCTTTTTCTCGGATCGGTAGGAAATGCGCAGACTTTGTTAACCGATCGACTATCACCCATATCATATCATGCCCCCTAGGGGTCCTGGCTAATTTTGTTATGAAGTCTATCGAGATTTGCTCCCACTTCCACATGGGTATCTCGGGTTGTTGCAGTAGGCCAGACGGTTTCTGATATTCAGCCTTAACCTTAGCACAGGTTAGGCACTTTCCAACATAAACAGCAACGTCGCTTTTAAGCCTCGGCCACCAATAGTATCCTTTAAGTCTTGATACATTTTGTCCGATCCTGGATGGATTGAGTATCTTGGCTTGTGAGCTTCATTAAGGATGACTTCTCGAATACCGCCATAGAGCAGAACCCAAATACGCCCCTTAAAGTACAAGGTTCCCTCTTTGTTTGGCACCAAATTCTTCAGCATACCTCGGAGGTATTCAGCTCTACGATTCTCCCCCTTAAGGGCTTCTTGTTGTGCGTCATGAATGCGTGCAGTGAGGTTCGTCCGAATAGTCATTTCCAATGCTCAAACCCTTAGGGTCTTAACCCTTTCCTTTCAGCTTAACGCGTCTGCTACAACGTTTGCCTTTCCAGGATGGTACTTAATCTCACAGTCATAATCGTTTAGCAGTTCAACCCACCGTCGTTGACGCATGTTTAATTCCTTCTGATCAAATATGTGTTGTAGGCTTTTGTGATCTGTGAAGATTGTACATCGAGTACCATATAAATAGTGCCGCCAGATCTTCAAAGCGAAAACCACCGCGCCTAGCTCCAAGTCGTGCGTGGTGTAATTCCTTTCATGCACCTTCAACTGCCTGGAAGCGTAAGCGATGACTTTTTGGCGTTGCATGAGCACGCAACCCAAACCTTGACGCGAAGCGTCACAATATACCACGAAGTCTTCAGTGCCTTCGGGTAAGGATAGTATCGGTGCATCGCATAGCTTATTTTTGAGCAGTCGGAAGGCTTCTTCCTGCTTATCACCCCAGTCGTACTTCTTGTCCTTCTGCGTAAGGGTTGTCAGCGGTTGAGCTATCTTGGAGAAATTCTCGATAAATCGTCGGTAATAGCCCACTAAGCCCAAAAATTGTCGAACTTCAGTTGGGGTTTTGGGAGCTTCCCAATTCTTTATTGCTTCTATCTTGGCTGGGTCTACATGAATGCCCTTCTCGTTTACAACGTGACCAAGAAACTGTACTTCGCGAATCCAAAATTTGCACTTAGAGAATTTCGCATAAAGTTTCTCTTTCTTCAGTAGTTCCAAAATGGTTCTGAGGTGTTGCTCGTGCTCTTCTCTCGTTTGCGAGTAAATCAGGATATCATCGATAAATACAATCACGAATTTATCGAGATATGGTTTGCAAACGCGGTTCATCAGATCCATAAATACCGCTGGCGCGTTTTTCAGTCCGAATGGCATCACAAGGAACTCGTAATGCCCATAACGTGTTCTGAATGCAGTCTTTGGTACGCTTTCCTCTTGGATTCTCAACTGATGGTATCCAGATCGAAGGTCGATCTTGGAATAATAGCTCGATCCTTGCAACTGATCAAATAAGTCATCAATCCTCGGTAGTGGGTACCGATTCTTGACACTGAGCTTGTTCACATCCGCAGTGTTCCATCCTTCTTCTTTACGAACAATACTGGAGCTCCCCAGTGCGAGAAGCTTGGCCTTATGAATCCTTTATCCAACAACTCCTGGAGTTGTGTAGATAATTCCTGCATCTCGGATGGTGCAAGCCGATAGGGTGCCTTGGCTACAGGAGCGGCTCCTGGAACCAAGTCTATATGGAATTCGACTTGTCGTTGCGGAGGTAGTCCTGGCAGATCTTCGGGAAAAACATCAGGGAATTCCTTCACCACAGGAATGTCTTCGAGTTTCGGCTCCTCATCCTTCTTATCTACAACATGTGCCAGGAAAGCAACACATCCTTTCCTTAAGCACTTATGCGCCTTCATACAACTGATGATTCGCAGAGGCGCGTCTCGTTTTTCTCCATGCACGATGAGAGTTTCATCATTCGCCAGAGGGATGCGAATGATTTTCTCGTGACAAACAACTTCAGCCTTGTTCTTGGACAACCATTCCATTCCGACCACTATATCGAAGCTACCCAATTGAATAGGTAAGAGGTCGATGCTAAATCTTCGCTCACCAAGTTCTAATGTGCAACCCCTAACAACTTTGCCCGATTCAACAAGTTTACCATTGGCTAGTTTTATGGAATAAGGAATATCTAATCTACTAGATTCTATTCCAAGCATACGTTTAAATTCCATAGACATGAAGCTATAATCGGCACCAGTGTCAAATAGTATGGATGCAAAGTGATTGTTAACGAGAAACGTACCGGGGACCACATTAGGGTCCTCGCGTGCGTTCCTTGCTCCAATCACGAATGCTCGAGCCTGAGCATTATTCTCCCTTGGGAAATCTTTCTTGAAGTGGTCCTTGCTTCCACAACCAAAGCATCCTTGGTTCTGCCCAGCTCCATTACCATACCGGTTACCATTGCCATTGCCATTTCCACCACCGTTTCCATTACCGGCACCGTTATGGTTTCCATTCCCGTTCCTATTACCACCTCCATTCCTATTAGCGCCTCCGTTTCCTCTTCCCCAACAATCTTCTGTTTGATGACCCAACCTACCACATTTGTCGCATCTTGGAATGCGACAAGCTCCTTCATGATGATACCTACATTTTTGGCATTTAGGCAGGGTGCCTTGGTATCCTTTGGCTACAGTATCATTTGCCGCTGCAAAGGTTTTCGCCTCCTTAGGTGGGTTAGTATCACGCTTCTTGTTGTTTGAACCCTTGTTGTTGCTGTGGGTTGCTTGATTCAGATTTGAATGCTTCCTTTTCTTGTCACCCGACGACTCAGCATGTGTCTCGGTCTTTTCAGTTGGGTTCAGTGATAACTTCTTCATACGAACAACATCCTCATTAAGGCTGACAGCCAGAGTTACAGCATGAGTGATTGTTGCAGGTTTAGCCGAAGTTACCATACTGTGAAATTCTGGAGCCAATCCCCAGATGTAGCGCTCGACACGCTTAAATTCGGGAGTCACCATATAGGGGATCACTCTTGACAAATCATGGAACCTTCGAGTATAACCAGTAATGTCCGCACCTTCCATGGTCAAGTGCCAGAACTCAGTTTCCAACCTTTGGAGTTCAGCACGAGAGCAGTACTTCTCTCTCATTCGTTCCTTTAGCTCATCCCACGTCATACCGTACGCAGCATCATCACCCAGATTCTGGACTTGCAAATTCCACCAAGTCAAAGCTTCATCAACAAACAACCCCGTAACAAAAGTGACTTGCTGGTCCGCGGTACACTTGCTCATACGGATAGTGGAATCCGTCTTTTCCGTCCAACGTACAAAAGCCACTGCACCTCCAGTGCCACCGTAGTTCAGTGGCTTGCAGTCGAGAAACTGCTTGAAGGTGCAGCCTTGAGTTGTGTTTCCTCCAGATGAGTCTCCCTGTCCATTACACCTGGCATTGCTTGGTCCTCCACTGTGTTCGGTGCGGTTTGCCTCGTATTGGGCGATAGCTGCGGAGATCCTTTCTTCCAGTAGGGAGTTCAGTTCTTCAGCAGTCCTCGGTAGAAGAGGTGGAGGAGGTTGATCGGAATCCTGATTGTTCACAGCTCTCCTAGGTGCCATGTTCTGCCAGAACATAACACAACAGGGTTAGACATTTGTTTGATATCGTCATACGAGACAGTAGTAGTATATATACACAGACATATACCCACATAAGTGACATCAAACAATCCGCCAAACGTATAATTCAATTCATACAACAACAAGCATGCATAAATAGATAAATACTGTTGTGTCATAAGATTTTCACTGGGCCTTTACACATATCAGGACAACTTGTTACATCATTGTTTGCGAGGTAAACAAAATGCATAAGAGTTACATCACCCCATAGTACAAGTTTAACATATGTAAAGGACAAAATATCTTTCTTCACATTGGCGGTTCTTGTCTTTATACCCTAAATCATTACTCCAAAAGAATATTTAATAGGCTGGGGGAGGGGTGAGGGTGTTCACGTTGACCCTTTTCTTATACTGAAAGAATCTCTTATGATACGTGACAAGACTTGATGTGGTTTCTGTGCACTGAATTCCATAATTATGTATGCATCCATAATTACGTAACTCCTTGCACAGTCCGCACAGTTCGTTTCATCCTCGTATCACTTCCTTCAGATAGGCCACTGTTTTCAGGCGAAGACACGAGTACCTGAGATATTCTGTTTCTAGTATATGTATATATTAACAATTACACATAGTTGCAGGTAATTCTTAGTCAAAGATAAGTGCTACTCCAGTGCACCCTAAGTCTCGTAGTGTCCTTACTTGACTCTTTGAAAACAATTTTAGGTAGTGGATGTCGCGGAAAGTTTTATGCAATGAAAACTTTTTGAAAAATTGTTTTTGTGAAAGGATCCTAAAGATTGTAGTCTAGACTCGAGAAGGAATCCTGGTTCACTACAATCGCAGCTCTGATACCAATCTGTCAGACCCCTTTCTAAGGTGGAAGCACGAGGTGTGATCTTGAAAGGTTCTCATCGCATACGAAAGGTAAACATACTACATGCTCGTAAAATAACTCCAAATGCCATCATCATTGCATAATCAAAACATAACTTAAGTGTTTACATCACAAGACAGCATATTGTCTAAAATGTTTACAACTTTATTTAAATGTCGAACATCGAGGACTTGGTTCTTATATCCCACATAGGATGAAATATAATAACCAATTCCCACAAAAACCGGCATCGGAGTCTTGACACAAGAAAGCTAAAAACATAAACAACATCCAAGAGCAAGAGTATGATCGCGCGCACATCCACTTTAGTTACCTGAAATACATGTGAGTTTTTGGAAAATCGTCAACATAATGTTGGTGTGAATTCATGCAGTTTTTGTATTGAACGTTTGTATACTTGAATGAAACATGGTATGTAATTTGTATGAAACAAGTATTTCTGTAAATGTAAGGAAATCGAGATCGCTAATGGTTTGCAAGGCCATTAACATTTGACACGGCATAGGAAGCATCTAAACCATAGGCATTTTTAGTTATCGATTCACGACTAGAGACACAAAAGCACTCCAGGTAGCACGTGGCCCAGAGTGTGGCTGCCTGAAACCCATTAGATCTAACCTTTTGTTCTGTGGTCTAGGTATATTGTTGATTAATGGTGCTTATGACACCCTATTCGTGACATGATCTAAAGTATCATTCCTTAGTTTTTGTATTCCACATACCATAACACATGTATTTTCCCCAATTTTAGAAAGCATATAAAAGTTTAAAAGTGGGGACATGAACTCACAACTTTGCGTATCTTGCGCCGTAAACTTCACCGGGTTTGCTTATATAGCGTCGTTGTGACATCTGTGATTTGTAATCATTGTAAACAGTTTAGTTATCAATAAAACAATGTTATTTGATCCCAATGTTTGTTTGTTTATGTTTGACATTTTTCATGTTTTGATTTTCGTTCAATTTCAAACTCTATATCGCTTTCTGGAGAGTTATACGCAAACTGGTGCGTAAACGTAATCAGTTTAACATGACAAACACTCCAGAACATCAACATATGCTTAACATACCTTAAATAACCTTTACATAACTTAGAAATAAGTTTTTAAGGCTTTGGTATGGCAAAATCAAGTTTATTCGCTTACAGGGACTAAATTCGACAAGCTACGAAAGTATGCCGATTCGTACTGTAACGGACAATTCGGAACATGACCATAAGTTAAACATACCCTAAATATCCTTTACATAGCTTAGAAATAGGCTTTGAGGGGTTCGGTGTGCTAAAATAAACTTTTTGGTCATTCAGGGACTAAAAGCGTCAAAAAGTGCATAAGTTTGCATTTTCGCGCATATCTTACGTTCTGAATACATCCGGACATCCAAAACTTTATGTAATCATTAAAATATTTTATTTTAGTGATTGGCATGATAAAATTCCATTCGTCGCGTAATTTGGATCGTTTTTCGCATTCGTTAGTGTTTCGTCGTAATTAGCCGAACAACGCAACTGTACGACCAAACGAACCGACATCTGAGATATTTTTGAGCATGTTTCATGTTCCCTATACTTTAAATTCATTTTAGAGCCTTGAAATGGGAATAACGGGGCTTAAACGTGTCAAAAATGCATCAAAAACCATGTTTTGCACTTTCAGGGACCAAAATTGACAATCTGCCATAGTTATCTTAGGAAGGGACCAAAGTTGAAAATCTGATTTCCAACTTGTTCCAGCTGTTCCCCTCATTTGCACATGGTTTTAATGAAACTAGGGGCTTGTTTTGGGGTACCCATGGTATTCTAAAACCATGGGCACACATGTAAGGTCCAGATCGAAGCTCGGTTTTCGATGAACGATCCTAACGGTCTTGGTTTTCCTATAAATACCCCCACCCTCTTGCTTCAAAACTCACATTTGATCTGATTTGGCTCTCTAAGTTGGAGTATACACTTCATACCTGAGAGTAATCGGATCAAAACTCCATAGCTTGGACCCGTTGTAAGTCCTCTTTCGTTCTTTTATGCGTTTTAAAGCACGAAAGTCAAACTTTGTTTGACTTTCTGCATTGACCAGTTTATGGTCAACATGAAGTTCGTTTGAACTTCATAACGTGAGCGTAATCACGATGGTTTTAGTCTCTTGTGACTATACCTACTGATTACCACGTTGTCTAGGCATAGTGACGAGTCGTAGTTTCGGCCAGAATGCGTATTCTTGCGTATTTTGTAACCAAACTACTTTTAGGTATCAAGACCCTTTGTTTTGATACCAAACCTGTTTTCAAACCTCGTTAAACATTTTTTAACATGTTTAGCTTGTCACTTTAGGTTTAGTGCTTATGTAGGGTCGTAAGGTAAGCGATCTAAACAATCGCTTATACTTTCGAACCCGACCCGTTTGGTCGATCATTAGGATCCGACCAAACACATTAGGTGACCATAGTTGCATAGGGAATGACCTTCCGAGGTTATACCTTATCGTCACTTCGTTTAAGTAGTTGTATGATAGGTAGTTAATATGCCTTAGGTAAATGACCAAAATGCCCTTTTTACGCCAAAATCCATTTTAAGCATATGTAACATAATTTTTGACATCTAAACTGATTTGGCAACAATATTAGACATGTTAAGGCATATTTTACTTATCATAGGACTAGTTAGGCGGTCCGAACGCGTTTTACGCGAAAGACGCGTTAAAGTAGCATAAGCTACCTAAACGGGTCGTAATGGGTCGTAAGCACTTAGGTTAGGTTTCATTTTAGTATGTAGGCTTTGTTAAACCATATCATATGAGTTCCTATACTCATTTGGTTTACGAAACCTCATCCTATCCAATCCTCCGATTTAGGTCCGGTTTATTAACATAGTTACCTATATTAGGTGACGTTTGCTTTCCGTGATCTCTAGCATTGCTTGGTTGTTATTCAAGGACTTCTAGGCAATCTAAAGTGAGTACATAGTCCCCTCTTTTACTGTTTTCAAACTGTTTTGGGGTGAAACACATGTGCCTACTTGTTACTTTCGTGCTTTCCATGTTTTTATATCATATGCTTGCTATGTTCATTAGTACACTTATAGTACATGATTTCATTATGTTTTGCTATGTATGTTTACTTAGCATGCTAGCACATTGTTTTACATTGCTTTTCTGTTACATATGTTTACTCAGCATATGAACACATTGTTTACATCTCTACCTTATACGTTTACTTAGCATACTAGGTACATTGTTTTCATAAAACATGCTTACATTTGGTATGACATTTGGTTTGCTTAACGAACTAAAATACGTTCATTAACATTAGCTACGCCGCTCGGTAGTAAGTAGTGGTACCATAGGACTTGACAACTCCCATTCCTGATATCCTAGGTTTGTTTGGATGTAAGGAATGACTGAATCCGAAAACATTTTGATAACCTTTACTCTAAGGTTATCCTACAGTCTCAAGGCTTGAATGTATACGTTTAACATACCGCATAAGTGTTTGTATCAGTAAAGCATGTATTTATTTTACAAAACATAACTTTGATTTATTTCAAATACCTTGTTTTGTGCACTTTTTACATATGGTTTAAATAGTACTTTTTACTTACCATACATCACATTTGTTTATACATTACATGGTTTACATTTGACAATAAACTTGGTTTACTCATAAACATTTGACAATTGGTTTAAACATGACATTTTGGTGGTTTGTTTGGGTAAGTGATTTACATAACGAGGGGACATGTAATATGATAAAGGCATGGTGGATACGCCGCTGGTACTTCCTATATATAAGTGCTTATATGGTATTACATATCGTAGCGTTATTTAAACCATTTCAGTTTATACATATTACATTTACAACATACTTTCACTTAAACATTGTTTTACAAATAACTTAATTTATACAAACTCATTTTTACTTGGTTAATTCATTTAACCATACATTATTCTTATATATATATATATATATATATATATATATATATATCATCTGATCTTATTATCGCTTTTCAAACGTTTTATGAAAGAAAACACTTTAAACAAGATTCATGACCAATTTTTATTAAACATTTCTTTAAATTTAAGTCATGAATCCTATTTTAATAAAACTTATGTATCTCACAGGCATTTTTATGCTGACGTACCTATTTTCACATGTGTTTCAGGAGCTGATGCATAGGTTTGTTCAAGATACACTAGGGTGGACTCGGGACTTAGTGACATAAAAGAAGCAAGATTAGTTTAATTATGTAATGTACTCTTTGTTTCAGTTGTGTTAAGACAATGTAACCCCCTTTTGTTTATAAATAAAACATAACTTTAAATACCATGGTTGTGAAACAATAATTCTGTTACAACACTCCCCGACGTTTCCGCCGCGGTTGCATGTTATACGCGGTCGGGGTGTGACAGTCGTGACCTATACGTGTTTTATTAACGTTAGTCACTAGACTTGTATCGCACAAGTACAAGTCACCATCTTTTATGTATGTGTTCTTGGTTGTTAAAAATAATTTATATTTTTAACTATGTATCTTACTTATATTATTTTCTCAAAAATAAATATATGTATCTTGTATTTTTCACCCGAGTTATGTATTTTTGTCCAAGAAGACATTTTAACTTCGTAACTTGTCCGAGTTACATAATCTATTAAGAAATATATTTTCATAAATATATTTTCTCGTATTTGTCTAAGCATGTTGTATGTGTATTTTTGTATTTTTACTCCTTAGGAGTATTTAGTTTATTTTCAAGTCCTAATACACTATTACATATAGTACACATTACATTCACTTAGCACAAAATTTGGTGACCAATAAATATATATATTTTCCTCAAAAATATACATACTTAATATCAATTTTTATCTTGAAGAAATCATAATTTCTTAACTTGAAATTTTACACAAAAATTAGGGAAACCTTGGTAAATATTTTTAGGTGAATTTTTAGGGAATAAGTTTCACCAAAACTTATATTTTCTAAGTATCAAAATTTTATAGAAATTTTGACACAGTTTCCCCTAAAAATGGAGGTTTCCCATGTTTTCAAAGCATGTGTTTATTTTCTTCTAAATCATCATCAAACATCAACAACACAATCAAGACTTACCATAAGCCAAGATCATGTAAATTACACTACATCATGAGCTTGAAGTTTTTGTAAAAACTTGTAGTAATTTACCATGTTATTTAGTAGGTTTAGTTTACCCTTAAAAACATGGTTATTTGTTTGTAAATCACTTTATTAAAAGATTTAGTCATTTACAACTTGTAAGATGATTTTTCTAAAAATATTTCTTTTGTATTTTCTTGTTACAATCATGTTCCTAGTCTTGATTTAACACTAAAAATGAGATTAGTTTACTTAGAAACCATGACTTTGTAAATCTTGAAAATAAACTTGGTTTCTTGAGAAAATTATTTTGTAATCATTTATTTACAAGAATTTTGACATGTATCAACCATCATCATACTCTAAATCATTCTTATTTTCAAGTTCATGCAAAACATAAAGTATGATGATCTTGGTCTTTCACAAGATCATCACCTTAACTTACTAGATCATGAGTTTAATCACAATCTAGTAGGTTTCATATGATGTCTAACATCACTAACACAAATCATCAATCATCAATAAGCAAATCAACACAATCAACATGTATTCTTATGTTATTAAGCTTATGTTAAAGTATCATGATCATGTTCTTTAGTGTTCATCAAGTTTATCAATGTTCATCATCTTTTAACCATCAAAATGTGAAGTAAAAACAAGTTACAAGGAGCTTACTACTAGCACAAGGGCTAGGGAAGAACACAAGAAGTTGAGGATGGCAAATGTGATTGTTAAATGCAATCGGGAGAGGTCCTTGAAGTTCCAAGACCACCAAGCTTGCTTGAAGACCTTCTTACACCTTGAGATGAACTTGGAATGGAGGATTAATGGATGAAAGTGGTGGTGTTGTTGATTCTCGGCCGAGATGAGGGAAGGGAGGAAGGAGAGTATTTAGTGTGTGTTGGTGTGTGAGAGATGGTGAGAATTATGATCATCATGTAACACTTATAACCAACTTTGAGCTCTTAACCAATGGATCTTGTGTTCTTAATAGTACATACATAATCTTTACTAAATCAATTAAGATCATGTGATATCTAACAAGATCAAGTAAAGATCTTGATGGGGGCCACCCCATGACCGTCCACTTTAAGGGGGGGGGGGGGTAAAGTGTAAGTTTGATGGATAGGTTAGAGAATTTAGTTGGAAGTTAAGTGTCTTAATTAGTGTCCATGCATATGATATGTTATATAGTGTGTTAGGGTGTTCGGTGATCATAACTAGCTCAGAAATAATAAAACCATGCTTCTAGTGTAATTTTGATGTTTCGGGTAGTGTCCGGTTGTTCGGTTAGATACCGGTTCGTTAAAGTGCTAAATTGCACCGTTTAGTGTCCTTTATGTACCCTTTTGTGACACTTTCAATTCCCGACACTTAGGAAAGCATTCAGGACTAATTGGTCATATTTTTACATGTTACTAACTTGTTACAATGCTGAATTTTGCTGAAATATATGAAATTCAGCATTTAAAGTGTGTTTCGGGTGCTTTTCAGTGCGTATTTTAGCTTCTGGAAAGTCTATATGTTAACCCTTGTATACATTCTTGGGTTTCAATGTATTTTAGACGTTGGACCTACTCCTAGGCCCCAATTCTACTGTCTGACTGCTTTCTGCAGAAATGCTGACACAATGTGTCTTACCGGTGAGTTTACTAGTCTTTCTGACGCAACGCTAACATTAATGCATAAGGCAATATTTGAAGTATAAAACGTGCATGAATTCACATGTATAGCATGAAATCAGACAATGTTGACATTTAAGCACATAATTGCAGATATTAAATGATAATTAGATTGTACGGAAATTACCGGTTTGGTGCCAGTTGTCACAGAAAGGAACTACATTATATGTCATGTTGTGCTTGTGACTTGGTGAAATGATGAAATTCTTCTGCTTACTATTTCCTGAGAAGTATTTGGAAAATTGGCGTGGTTGTTTGTTTTCTTAATTTAATGGCCAAGCCTAATGAATATTACAAAACCATTTTTAGTAAACTTATTGACTACCAAAACTTTTTGCCTTATGATCTTAACGTTTTCCATCTGATCGAACTATGCACACCA
Organism: Helianthus tuberosus; assembly: GCA_030545235.1. NCBI lineage: Eukaryota > Viridiplantae > Streptophyta > Magnoliopsida > Asterales > Asteraceae > Helianthus > Helianthus tuberosus. The sequence continues at coordinate 16,345,253 of CM060410.1, forward strand.
CAATGAAATGGACTAATCGATTATTTCGCTTATGACATATATCCACCACAATAATGCTATATTATATGAACAAGAAAACTACTAGAAACGAATACCGCAATGCAAATTGTCACCTCTGCCGCATCGCACGGGTACCCTGCTATCTTTATAATATGATAATTAATTAAATATTTAGAATTTATCTTTATGTATTCATTTATCTTTGGTAACGCGTCTTGGTAATTGCAAATAACACATTATTAAGAAATAGGGTGAAGAACCTCAAGATGGATCGAACCAGATTCTAGTTCAAATGAGTACAACTAGCTACTTCTTTTAGGGTCGTGACTTTCACCACACTTTTGATTTGTAAACAATTGTTTGAATATCAACTATTAAGTTGATTGTAGTGTATACTTATTTAAAAGTCTTTCGCTATGGTTTATATATATAGAGAAAGTGTAGAATGCAATAGCCCTAATCCTACATTACGTACGCGATGCCCACAGCCCTACACGTGTCCCTGATTCATTTTTCTTAGATAAGGGTATATCAGACATTCCGTTCAATCATCAGATGACAAATTAGACAATTCCTTCAACAAGCAAGCAGATCATGAGTTCGTTACACAACTATCTCTGTAATTATGATTCGTATCAGTTCGATTTTAGGGTTTTATTGATTGTTTGATTGATTCTTATCAGATCAGAGCGTTACGTTTGAAGAAACCTAAACACATGCGATTAGACGTTGTGCACATTGAATAATAATATACACATGCGATTTCATAACATATAACATACACATTAAAAAAAATAACATGCGATTATGTTTTAATGTAACATGCGAATTCCCTAAAAAAATTTGTAACATGCGAATTAAAATATGCACATTTAAATAAGATGCAAAATACAAAAAAATGAATTCAATCATTAGCCATATGCGAAATACAAAAAATAATTCAATCATTAGTCACATCCACATGCGATAATCAAATTCCAAAAACATAAGATGCGAAATACTAAAATTGAATTCAATCATTAGTCACATGCACATGCGAATTCAATCATTAATCAAATTCCAAAAACATTACGGAAAACATATAATTTATTTTCTAATGGGAAGTGCTTTTAATTTGCTATTTAGGTAGTGTAGAAACACAAATATAGGTTTCTTCAATATGTACAGATATTAATACCTGTGATTTGAAGCCTCACTGTACAAATGCATAGGATACAAGAAGGTACATGTCACGGCCCCTCCGTCCCGGTTTGACCCGATTCAGGAGCCGCGAGACAGGAACCCGTGGTATTTGTTAATTGAGTTGACAGCGGAAGATTTTTAACAGGATCTTTTAAAACTTTGAAATGCCCGATTATTTTATTTCATAATTCGGGATAAACCCCGTAATTTACAATAGAGGAATTTCACTAGGGAATTCCCTGATTTATATAAAAAAAACATGTTTATTTATTTTAACTGAGCCACCTCTTCAGGCTGGTTAGTGCTCCGTAGCACGTTTTCCTTGATTTACAGCAGGTCGCCTGAAACATGTTTTAAAAATATTTTATCAGCGGGGAAATACTGGCGAGTCATTCAAATTTGATAAAACGACACATAATTTACAGCATAAGAGCGATTACAATGGCTTTTATCTTATTTTTATCTGGCGCCGTGTCACCTGGTGACGATGGTCATACCACTATTGGGTCCTTCCCCAAGTAGTGATGATTATCACTGTTAGGATTTATTAGCCTAACCGTGAGAAATTAGTAATGTGCACAATACCCCACTAGCCAGTGATTCAAGATAACCACGACTTAATCCCTGTAATTATAACTTTGAAAATATTTGGAGTATTGTAAAACACTTTTGATAAAAGAGAATGACTCACATTGTAGATTTATACGGGCATAGTTTAGCCTACTGATTAGCCTTGTAACCTAATTTAAATAACAATGCACACGAACTAGGTCAGTAACTAATACAACATTTACAATAACTCACGAGATTAAAACCCTCACAACGAATGACAAAGTGCTATACTTAAACATCCGTCGAATTCATGACTAATGACAAAGTATGGCCCTAATGTGGGTAGCACTTAAACATCCATAGGATAGTTTTCAATCGATCGGACATTGAATCGTAGTAGCGATCGAGTTAATACCCTGTATCATAGCAGCGCCTCGCTATTGTAAAAGTAATTTTCGAATTTGAGCAGCCAAACTTCGTTATAGTGAAAGGATTTCGACACCAGTGGACTGCTCGTAACCTGCCCTATTTATAGCTGAAATTTGGGTCTTACGCGGCCCGCGTAAGCCCACTCTTGACCTTTACGCGGCCCGCGAGGGCACCTAGTCGTAGATTAGGGCATCCGTGTCACTGGTAGGCATGCCACGTGGATGACACGTGGACTGTAACGCTTATCTGGTCAACTGAAGGTTGACGCGGCCCGCGTAAGGGCCCTTTTGTGCTTTACGCGTCCCGCCTGAAGACCATTTTTCTTGATTTCTTCATTTTTGATATGGATTAGGGTTTCAGGGGTCCGGGTTTTCACTTATGGGTCGTTTTAGGACAATTTTGAAGGTCCTTACATCCTCCCCACCTTATTTAAAATCTCGTCCTCGAGATTTATTGAAATAAGTGAGGATACTTTCGCTTCATCTCCGATTCCAGCTCCCAAGTGTATTCGGGTCCTCTCTTGGAATCCCACTTGACTTTGACCAGCACTAGTCGCTTATGTTTGAGAAACTTGACCTTTCTGTCTTCTATCAACAATGGCTTCTCAATAAATTTTAATTTCTCATTTACCTCTACATCTTGAAGAGGTACTACCAGAGATTCGTCCGATAGACATTTCTTAAGATTGGATACATGAAACACGTCATGTACTCCAGCTAACTCTTCTGGTAGTTGTAAGCGATAGGAAACTGGTCCTATACGTTGGATTATTGGGAATGGTCCTACGTACCTTGGACTTAATTTTCCCTTCTTACCAAATCGTACTATTCCCTTCCAAGGAGAAACTTTTAATAGTACTTTGTCTCCCACTTGGAATTCTAACGGCTTGCGCCTATTATCTGCATAACTCTTCTGACGATCACGAGCCGTCTTCAGTCTTTCCTTGATTTGAGTGATCTTGTCAGTAGTTTCTTGCACAATTTCAGGACCTGATAATTGACTTTCTCCTATTTCTGCCCAACAAACTGGAGTTCTGCACTTTCTTCCATACAGTGCTTCAAATCGGGCAGCTTCAATGCTTGAATGATAACTATTGTTATAGGAGAATTCGATTAAGGGTAGGTGGTCATCCCAATTTCCACCAAAATCTATCACACATGCCCTAAGCATGTCCTCCAGGGTTTGTATCGTCCTTTCACTTTGTCTGTCTATCTGAGGATGATAAGCTGTGCTTAGATTTAGTCGGGTTCCCGTTGCTTCCTGTAAACTTGTCCAGAAATGGGAAGTGAAACGACTATCCCTATCCGATACAATGGAGAGTGGGACCCCATGTAAGGATACAACTTCATCTACATACAACTTGGCTAACCTTTCCATGCTGAAGGTTTCCTTCATGGGTAGAAAATGAGCTGATTTGGTTAATCGATCCACAATTACCCAAATCGCATCATTACCTTTTCTGGTTTTGGGTAACTTAGTAATAAAATCCATTGTTATGAGTTCCCACTTCCATACAGACATTTCTAATTGTTGTAGTAGACCTGAAGGTTTCTGGTGTTCTGCCTTAACTTGGGAACAAGTAAGACATTTAGAAAAGTACCTAGCTATGTCCTTTTTCATACCTATCCACCAGAAGTTATTCCTTAAATCTTGGTACATCTTATTGTTACCAGGATGCATGGTATATCTAGATTTATGGGTTTCTTCTAAAATCTTATTTCTTAATTCTCCTTGTTTAGGTACCCAAATTCTTTTCTTGTGGAATCTCCAAATTCCATTAGTTCCTTGTTCTAATTCCTTTATTCGTCCTTTCATTCCTTCAGCATCATCCTTGATTGCTGATTCTTGAATGTTTTTCAATTGTTCCATTAAATCTAACTGTAGATTTAATCTGAGAGCACGAACTCGTTTTTGCTTTTCATGATACTTACGACTTAAGGCATCTGCAACTACGTTCGCCTTTCCTTCGTGATATTGAATATCACAGTCGTAGTCACTTAGAATCTCCATCCATCTCCTTTGCCTCATGTTTAATTCTTTTTACCCAGATATGTAACTTAAGCTCTTATGATCTGTATAGATAGTAATTTTACTTCCATACAGATAGTGTCTCCAAATCTTAAGGGCAAAAATTATGGCTCCTAATTCTAAGTCATGAGTCGTATAGTTTTCCTCGTGCTTTTTCAATTGTCTTGAGGCATATGCAATTACTTTCTTGCGTTGCATTAGCACACATCCTAATCCTAGCTTAGAAGCATCGCAGTAAACTTCAAAATCCTCTGTTCCTTCTGGCAAGGCTAGAATTGGGGCATTTATTAGCTTTTGTTTTAAAACTCTAAAGGCTTCTTCTTGCCTAGGTCCCCATTCAAACTTAGCTGCTTTCCATGTTAACTTAGTTAATGGTACAGCTATTTTGGAAAAATCCTTAATAAATTGTCTATAGTAACCAGCTAATCCTAGAAAGCTTCTAATTTCCATAGCTGATTGCGGTACCTTCCATTTGGTGATCGCTTCTATTTTAGAGGGATCTACGTGAATTCCTTCATGATTCACCATGTGTCCTAAAAATTGCACCTCCTGAAGCCAAAATTCACACTTCGAGAAATTGTCGTAAAGCTTTTCTTGTCTTAACAAAGTTAAGAGTGTATGCAGGTGTTCACAATGTTCATCCTGACTTTTGGAATAAATAAGTATATCGTCGATAAAGACAATTACAAATTTATCCAAGTACGGTTTACAGATCCTATTCATCATGTCCATAAATGCTGCAGGAGCATTTGTTAATCCAAAGGGCATGACTGTAAACTCTTAATGACCATACCTAGTTCTGAAAGCAGTTTTAGGTATGTCTTCTTCCTGTACCTTCAATTGATGGTACCCTGAGCGCAAATCTATCTTGGAAAAGTATCTAGCTCCTTGGAGTTGATCAAATAGATCATCAATCCTAGGTAATGGGTATCGATTTTTAATTGTAACCTTATTCAATTCCCTATAATCGATACACATTCGCATCGAACCATCCTTCTTCTTTACGAACAACACTGGCGCTCCCCAAGGGGATGAACTAGGTTGTATGAATCCTTTACTTAATAATTCATCTAATTGCTTTTTCAATTCTAGCATTTCGGTGGGTGCTAACCGATAAGGTGCTTTGGCTATCGGTGTAATTCCAGGAATTAGATGAATTCTAAAGTCGACTTCCCTATTGGGTGGTAATCCTGGTAATTCTTCCGGAAAGACATCCGGATATTCTGATACTACCGAAATTTCTTTAAGTTCCTTATCTTTCGTGTTAATGATTACTGAAATCATATACACCATTCCTTGTTTTCTTGAATAACTAGCCACCTTCATTACTGAAATGAATTTCATTGGCTTACGTGGCTTATCTCCTGTAATTACCAATAATTCTCCAGTAGGGGTATGAATTTCTATGGAGTTTTTATCACAGAGAATTCGAGCATGGTTGGCTACTAACCAATCCATTCCTAATACTATATCGAATCCAGCTAAATTCATAGGTAACAGGTTTGCAGAGAATTTATGACCTAAGAGTTCTATCTTTCCTTCTCGTAAAACCTTATCTATGTTAACAGAATTCCCATCTGCTGTTTCGACTGTAAAAATCTGCCTAAGGTTGGTTAAGGGTAAGTTAAGAGCTTGGCAGAATGAAGTATTTATAAAACTTTGGTTTGCACCAGAGTCAAATAATACTTTTGCATAAACGTCGTAAACTAGGAACGTACCAGCTATCACGTCGGGATTAGTTCTGCTTCCTGAGTGGTCAATTGGAAGGCACTTGCGTTTCTCTTGGTAGTTCCTTCTGCCGGTTTGGCTTTGTTATCAGCTGGTTTGACTAATTTAGGGCATGGCCTAAAATGCCCAGCTTCTCCGCAGTTGTAGCAGATTGTTTCTTTCTTCTTTCTGCAATCTTCTTCTTGGTGCCCTGGAATTTTGCAGAAATTGCAATACCCCTTGCATCCTCCAAAATGCTTTCTTTTGCAGGCATTGCAAAATGGAATAGTGGAAGATTGCCCGGTTCCCTTTTTCTTGAAATTGCTACGGTTACCCATACGGAATCCCTGGGTAATCTTGTGGGCCACTTCCTTTTCCCGGTTTTCTTCTCTTGTGCGTATCAGCCCGTCAGTTAGGGTGTTAGCTAATTCCACAGCATCGTCAATAGTGTGAGGTCTCGCAGCTTTAACGATATCACGGATTTCGCCAATTAAACCCCAGATGTAGCGAGAAATAAGTACCGGCTCTGGCGAAGCCAGGGTAGGTACAACTTTAGCATACTCGAAGAATATCGAAGTATACCCTCGACAATCTACATCCACCATCCGGTGGTTAAGGAATTTATTTGCCATTTGTTCTTTTTCGTATTCAGGACAGAATTTTCTTTCTACCAGTCGCTTAAATTCCTCCCAACTCATAGCGTATGCTATATCGCTTCCTTTAGCTTGAAGTACCGTATTCCACCATTCTAGCGCCCCTTCTTTAAAAAGATGTGATGCGTACATGACCTTGTCTTCCTCTGCACACTTACTTATTTTAATTACCACCTTGGTTTTCTCTAACCACCGTAGTGCAGCGGTCGCTCCTTCGTTGCCTGCAAATTCAACCGGTTTACAGGCAAGAAACTCCTTGTAGGTGCAACCAGGCGTTGCAGCTTTCATTTTCTTAAGGAGTGGGGCTTGCATTCTATCATTATTATTAATGTTGCCGCCTCCATTTACGCTATTACTGAAGTTATCTTCATGAGTACGTTTGCTAGGAATAATTTGTTGAGGTTCCCCTGGGTTCCTAGCAGCAGCAAGGATTGCTGGAATAGCATTGGCTATTCCCTGAGCAACGATATTTTCTATATCTTGCCTATTCAAAAATTGATCTTCATTGTTTTGCTTAGATTGGTTAACCTCGTTAACTTGTTCATTACCAGTGTGTGCCATCTGGTAATAAATTTTATATAAGTGATTAGCACAAAATAATTAATAGCTAAACATAACAAAAATAATTACACATACTAACACGTATAACCAAAATTGTTGATTTTTCAACTTCCATTTTCATATATTATAATATGCTTCCGTACACACCAGCTATCTTACAAAAGTTTTATTTTTAGTTATTTCACATGATTTATATTTTATTATTATATTATTATTTAAACATATATTCCTACAACCACAGTCACACCATTCCCGTCATCTTGGCATCTTAGAAACGACATTCCCTCTCGTCGTATTTCCAGGAGATCTGTTCTCCCACCTCCCGAATTCGATTCCCTGCATCCATCAGCTCCTAGCCAAAATGGCGGAGTTCAGCCAAGTTCTCATGGCTCATTGGTGGGTTTGGTGCAGGCTCTGGGTCAAACTGAGGGAAAAAGGTATAAGGGTGATTTAAGAGATTTTGGAACTGCCAGTCGTTGGTCCACCATTCTTCCATTTCTCCTAAAGGTCGGGTGTTAACAAGAGGATTTGGGATGGCTGGTTCCAAATTCATTGGGAGTTGGGTTTCAGCAGGATAAGTAAAAAGGCTTTCATTGACAGGCTTATTGGTATCACAACTTGCCAGTATGTAATCTAGCTCTTCCTGCAATGTCATTTCCTCGGCTTGCTTGGAGCTTTCTCCAACTTCAATTCCTTTTCCTTTATCTATTGGATTCTCCATCTTGGCAGCCTTCCGAGTTACTGGTTTCCTCCTGCGCACACGCCTCCAGCCCACAATTCTTCTCCTTTTCTTTGGCTTGGGTTTCTCCGGTGGCTGAGCTTGAAATTCCATAGGTTCCTCAATGTCAGCACAATAACCTGTAAAGTCTTTAGAAACTTCCACATTAACCGGATAGAGATTGAGATTCTGAAGAGCTTCAGACAACTCATTCATGTTGTTTAGCAGATATGAAGAAACATACAAAATTCTAGGTTAAAATTTTCACATAATCACAGAAAGGCAATCAGAAAATTTAAGTAGTTATACAAACAGATTGATTAAAATAAAATACTGTGAATTTTGCATATATATATATATATTTATTACAAATTACAACTGTAATATACTAGGGATAATTTATTTTAGTCTATTTTTTTCTTACTAGGTTGTTTATTTAATGGACAAAGTTTCTGGCTTATAGATGATATGGGTACTGGTACTAGTTTGGCAATTAGAAGTTAGCATTTACTGCTGTAGTGGCTAACATATAGAGATCTGACCATTTTTCATCTAATTCATCTTCCCATGGTGGTCTATCACCTGTTTCCTGAATTTCTGTATTAATAATCACTTCTTTTGGTTGTGATTTCTTTATTTTCTCTTGACTTTTCCTAATAATCAAACTTCTTTTATTAGGGGTAAGTGGTTTCTCAAACTGTGCCTTACGAACAAATATTCCTTCCTCAGTTTCTGCTGAGTATCTTGAGGAATTTGATGGGGATGAAGTTCCCTTATCTTTCGGTGAACTATCTAATTGACGATAGATGTTCGAAAGTCTTTGTTTACCCATACTGTAACTAACAAGTAGTTAGTTAAAGAAACATATAATTACAAAATGATAATCAGGAAAATTAAGTATTTCTAAATACATAATTGGCTTAAATCAGTGGCTCTGATACCACCTTTTCCTGTCACGGCCCCTCCGTCCCGGTTTGACCCGGTTCAGGAGCCGCGGGACAGGAACCCGTGGTATTTGTTAATTGAGTTGACAACGGAAGATCTTTAATAGGATCTTTTAAAACTTTGAAATGCCCGATTATTTTATTTCATAATTCGGGATAAACCCCGTAATTTACAATAGAGGAATTTCACTAGGGAATTCCCTGATTTATATAAAAAAAACATGTTTATTTATTTTAACTGAGCCACCTCTTCAGGCGGGTTAGTGCTCCGTAGCACGTTTTCCTTGATTTACAGCAGGTCGCCTGAAACATGTTTTAAAAATATTTTATCAGCGGGGAAATACTGGCGAGTCATTCAAATTTGATAAAACGACACATAGTTATAATTTACAACAAAAGAGCGATTACAATGGCTTTTATCTTATTTTTATCTGGCGCCGTGTCACCTGGTGACGATGGTCATACCACTATTGGGTCCTTCCCTAAGTAGTGATGATTATCACTGTTAGGATTTATTAGCCTAACTGTGAGAAATTAGTAATGTGCACAATACCCCACTAGCCAATGATTCAAGATAACCACGACTTAATCCCTGTAATTATAACTTTGAAAATATTTGGAGTATTGTAAAACACTTTTGATAAAAGAGAATGACTCACATTGTAGATTTATACGGGCAGAGTTTAGCCTACTGATTAGCCTTGTAACATAATTTAAATAACAATGCACACGAACTAGGTCAGTAACGAATAAAGCATTTACGATAACTCACAAGATTAAAACCCTCACAACGAATGACAAAGTGCTATACTTAAACATCCGTCGAATTCACGACTAATGACAAAGTATGGCCCTAATGTGGGCAGCACTTAAACATCCATAGGATAGTTTTCAATCGATCGGACATTGAATCGTTGCAGCGATCGAGTTAATACCCTGTATCGTAGCAGCGCCTCGCTATTGTAAAAGTAATTTTCGAATTTGAGCAGCCAAACTTCATTTTAGTGAAAGGATTTCGACACCAGTGGACTGCTCATAACCTGCCCTATTTATAGCTGAAATTTGGGTCTTACGCGGCCCGCATAAGCCCTCTCTTAACCTTTACGCGGCCCGCGAGGGCACCTAGTCGTAGATTAGGGCATCCGTGTCACTGGTAGGCATGCCACGTGGATGACACGTGGACTGTAACGCTTATCTGGTCAACTGAAGGTTGACGCGGCCCGCGTAAGGGCCCTCTTGTGCTTTACGCGGCCCGCCTGAAGACCATTTTGCTTGATATCTTGATTTTTGATATGGATTAGGGTTTCACGGGTCCGGGTTTTCACTTATGGGTCGTTTTAGGACAATTTTGAAGTTCCTTACAGTACAAATGCACATTAAAATACCTTTGTTTGTAACATGCGAATTCCAAAAACAAAATGAATTCCAAAACATTAGTCACATGCGAATTTGATTCTATAAAAAATTAATAATATGTGAAATTCAGCTGTAATAACTAATACTCAACATATCCCAAATCAGCAGTCCTCATCACCGTTGTTTGAAATCGCACCGAAAGAATCGAGCGGAGGTTGGGGAAGAAGATATAAGGTTTTTGATTTTGGTTTAGGATATGATTTTGAAGTATCTTCGCTGATTTACAGGGTTTATGATTTCGCAATGACGATTTTAATCTTGGCGGTATGATTTATATATATTAATTTGATTAATTTAATCCTATCAATTAATTTGACTCGCGTTTAAATGATGGATAATCCTACGGCTGGGGCAATCGCGTACAATATGTAGGATTAGGGCTATTGTACAATAACCGGCCTCTATCTATACTATATTATAATGCATGAGGGAGGGATATTTTAAGATACCCAAAAAATAAGAACTTTTCCCCCCTTTTATTTTTAGAAAGACCCCTAAAATGAGGGTAGTTTGGTCTTTTAAACACTATTTAATTTTTAGCCCCTAAACTTATTACACTTAAATCCCTAAGTTTTAACAAAATTATAGATAATTAGTTACATTTTCCCCCATCCACAACAAATTTATAATTCTTTTACATATTATTGTCATATCTTATTAACTATAATGTTTAAAAAAAATCCAAAGATAGCATGACGACCTATACATTTTTGTCGATGTTTCCGTAGTTGTCCCATTCGGTATCGACGTGCGGATTAAAAGGTACAAGTAGATGATGCCTTAGTGTACAAGTGATCATTGCATAGAAGTAGAATAAGTAAATCAATAAACTTTATGTAATCATTTTAAGAGTTAAATTTATTGATTCTTCCATTATCGAATAATTGTGTCATGTTTGTATTTGATTACTAGAAACTACAAAATGTATTATAGTATAGATTCAATGACTAAATATTAGTTATATTACAAAACTCTAACAACCTACGTGAATATTTCAGTTTTGTATAGATATTATTTGAAAAGGTAAAAAAAATGACTAGATATATGCTATTTACTAGCATGAGTTTGACTCACTTAAGAATAAATATTCCGATTTTGTATAGATATTATTTGAAAAAGTCAAAAATTGACTAGATATATATGCTATTTATTAGCATGGGTTTGACTCATTTTAAAATGAATATTTCGTCACATGTTGGTATAGATATATAATAACAAACTTTCTATGAAAAAGGATGGCAAAAAATTAAGTGGGAAACAATTTTTAAAATTTAAAAAGTCTTTATACTATAAATCTATGTACTTGGTTAATATGGTCATTTAAGTATTTAATAATTTGATCTTTTAAACACTAATAACATTTTAATCCTATCATATTATTATATCTTAATCCCTCAATTTTAACAAAACTAGACTTTCGTCCCTACACTACAAACTAACGGTTTGTTCCCGAGTTAAAAATCCCTCCCCATCCCTCCCCTCCTCTCCATGTCTTTCCAAATTGGAAAGACTATTTTCAGGCAAAAAAAACCCCATTTTCCCTCCCCTCCCCCTGTTAAGTGGATCTCTGGAACACAGCCTAAAAGCTTATTGTACTATCGTTTAAAGCACATTGCTTTTGAAAACATTTTAACTTGAAATCCTACCTACAAACAAGCGCAATAGATGCTTCTAAAGAAGAGATTCAAATTTTGAATTCCCCCATACACATGTATACGAGGTAGAGAGAGAAATTAGAAACAGAGGGAGAGGGAGTGACGAAACGTAGAGGAGTGAGAGAATGGGGACAGGGGAGTCGGCCAAGGGTGACACCGATAACGGCTGAGCATTGGAACGAAGACTCAAAGGATGGTGATGGCGTTGCGAGAGTCACCCAATTACTAGGGTTCAACCTTCTTGTTGCCGGTGTCTAGGGTTCTGGTGATGGACTCTAAACGGCGACGGGATAAGGTATCGGAAGCCAAAGGGGCGGCAAAAGGTGAATCAAAACCTCATGATTAATTGTTTGTGCTCAGATATGCAATTTGGAATCTTGTTCATGATTAATCTTAATCTTGGTTCATGGATTTAGTATTGTGATTTTCGGAACTTTGGTCTTATGTTGTTCCTCTTTAATTTTATTAAATATTTGTGATTTAGTTTTGTTTATCAATGTGTTTTTTTGGGATTATGATTAATAATTTTTTCCCTTGGGTTTGCTATCATGGTTTTGATTTCGAATTTTGTTATGATTTTTATGGGCTTGGATTTTGTGAATTTAGGGTTTGTTGCGTTGATTTGTCACGACCTGCAAGTGTTGTTTACAGATCTGTAGTGTGCAAAGGAGAGGCGTAGCTCCGACGTGGCTGTGTATGAAGAACTGCTTAATCTTATGCTTAAAAAATGGAAGAATAAGCTTAATCGACCTTCACTTGCTTCTTCTTTGCAATAGGTTTGAGTATTATGAATTGATGATGATGTTGTTCAGCATTGATTTGTTTTTTGAGGTATGATTAATGATTCAACCCAACTGATCTTTTGATTGATCAATGATGAGAGTTTTAAAAAGGCCATTTAAATTTGGTTTTATAAATGTGTAGTTTGTTGTACATATTTCATATTGACTTGTGATAGTTTTTGATCTTTTATCATCTAATCTTACTTTTTTACAACTTATATCTCAGAGTCAAAATATGCAAATTGGTCTCTTAGAGTTATTAGTGTTCATGGAGAAAAAGTTCCCCTGCCATCAATTGGTTCAGTAGAGGTATTACATTCTTTCAATACTGTATTTTTTTATTTTTTATTTAAATTGTTTGATTTGATTTTGATCCAGGTCACCTTTCTGGAGAGATCGGAGCCGAAAACTGTTGTCCTAAACCAGCAACCATTTTTACTGAAAAGGTTATTACTTATGGGTTAATTTGTTTTGTGATGTTACCACTTTTTATTATTATTTACCTTTTCCTTGTTATAATTTAAAGTATAGTTTCTAGGATGCAATTAGTAGGACTCTATGTATTTAGATGTTCATTTGAGTTTTAATTGTGGCATTCAAACCCTCTAAGTATAAAGCTTACAAAAATTCTAACCTGTGTTTTCTGATTACCCAATATTTTTCTATTTGCATTTGTAGGGAAACCCTTAATTCGAGCCCGATTAACATGGTTTTATGGGTTAATTTCAGCGAAGGTTGGGTTTGCTTGGAGTTTCCGGTTTATTAGCATTGATCTTTCCATTGCTTTTGAGGTAAAATTCCCCCATTTAAATTTAATTAACCCCTGAAATATTAAAATCCCATTTTGGTGTTATATAGTATTTTGGGTGGTTGGAAAACCGAGCACACAATGGAGTTTTTTGAAGAAGAGACTATTAGAGGCTTGTTCTTCTTGTTCTTATGCAAACACACTTATATATCATCCAGCTTCCAGCCACCTAAGCCTTCAGATGTGTTTCTTCTTATGTTTTGTGGAAATGATCCCTAAGGTGAGTTGTCAACCATGTGAGTACCATTCTTACAAATGCTGAATAAGTGGATCTTATCCATCTTGTTAACGTGTAATAGCATAAAATATTTCAATTTTCATGAGATATAAAGAGGACTAAAAATGACTAAATTACCCTTGCTAATGCAAATTGTGTTATCAGACAACTTCTACATACCAAAACAAGGAAGGATGATACGTATTATCATACGTGGTTGGGGACTCCATGATGAGTTGTGATATGGAAATGATGTGACTTGATATCACCACATGTTCTCAGGATGCTCATTTTGTTCTGAATGTAGTGCTTTTTCTTTTATCTTTCTAACCTGTTTTGTATGATTTTCAGAGGTTGTCATGGCATTTGTTTTCAAAGGATGCTCATGCTCATGTGGTGGCATTTCTGTTTTTGTTTTATTTCAAAATCTTATTTTCTTGTTTCTAGGAGTGAGTTTTTGCTTTCCTTTATAAGTTTCCTGTCAAGCATCAGTCATTATCACTTCTAAATCTTATTATAGTTGAAAATTGAAATCATATTAATTAGGAAATTTCAAATAGTATTGTTTAATATTATGCTTCTGTGTGATTTTTTTTCTTTGCATTGGATGTGTATGCTCTATACCTGTTATAGTTTCATACTTTCATTTTTGTTTTATTTATTTTGAAAAAGTAAAATTAAACGTAAGTTGGTCTTTTCACTTTCTAGCTTGCTAAGTTTGCTTTATTGCATATTCTATAATCCATGTATTATGTATACCATAATACCATATCCCGCTAATGCCTGATTTTTTTGTCTTGCAGTACACTACATTGAAGTCGTTTGGGTGATATGAGTGTTGGTGAAGATTAGCGCCATAGAGGAGAAGACTTCAGGTGGTATATTGTTGCCATCAACAACATGGTCAAAACCTCAAAGGGGTGACATTGTTGTTGTAGGAGAACGCAGGACAGTTGGTGAACACAAGGTGTGTGAAGGTAATGCTTGCTCCTTTTTGTCACGGCCCCCGGCCCGGTTTGACCCGGTTCAAGAGCCGCGGGACAGAAAATCCCGTGGTATTAATTTGACAGCGGAAGATTTTAGCAGGATCTTTTTAAAACTGAAAATGCCTGATTGTTTTATTTCATAATTCGGGATAAAACCCCGGTAATTTACAATAAGGTGATTTCACTGGGAAATCTTTATTTTTACAAAACATGTTTCTTTATTTATATTGAGCCACTTCCTTAAGCTTGTAGTGCTTCGCAGCACTTTTCCTGGATCACAACAGGTCACCTGAAACATGTTTGAAAAATATTTTATCAGCGGGGAAATACTGGTGAATCATTCTTTTTGTTAAAACGATGCTTTGTTATAATTTACAGTATTAAGAGCGATTACAATGTTTCTATATCAACCATCTACCCACGGTATTTATCACTCGACCACCTATTGGCTATCCAATGGTGTCTGTGATTATGGTCATATCACCCCTTGGCTAACTCGTTGTCCAATGGTGACGGTTATCAAGTAATGTATACAAAACCCCACATACCGGCTGTAATATGGAGATTACAAAGACTTAATCCCTGTAATTATAACTTTGAAATAAATAGGGTTTTGAAAGTAATTTGATAAAAAGAGAATGACTCACATTGCAGATTTATTCGAGCAGAATTTAGCCTGCTGATTAGCCTTGTAACCTAATTAAAATATCAATGCACACAAACTAGGTCAGTAACTAATACGGCATTTACGATAACTCACGAGATTGAAATCCTCACAACGAATGACAAAGTGTGATACTTAAACATCCATCGAATTCACGACGAATGACAAAGCATAACCCTAATTTGGGCAGCACTTAAACATCCATTGGATTGATTTCTATCGATCGGACATTAAATCGTATCAGCGATCGAGTTATTACCCTGTATTGCGGCAGAATTCGGGCTTATGTGTGTGTTTGGTAGTAAACAGGTGATATCTCGAAGTGTAAAACGAATTTTAACGTCGTTCAAGTGCCAGAATTTAAGTCCCAAACCCCTCTATTTATACTTGAAATTTGACCCCCTCGCGTGACGCGAGGGGTACCACCTTGGGCGTCGCGTGACGTGAGGGGTCACCACTCTATTATAGAGTAGCCCCGTGTGTTTGTAGCCTTGCTGAGTCAGTGGATTGTTAAAATTCGAATTTGACAGCATTTTATATGGATAATCGTCAATAGGGAATACCCCCCCCTGAGTTTTAGGGGCTCTGATCCTGATTCTGATTGTTCTGAAAATTTTAGGGTTTATGCAGGATCACTTGGGTTTCTTAATTAGGGTTTCCTATTGAACCAAATATAATAATAAAGAATAGTTTTGGTGAGAGTTGTTACATCCTCCCCACCTTAATAAAAATCTCGTCCTCGAGATTTATTGGAATAAGTGAGGATACTTTCGCTTCATTTCTGATTCCAGCTCCCAAGTGTATTCAGGTCCTCTCTTTGAATCCCACTTGACTTTGACCAGTACTAGCCGTTTGTGCTTGAGAAACTTGATCTTTAGATCTTCAATTTGAAGTGGTTTTTCAACGAACTTCAATTTCTCATTTACCTCTATGTCTTGGAGAGGTACTACCAGTGATTCATCTGATAAACATTTCTTGAGATTGGATACATGGAATACATCATGTACTCCTGCTAACTCTTCTGGTAGTTGTAAACGATAAGCAACTGGTCCTATACGTTGGATCACTGAAAATGGTCCTACGTATCTTGGACTTATCTTTCCTTTCTTTCCGAATCGGACTACTCCTTTCCAAGGAGAAACTTTCAAAAGTATCTTATCTCCAACTTGGAACTCTAGTGGTTTGCGTCGATTGTCTGCATAACTTTTTTGGCGATCTCGAGCCGTCTTCAACCTTTCCTTGATTTGAGTAATCTTGTCGGTAGTTTCTTGCACAATCTCAGGACCTGATAATTGATTTTCTCCTATTTCTGCCCAGCATACGGGAGTTCTGCACTTTCGTCCGGACAGTGCTTCGAATGGGGTAGCTTCGATGCTTGAATGATAACTATTGTTATAGGAGAATTCAATTAAAGGTAAATGGTCGTCCCAATTTCCACCAAACTCTATCACACATGCTCGGAGCATGTCTTCCAGAGTTTGGATTGTCCTTTCACTTTGCCCGTCTGTTTGTGGATGATATGCAGTACTCAAATTTAGTCGGGTTCCCATTGCTTCCTGGAAACTAGTCCAGAAGTGGGAAGTAAAACGACTATCTCTATCTGATACAATGGAGAGTGGAACTCCATGTAAAGATACTACTTCATCTACATACAACTTTGCTAACCTTTCCATGCTAATGGTTTCTTTCATGGGTAGAAAATGAGCTGATTTGGTTAACCGATCCACAATTACCCAAATCGCATCATTACCTTTTCTGGTTTTGGGTAACTTAGTAACAAAATCCATAGTTATAAGTTCCCATTTCCATATAGGCATTTCTAATTGTTGTAGTAGTCCTGAAGGTTTCTGGTGCTCTGCCTTAACTTGCGAACAAGTAAGACACTTAGAAACATATTTAGCTATGTCCTTTTTCATTCCTATCCACCAGAAATTATTTCTTAAATCTTGGTACATCTTGTTGTTACCTGGATGCATGGTATACCTAGATTTATGGGCTTCTTCTAAGATTTTATTTCTTAACTCTCCTTGCTTAGGTACCCAAATCCGTTTCTTATGGAATCTCCAAATTCCATCATTTCCTTGCTCTAATTTTTTTATTCGTCCCTTCATTCCTTCAGCATCGTCCTTGATTGCTGTTTCTTGAACATTCTTTAGTTGTTCCATTAAATCTAATTGTAGATTTAATCTAAGAGCACGAACCCGTCGTTGTTTCTCATGATACTTATGACTTAAGGCATCTGCAACTACATTTGCCTTTCCTTCGTGATACTGAATATCACAGTCGTAGTCGCTTAGGATTTCCATCCATCTCCTTTGTCTCATGTTTAATTCTTTTTGCCCAAATATATATCTTAAGCTCTTATGATCTGTATAGACAGTAAACTTACTTCCATACAGATAATGTCTCCAAATTTTAAGGGCAAAAATTATGGCTCCTAACTCTAAATCATGAGTCGTATAGTTTTCTTCGTGCTTTTTCAATTGCCTTGATGCATACGCAATTACCTTCTTGCGTTGCATTAACACACATCCTAATCCTAGCTTTGAAGCATCACAATAAACTTCAAAATCTTCTGTTCCATCTGGTAAAGCTAGAATTGGGGCATTGGTTAACTTTTGCTTCAAAATCCTAAAGGCTTCTTCTTGTTTAGTTCCCCATTCAAACTTAACTGATTTACAGGTTAGCTTAGTTAATGGTACGACTATCTTAGAAAAATCCTTAATAAACCGTCTATAATATCCAGCTAAACCTATAAAACTTCTAATTTCCATTGCTGATTGCGGAACCTTCCATTTGGTGATTGCTTCTATCTTAGCAGGATCTACGTGAATACCTTCATGATTTACCATGTGTCCTAAAAATTGCACTTCCTGTAGCCAAAATTCGCACTTTGAGAATTTGGCGTAAAGCTTCTCTTCTCTTAACAAAGTTAAGAGTGCATGCAAGTGCTGACAATGCTCGTCCTGTCTTTTGGAATAAATAAGTATATCGTCGATGAAGACAATTACAAACTTATCCAAATACGGTTTACAGATTCTATTCATCATGTCCATGAATGCTGCAGGTGCATTCGTTAATCCGAAGGGCATTGAATACCTTCATGATTTACCATGTGTCCTAAAAATTGCACTTCCTGTAGCCAAAATTCGCACTTTGAGAATTTGGCGTAAAGCTTCTCTTCTCTTAACAAAGTTAAGAGTGCATGCAAGTGCTGACAATGCTCGTCCTGACTTTTGGAATAAATAAGTATATCGTCGATGAAGACAATTACAAACTTATCCAAATACGGTTTACAGATTCTATTCATCATGTCCATGAATGCTGCAGGTGCATTCGTTAATCCAAAGGGCATGACTGTAAACTCGTAATGACCATACCTAGTTCTGAAAGCAGTTTTAGGCATGTCTTCTTCTTGTACCTTTAATTGATGATATCCAGAGCATAAATCGATCTTAGAAAAGTATCTAGCTCCTTGCAGTTGATCGAAAAGATCATCAATCCTAGGTAATGGGTATCGATTCTTAATTGTAACCTTATTCAGTTCCCTATAATCAATACACATTCTCATTGAACCATCCTTCTTCTTTACAAACAACATTGGCGCTCCCCAAGGGGATGAACTAGGTTGTATAAATCCTTTGCTTAGTAATTCATCTAATTGCTTTTTCAATTCTAGCATTTCTGTGGGTGCTAACCGATAAGGTGCCGTAGCTATCGGTGTAGTTCCAGGTATTAAATGAATTCTAAATTCAACTTCCCGGTTGGGTGGTAATCCCGGTAGTTCTTCTGGGAATACATCTGGGTATTCTAAGACTACTGGAATTTCCTTAAGTTCTTTACCCTTAGTGTTAATGATTACTAAAATCATATACACTACTCCTTGCTTTCGTTCATAACTAGCAACTTTCATTACTGAAATGAACTTCATGGGTTTTCGTGGCTTATCTCCTGTAATCACTACTAATTCTCCCGTGGGTGTATGAATTTCTATGGAATTCTTATCACAAAGAATTCGAGCATGGTTGGCTACTAACCAATCCATTCCTAACACAACATCGAATTCGGCTAATTTCATAGGTAACAATTTTGCAGAAAATTTATGACCTAATAGTCCTATATTTCCTTCTTGCAAAACCTTATCCATTTTAACAGAATTCCCATTTTCCGTTTCAACTGTAAAAATCTGCCTAAGGTTATTTAAGGGTAAATTAAGAGCTTGGCAGAATGAAGTATTTATAAAACTTTGGTTTGCACCAGAGTCAAATAATACTTTTGCATAGACGTTGTGAACTAGGAATGTACCAGCTATCACATCTGGAATTAGCTCAGCTTCCTGAGTAGTTAACTGGAATGCTAGAACATTCTTCTTGGTAGCTCCGTCGACCGGTTTGGCTTTGTTATCTGCTGGTTTAACTAATTTAGGGCATTCTGGTTTGAAATGTCCCATTTCTCCACAGTTGTAGCAGATCCTTGTTTTCTTTCTGCAGTCTTCTTCACGATGTCCTACAACTTTGCAAAAGTTGCAGGTTATATCGCATTTTCCAAAATGCTTCTTTCTGCAATTTCTGCAGAACGGTGGAGTTGAGGATTGCCCTGTTCCTCTTTTCTTGAAGTTGTTATTATTACCCACACGAAATCCTTGGGTAATTTTCTGTGCCAATTCCTTTTTCCTATTATCATCTCTTGTGCGTACCAGCTCATCAGTTAGGGTGTTAGCTAATTCTACCGCATCGTCAATAGTGCGAGGTCTCACAGCTTTAACGATATTACGGATTTTGCTAATCAATCGCCAAATATAGCGAGAAATAAGTACCGATTCTGGCGAAGCCAGTGTTGGTACTACTCTAGCATATTCGAAGAATGTCGAAGTATACCCTCGACAGGCGTTGCAGCTTTCATTTTCTTAGGGAGTGGGGCCTGCCGTGTATCATTATCGTGATTAGTATGGTTACCGCCTCCGTTTACACTATTACTGAAGTTATCTTCTTGGGTACGTTTACTAGGAATGATTTGTTGAGGTTCAACAGGTTTCTGGGCAGCAGCAAGGATTGCTGGAATAGCATTGGCTATTCCCTGAGCAACGATATTCTCGATATCTTGCCTATTCAGAAATTGATCTTCCTGGTGTTGCTCAGATTGGTTAACCTCGTTAACTGGTTCATTATTAGCGTTTTCCATCTGATAATTAATATATATATAATTTATTAGTATAGGGTAAATAACAATTATACAAAACAATCATGCAAATTTCACAACACACATATAGTCAAAATTATCGATTTCTCGATTCCCATTTTATATATATTATCATGCGTCATTACACACCGTTATCTTACAAAGATTTTATTTGTAGGTTATTTTACAGACTTATTTTATTATCATTTATTATTATTACACATTCCTAGCTTCACCATCATCCTATCCCGGGGTAATTTAGTAGCGACGTTCCCTCTCGTCGTACTTCCAAGAGATTTGCTCTCCCACCTCCCGAATCCTATTCCCTGCACCTATCAGCTCCTCGCCAAAATGGCAGAGTTCAGCTAAATTTTCATTGCTCATTGGTGGATTTGGTATAGGTTCTGGATCGAACTGAGGGAAAAAGGTATAAGGATTATTTAGGAGGTTTTGAAACTGCCAGTCATTGGTCCACCACTCGTCCATTCCTAAAGGTTGAGTATGGATTAAAGGTTCTGGAATAGCTGGTTCCAAATTTATTGGAATTTGAGTTTCAGCAGGATAAGGGTAAAGGTTGGTATTGATAGGGCTAATGATATCACAGCCTGCCAATATGCGATCCAATTCCTCCTGTAGAGGTAATTCCTCGACTTGCCTCGAACTTTCCCCAAATTCCATTTCTGTTTGCCTAACACCTTCCCCGATCTCAATCCCTTTTCCTTTATCTATGGGATTCTCTATTTTGGGAACCTTTCTAGTTATTGGTTTCCTCCTGCGTACACGCCTCCAGCCTACGAATCTTCTCCTTTTCTTAGGCTTTGATTTCTCCAGAGGTGGAGCGTTGAATACCATAGGTTCTTCCACATCTGGTATGTAACCAGTAAAATCTTTGGAAACTTCTATTTTCACCGGATAAAGATTGAGATTCTGAAGAGTTTCAGATAACTCATTCATGCTGTTTAGCATATATGCAAAAATACTAAGTTAAAATTTTATAACAAAATTTCATAGATAACCTTCAAGTATTATTGCATACTGTGTGACTAATTTAATACAAAGGACGACTGAAAATTAAAACATACTAGGGTTTATTGTAAACTTATTTATTTACTGGGTAAAGTTTCTGGCTTGTAAGTGATAAGGGTGTTAGAACTGGGTCAAGATATTTAAAGATTTGTATTTACTGCTACAGTGGCTAGCATATATAGATCTGCCCATTTTTCATCTAACTTGTCTTCCTATGGTGGTTTACTGCCTAGTTCCTGAGTTTCCTGATTAACTCTCCTTTCTTTTGGTTGTAATTTCTTTATTTTCTCCTGACTTTTCCTAATAATCAAACTTCTTTTATTAGGAGAAAGTGGTTCCTCATATTGTGCCTTTCGAACAAATATTCCTTCCT
This sequence comes from Helianthus tuberosus, assembly GCA_030545235.1. Lineage (NCBI taxonomy): Eukaryota > Viridiplantae > Streptophyta > Magnoliopsida > Asterales > Asteraceae > Helianthus > Helianthus tuberosus. The sequence goes on from CM060410.1 coordinate 16,367,132, forward strand.
CAGTATCTACTGAGTATCTTGAGGAATTTGATTGGGATGAACTTCCCTTTTCTTTTGGAGAAGTATCTAATTTATGGTAGATATCCGAAAGTCTTTGCTTACCCATACTGTAAACAAATATTCAAATAATAAAACACGTAATCACAAAATGACAATCAGTAGAATTAAGTATTTTCTAAATACTTAATTGGCTTAAATCAGTGGCTCTGATACCACCTTTTTCTGTCACGGCCCCCGGCCCGGTTTGACCCGGTTCAAGAGCCGCGGGACAGAAAATCCCGTGGTATTAATTTGACAGCGGAAGATTTTAGTAGGATCTTTTTAAAACTGAAATTGCCTGATTGTTTTATTTCATAATTCGGGATAAAACCCCAGTAATTTACAATAAGGTGATTTCACTGGGAAATCTTTATTTTTACAAAACATGTTTCTTTATTTATATTGAGCCACTTCCTTAAGCTTGTAGTGCTTCGCAGCACTTTTCCTGGATCACAACAGGTCACCTGAAACATGTTTGAAAAATATTTTATCAGCGGGGAAATACTGGTGAATCATTCTTTTTGTTAAAACGACGCTTTGTTATAATTTACAGTATTAAGAGTGATTACAATGTTTCTATATCAACCATCTACCCACGGTATTTATCACTCGACCACCTATTGGCTATCCAATGGTGTCTGTGATTATGGTCATATCACCCCTTGGCTAACTCGTTGTCCAATGGTGACGGTTATCAAGTAATGTATACAAAACCCCACATACTGGCTGTAATATGGAGATTACAAAGACTTAATCCCTGTAATTATAACTTTGAAATAAATAGGGTTTTGAAAGTAATTTGATAAAAAGATAATGACTCACATTGCAGATTTATTCGAGCAGAATTTAGCCTACTGATTAGCCTTGTAACCTAATTAAAATATCAATGCACACAAACTAGGTCAGTAACTAATACAGCATTTACGATAACTCACGAGATTGAAATCCTCACAACGAATGACAAAGTGCGATACTTAAACATACATCGAATTCACGACGAATGACAAAGCATAACCCTAATTTGGGCAGCACTTAAACATCCATTGGATTGATTTCTATCGATCGGACATTAAATCGTATCAGCGATCGAGTTATTACCCTGTATTGCGGCAGAATTCGGGCTTATGTGTGTGTTTGGTAGTAAACAGGTGATATCTCGAAGTGTAAAACGAATTTTAACGTCGTTCAAGTGCCAGAATTTAAGTCCCAAACCCCTCTATTTATACTTGAAATTTGACCCCCTCGCGTGACGCGAGGGGTACCACCTTGGGCGTCGCGTGACGCGAGGGGTCACCACTCTATTATAGAGTAGCCCGTGTGTTTGTAGCCTTCCTGAGTCAGTGGATTGTTGAAATTCGAATTTGACAGCATTTTATATGGATAATCGTCAATAGGGAATACCCCCCCCCCCCTGAGTTTTAGGGGCCCTGATCCTGATTCTGATTGTTCTGAAAATTTTAGGGTTTATGCAGGATCACTTGGGTTTCTTAATTAGGGTTTCCTATTGAACCAAATATAATAATAAAGAATAGTTTTGGTGAGAGTTGTTACACTTTTAGAGCTCTAATGCTCTATATGTGCATATACTTTAGGAGTGGGGGGAGTAAAGAAAGGATAGATGGTGTAAGGGGTAGCGGTCCGCACCACCATGCAACAGGCCAGTTTGATGGGAGTGAAGTCCAATTTGATGATTATGTTGTTGTGCTGGTCATTTGATGGTGGTGGAACATGAGTGTTGGTTATCCCTTGGTTCCTCACTTAGATAGACTTTTCATTATATTATTAGCTACATATATCTTTAGGAAAAGAAAAACTCATCAGCTCTAGATGATGTGAAATAGTGATATGATAACAAATTCCATGAATTTCGTGGGTGCACTAACCAACTCGCTGTCTAATTTAGAAGCACCTTCAATTCCAGGAAAACTGATCTATGTATGATTCAGTACTCTAACTTTGACAGGTAACAAACTCATTTAGTATTTGCTTGAAGTCCTCCATCTAAGAACATGTAATAAAATGATCTATAATCTCTTTAGCTTAATCGTCTGATTACAGTTCTATTATGATGTAACACTAATGATTTGATTGGGAAGACATACATTATCATGAAATTCTATTGTACAAACATCCCGTGTACATATTAATATTTTTAATACACAAATTTTCTCTTATAGTATGGAAGTACTTGAACGGCGTAGCCTACACTCAAATAAATCATGAGAAGTTAGACAAATTTTCTTGTGAGGCTTGGAGCACCGTGTAAGATCATTGGTTGATCACGAGTGTGATTCTTCATAAAAGGAGGCGGCTAAGAGGGAGGAGCTGCAAGTTTAAGTATTGAAGAGCTGCACCAACTCGAGAATTCACTTGAAGCTAAATTTAGTCGGATTGTTTCCAAAAAGTTTAGTTGCTTTGTATTAGTTAATATTTTTCATTCGGTCTTGTGAAACTTGCAAATTTTTTAGTTTTCCAAAAGCTTTCAGGTTGAATTTATCTATTTGCTTATTATATTAAGGATGGGTATTTTACATCATTCTATAAAAGTATGCATTTATTCAAATGCTGCAATTTTCATTTAGCAGTTACATTTTTCTTTTGCATTAAACTGCAACTTTTTTTATTAAACTGTTGAGGGTTATTTTTACTATATATAATGCTTGAGATAAGGGTATTTTAATATAACTAAAAGTTAAGAACTTTTTTTTTTTGCTTTTACGCGTAAGGTACAATCTAAATTGAGGGTAAGTTAGTCTTTAAACATGAATTTTAACAAAAGGTACAACCTACATAATGTATGAGATAAAGGTATTTTAATTCCGACATTTTTAATAAAAGCATAGATAATTAGTTAGTACTTACACTTTATCCCCTTATAAAACACTAATTACTTCCACATATTTCGAACCATCATAACTTTTTTGTACGTTAATATTAAAAAAAAAACACACCATAAAAATAAGTATTTTATTCTCATTTATTTGAGTATAGTATTGATATATTTTTTGTTAATTAAAAAGAATGATAGGTTACGTAATTAACAATGTTTGTGAACAATAACTGAATCATTAACCAAAACCGAACCGAAAACAAACGAAACCGAACAAAATCAACCAACAAATGAATTAGCTGAAAACCAATTAACCGAAACCTGAATGAACCATAATCGGTTATTGATTTTTTTGTATCCCTATTTAACCAAAATTAACCAAACCGAACCGAACCATTCATATTATCATATATTTCTAGCTTTTATACCTTTAGTTCATGTATATATTTTACACATCCATTTCATGTATTTATACTTCTACTTCATGTATTAATACATAAAGTTCATGTATTTCTAAGCAAAAGTATTAGCCAAAATTTGGTTTTGGCTATTAAACGAATCGAACAATAAACCGTTAGTCTAACCAAATAATTAAAACTGATAACCGAAAACAAATTGGTTAATAAAATTGACCAACCGATGACTTCGGTTTCGGCTTCGGTTTAGGATAAGAACCAAAACAACTGAACCATACATACCACAATGAAATGGACTAACAAGTGATTAGACCTATGTCGTATATCCACCAAAATGATGTTATAAATTGTACGAATAAGAAAAACTACCAGAAACGAGTACCATAATGCAAAGTGTCAACCCCGCCGCATCGCGCGGGCATCCTGCTAGTATATATATAACCGAAATACGATAAATATAATTATTTAAAAGGGTTTATATCACATTAAACTATTCTGAAGATATTTAATGTTTTGAATCTGTATTCAAAGAATCTAAATGAAGAATTTCGATTGAAATATGCATCATCTTCTCACATTATTATATTATATATATCAATTTCCATAGTATGTTTGCGCCAGGCAACTTCTTGACTTTTGGCTTTTCCCCACTACAGTTTTCATTCTTTCATTTCCCCCTTAGCACATAATTATTTCGACGCTTATTCTTTCTTCGTCTACACACATTAGGGTTTCTCAGGAAGCCATACACCATACGCCATCGAGAGGGAAAGAAAGACAGAACGAGAAGCAGGAAAGCGTCATCACCATCGTCATCGCAGACCTTTCACCGCCGGTAAGCTTCTGTAATCGATTGAACAAATAAAGAAATAAAACAGAGACTACAACTACATCTGATGAACAGAGGGAGAGGCAAGGAAAAGCTACAGACCACGTCAGTGTCTCAGTGATGACTTCCAGCCATTCGTTTGTCTCTTTATGGACGGTGGTGCCTTTATGTGCTTCCCAGCCTCTGAATTCAGACAAAGAGAGATAGAGAAAAAGACTTCACCCTCTTATCTCTGTTGTTACCGGAAAAAAGGTGGAGACGGTGGCCGCTTCGCCTCCCGTCTCCGGTGAAGACAGTGCCCTGTAATCTAACCTATGTTGTTCCCGATGGACGCAAAACACTCGGACATCGCCGGTGCTCGATCTGGCTGGCCGCCTTAGGTGGCGTGTGTGTTGCGGCGTTTTTTCTATCTGTGTCTCTCTCCGATTTTTAGATTTGGAAATCTTTGTGTTTATGCTTATTATCAGATACTTTGTAGCTTAGCCGCAAGTGTAAGATGCATCCTTTGTTCTTTACTTTTACTTTTATTATTTCCCCAATTCCATATTATTTTCTCTAAATTACATGCAAATTCCGTAGGTTATGAATCATGGATAATCTCTACAAGGAAATAAGTTGTTGTTTACCTTCTAATTTCGCCTCACTTTGCCTTTTAAAGGTAAGTTTATTTCTCTGTTGTTTTGGTCTTTACACCTGTAATTGGAAGCCATTCGATGAGTTTGTCTATTGTTTTTTTTAGTGTCTTCAGTTATGAGTTTTCTGTAGCCATGATGTGGTTTTTCAACTGAGGGGTGACGTTGATGATGATGACGATGAATTAGGGCTTTTCCAGTCCATGATGATGACTTGAACAGAATCTGAGATGAAATCGATGATGATGATGCAAGATTCATCTGAGATAAACAAAATGATGAATGGACGGGGTGGTGATGATGATGGGGGAACCCCTCACATGAACCCTAATGTTTATGCCTGTGATAAACAAAATAAGGTAGCGGTTCTTTGTTTATATGGTGATGCTTTGTTTGATCATTTTTTTTTGGTGGTCGTTGCCTTTGACTGGCTTACGTAGACAGTTGTGGCCTCATTTGCCTCCTTATACATGCTTCGTGTGTGTGTGTGTGACCCCAAAACACACTTTTCGTTGTATATTCCAATGGAAATCCATAAATATACCATTGCATTTCTGGGCTGTTGCTTAGCTCAGTGATAATGAATATTACTGAATATGAATATTACTGAATAATGATCGTGACGAGATAGGGTTGTTGCTTGGCTCAATGATGATGAAGCATGCTCATCTGAGAGAAACTGATAAAAAAAAATAGGGTCATGTTCGAGTTGGGATCGGGTCATGTGTTCATGTTTGCTCCATTTTTAACATGTATTGTATATTACACACCTACGGTAGGGTTATATTTTGAGCAAAACCCGCACTTGGAAGTTACATCTTGCAAGTGATACAAGAGTAAATTATTATGTCATCTTTATTTATTTTACAATATCAACTCATCATTCGTTACAATCCATAACTACCAACTGTTATAAACTTTTTTTTCTTGCCGATCTCCAGCAACAAGAAAGAGAATACAGATACGATTATTCCTCAATTTCCAGCGGCAAACTTGGCCATCAACTACGACCCGGTAAAGTTTCACTAATTACATTCTCTATTTCAGTTTACATTATCAGTAATCGATTTGGTTTAGCTTTGCGAACGTTAGCGGCTAATCGAAGTAAGATTTGTTTGACATTTGTGATTCCGGCGTTAGGAAGTTGTATGTTAGTTATTTAAAATTTAATTTAACCTATGTTATGTTTTCATTGAGCCATGTGCTTGCGGTATGCTTCTCGCTGAGTTGGTTGATTTGTGATACGGAAAATATATTAGGTGTTAATCGATTGGTAAATTTGGTGTTAATCCTTTGTTGAGAAATTTGGTCTTAATCGATTGGTAAATTTGTGTAAATTAGCAGTGTCCGATGATGGTGGCGTTAATTGGCATTGTGATATTTATTTCTTTCATTAATTAAGTTTTTTACATACCATACATTTTTAAGTAATTTCTGAAAAATGGATATGATATTGGAACTGGTGGTCAATTGTTTGTTTTAGAAGTTTACCTTGCATTTCATTCTTTTAAATTTTTAATAAGAAGAATTGCCCAAATGTTTAAATAACTGCTGATTATTATTGTTTTCCCTTACATTGGAAGCAAACTGATGATGGGGCATTCAAGCCCAAGGAAGTGGATCCGATCGAGACAGGATTGACGGGCCGGGTCGAGGTTCGACACAGGACCGACGGGTATGTTCGTACCTCTATAATTCTCTTAATATGTCATGTTCAGACACATCAACTTTTTGTATCAACTTCATTACTACAACTGAAATGTTTAAACCGAAAACAATTCACTTTAGCGCGCCGCAACGCGGCCGCAGGTATCAACCTAGTTGTCACTCAAACAATGTGGTTTCGGTTTTTTTGAAGTGCATCATTGATTACCTAACTCAAACAAACAGACTATAATACAAATAATTTAGAGAAGATGATTTAGATAATTGGATATTTAATCAATCTAATGGACGTTGCTAGCTATCATCTAATTAGAGTAGGAATTTTGGGCCAAGCTCGAGCTTAATTTTTCAAGCCGAGCTGGGGCTAAAGACATACAAAAAATACTCTAGATTTCCAAAACTAAGACAAGGGGGGCTTAAATGTACACACTACCTATTAATTAACTATAAACAAATTGCTAGTAAAAATTGACACTACAAAGTACAAAAAGATAACAACATGCAAATCTATCAAAACAATTCAATTTTCCATCTGAATATATAAGCTCCACGACATAAATAGGTGGATTCAATTAGGGGTGTTTAAAAAAACCGTAACCAAATAAAAACCATAAATCGAACCGTAACCGTAATTGAATAAACCGATCTGAATAACGAATTTGGTTTTTGGTTTGGTTTCTAACCGAAACCGAATTGTGAATATGGTTTTCGGTTCGGTTTTTTATCTACATTTTGTTTTATTTGGTTTATTTGGATAACCGAATAAACCGTTAATTTAATTAATTATTAAATAAAAATAATAATGTTTAGTAAACTATATACAATTTATTAACTCAATATACTAAGTTTAATATCCAAGTATATGTATCCCCATGGTTGCATCAAATGTCGATCAAAATACATGTTTATTTATTAAAGAGTTAATTGCCCGGATGGTCCCTGTGGTTTTACGTTTTTTCACGTTTAGTTCTCACCTTTCGGAAATAGAAGGTATGCTCCCTATGGTTTGTCATTTTGTTACTCGGATAGTCCCCTGACATTACTTAGGGGACTATCCGAGTAACAAAATGACAAACCATAGGGAGCATACCTGATATTTCCAAACTAACTGACATCCTTGGTTTTAAAAAGCGCGCCTTAGGCGCGCCTAGGCGCAAGGCGCAATAAGGCGCAGGGTCTGGCGCTTTTATGCTGCTCGCCTTGTGTAATTCCAGGAAGCGCCAAAAAAGCGCATATCTGGATGATTTTTTGTGGGTTTTTTGGCCAAAAAAGCGCGCCTCATGTACCCTAGGCATTTCTTTCACTCATTTCAGCAAAAAACCAACAGCAGGCAAAAAAAAAGCTTAATTAAATGGTGCAAAAACTGCCGCACGCGGGCCTGGGTTTTCGGAGCTGCATTCGTGTCCGCAGGACGTGCAGGCGGGAGTTCAAGCAAATCCCAGCTGAGAAAATCATTTTTTGCACCCCCCTGCGCGCGGGTAGGACTTGTGGTAAAACATGTCATAAAGCTACAATGGAGTAGTAAAGGCATTATCTTATAAACAACCATTCACTTTGTCCCCACACCGATGTGGGACAAAGTATTTACCCCACCTTTTGAGACTTTCATTCCCATACCTAGATTAACTGCATAAATAAAATGGTATAAAAGCCTTACTTATAGCTATATTTTGATTAAAGGAAGCTAAAAACCTATGGGATATGTATGGGATATATAAAAAAAATTATATAAACATCTTGCGCTTCGGGTACGAAAAGCCCACCGCTTTTGCGCTTTGCGCCTCAATTTTAGACCTCGTCGCTTTTGTGCGCCTCTCGCTTTTTAAAACCAAGCTGACATCTACTCGGGGGACTATCCGAGTAACAAAATAACAAACCATAGGGAGCATACCTGCTATTTTCAAAAGGTGGGGAGTTATATTTTGCAATATCTTTTATTTATATATTGTTAGGTTTAAATTAGTTATTGACTTGATGTTCAGAAGTTAGAACACAAATATAAATATAAATTAGGAAAAAAAGTACTTAGATACAATTTGGTTAAATTTGGTTTATTTGATTTATTTGGTTTCTAAGCTAAACCAAACCGAATTGAATTTGGTTTGGTTTGGTTTGGTTTGGTTTTGGTTTCGGGTACAAAATTTTGAAAACCGAATAAACCGACCCAAATAAACCATAAACCGAACTGATGAACACCCTTAGATTCAATTCACTTGATGGACCTTGTGTTGTAGATTTTTTTTTTAAATTATTAGTTATCAATCAATGTGCAACAACCCGACTTTAGGGGTCATTACTAAGATCTGTCATTTATTGCTTAATTGACTTGTACTCTCGAGATTTCGATTATCGCAATGGGTTAACTATTTTAAACGATATTTTACAATGCTTATTCGAAACACAGTTATCGCATTTAAAAGCAGTTTACAACGCATACTATTTAAACACATTTGATCGCATTATCACATCGCAAGTTAGACTAGACGCTATCACAACGCAATCTCAATGCAAACTCGAAACGCAGATTTACTTTATGCATTTATGTGATTATGTGTTATTTGTGTGATTACTTGTTTTTATGTTATGTGGTTATCTCAACGCAACGCTTACTCGCAACTCGCTTAAACGCAACGCTCAACGCACAAAACGAAAGTTGGAAAACTAACTCGCACAACTCGGCCGATCGAATGGACATCCGCCCGGATGACCATCCGATCGACTGGCCATCCGACACCACTACTCCACCGCCTTACTTCTCTCTCTCACACTATAAATACCCGTACACTCCACTGTTCACTGATGTGACAGCTTCATCCGACCCAACCCGCTCCCAAGTCATCCTCAAGCACTTTTCTCTCGATTCAAGGCCATTTCGTAAGTATCTCTCCCTAAATCTTGTACTTCCATCATCACTACGCACTTCTACATCATCTTCTCCATCAAAATCACTAGCTTTCTCCAAGAAATCATCTGATTTGGACTCCTCGAAGGTGACATCATCTCAGTTGCTTATGCAATCGGTTGTGCGACGTCATCCCGTCAAGATTGGTCCAGATCTAAAGGATTTCCACACGTATAACTTGAGATCTTGCTGAGACTTCGACATATCTTAACATTTTTCAACAGATTTCGACATATTTCAACATTTTTCAACAAATTACATCATTTCTTCAACTTTTCTTCACTTATACTCAAAACCGATGGAATTTTGGACTCAAACTGACTTTGGACTCGTTCCATAGTCTAGAGCCGGCTTGAAAACGAACTTCCACCGGAGAGACGACCGATTAACGGGTTGAACATGAAACCTCATCAGGGACAGTTAGTCTGATCGAATGGGGTGATTCCCATCCGGTCGACTGAGCTGGACTTGGTGTGGATTCCCGTTGTTTGACACGTCGTCACGCCGTCTCCGTTAAACTTCAAAACTTTTCAACTTAGAAAATTTTCAAGTTTTCAAAACAACAGGTTGCCCACTCGAGTGGCCATCCGATCGGATGACCATCCGATCGAATGACCATTCGACCAGGCGACTTGTCATTTGTACTATCTCTTGTTCAAAACGATTTGACCAAACTCCAAACCTCTCACTCGAATAGCCATCCGATCGAATGGCCATCCATCCGGACGACCATCCGACCAGATGACTTGTTTAAATACTACAACGAAAACTTCAAAAGTTTTGAAAAAATTTACAAACACACTCACTCATTCAAATGGTAGACCGTTCGAATGGTCATCCGTCCGGATGACCATCCGATCGAATGTGTATTCATCTGTTCGACTCACCATTCGACACTCTGTTACACACCATTCAATGCTTACGCTACTGTTCTATGCTTAGGCTAATCTCCAACGCGCTCCCTTCAATCCAATTCAAGGCTGTGTTTATTTATTAAACACATACTGTGAGTATACTCGAACCCTTTTTCGCTTAAACACACTTTTGGGTGTTACATACGTTCTATATCAAAGCACAACAACACACAACACAAAATCTTTTATAAATTCTAACCGCTCTCGCATGTTATACGTGACTCGATGAATGCTTGTATGTTATGTTTACACAGTGATTGTTTGCCTGACACATTAGCAACGATAGTAATATAGTTTGGACTCAGCACCTGTCGTGGACAGGGGTTGTTAAGAGTATTACTTCACATGGTCACAGTGGTGATAGTGTGTTGCGCGTTCTACAACTCGCAGTCATGTCAGTTGCATATGTCATTGTCGATAGCTTACTTGATTCACCTTTCTACGTGTTACATGCTAGTTATGCGTAAACACTTTCGCTATACTATATGCTATACAAACTTGTGTACTCACCTTTACATTTTATGTATTGACTTTATTTTAACGTATGTGGCAGGTTGATAGGATGCTTTGTATGCTGTGACGAATCAAGTAGGAAGTCTAGAAACCCACTAAATAAGAAATCTGAGTTGTCGGAACAGTTTTATTTGTTTTTGAGACTATTATCTGTAATGACTGTTATTGCTTAATCTGTTAATAGTATGGGATATTAAAATTAAAGATTTGGTAATTTAATAGTTGTTGTAGATTCTCTTGAACAATCTGTTTCGCTCAGTGCCACGCCCCGATGTTTCTGCCATCGGTTGGGGTGTGACAGATTGGTATCAGAGCCATAACTATAGGGAATTAGGAAAGACAGGACCTAGTCCGGGTTTTGATGTCTTAGAAATGACCTAGTCTATAGTCTAAGTACCAACAGACCGCCTCGTGCGAGCCCAGTAGGGGTTTCGTGCGGGCCACTTTCGATACTCTCATTCGAACTCTCAAAGGAAAGGTTTACTTTGTGCGAAGTTGTCAAGCTCTGCACGAACATGCCATACCCTATCAGCTTTTCCTAAGGCTGGAATACTATATTGCCTTTCCTAAGGCTGACACAATACACACGATTTCGAAAACACTCGCAAAACACCGGGAACTCTTGATAAAGTCACTCACTCTACGCATATTTTACTTCCAGCACGAGAAAATCTTTGTTGAGCTAGGAGTGACATCCACATCTCAACGGGAATCTCCCCCTCTATTTATTAAAAGAGTGTCTTGGGGCAAGTTGTTAAGTTAGGGGTGAGACCCGCACCTTGACGACCCGTTCTACTCTTTACTTTAATTTTTATAAAACTCTCACCAAAGTCTCGATGGATTCTAATGACTCGATTCACGTGGTAGCCGAAGGATGAGTGACGTTCGCCTTGACTTGGCGAGAGGTTTGTTGAGCTAGGAGTGACATCCACATCTCAATGGCAATCTCCCCCTCTATCTATTAAAAGAGTGTATTGGGGCAAGTTGTTAAGTTAGGGGTGAGACCCGCACCTTAACGACACGTTCTACTCTTTACTTTAATTTTTCCAAAACTCTCACCAAAGTCTCGATGGATTCCAATGACTCGATTCACGTGGTAGCCGAAGGATGAGTGCCGTTCGCCTTGAATTGGCGAGAGCACAATCTATTAGGCCAAAGCGTGTACTCGAAGTCGTTGTGGATAGTCGAATCACTTTGGGTAGTCAATGCCCAACACCCAGGGCACGCTCTGTTTCGATTCTAAGCCCGCAATCGCTGATTTTACGCTTTATCGATTTTATGTGATTATATGTTTATATGTTTCTATTTTGGAGACTTTACGCTTTTCGCTCTCCAAAACGCGCACAACTCGCACAGCTAATCGAATCTCAAACAACAGCTAATCGCAGACAAACTATAAACTGTCGCTTGCTATACTACTCGCTATCTCGGGCTGGCAGCGCGCCCAGTTGAAGTGTGCGACCTGTACGCCATAATACGCTACACCACGCATAACTCTTGAACATGATACGCGGCTTTGAAAGATAGGTGAATACGTGCAAAATATGAAGGTGAATATGTGCAAAGTATAGGTGAATACGTGCAAAATATGTGCTTACGTGGATTATGTGCTCCTACGTGCCTACGTGCTTCTGTGCTTATATGGATTATGTGCCTATGTGCCAACGTGTTTATGTGTTTACGTATTCTTGAGCTTTACATAAAAGAGGATGGTTAAACGCTAAACTTTTCGAAAACCCGATATAATCGAATCTCGTCTAAACCATGTGACGATGTATACTGCAGACAATGTCGTTATTTGGTTCCCATACCTCACGCGCAGCTCGACGCAACCATGCTGATAAGCGTATCGCTTCACTGGTCGCCAAGGAAATGGCTAATGTTATACCTCAGATCGTCAGTGAGATCAACGAGGTGAAGAGCAACTCCACTGTTGAATCAAAGAGTGACTCCCCGAAAACGCCCTTCAACTTTAAACAATTCAAGGCCTGTGGTCTCGCAAACTTCACAGGCGAAGATGGACCCAGTGCCATGTTCTAGTGGTTTGACGCAATCGAAGTCACCTTCAGGCAAAGCGGATGCCCAGAAAATCTGCGTACTGTTAACGCTACTGGAGTTTTTCAGTCCAGGGCTCTGGACTGGTAGGCTGATGAGCGCAACAGGCGCGGTAATGATGCAGCTTATGGCCTTTCATGGGAAGAGCTCAAGGAGCTTATGATGAAGGAGTTCTATCCTCCTCATGAAGTGCAAAAGCTAGAGAATGAATTCTAGCATATCAAACAAGAAGGAGGTGACAACGCTGGTCTCACCGCTCGCTTCAAACAGCTCAACATCATCTGTCCTGGTCAAGTGACAACACCGGATATCACGATCAAGAAGTACATCCGCGCTCTACCCGATTATGTAGCTGACTTTGTGCAAGCAGCTAAACCCACTACTATTGAGGAAACCTTCCAACTTGCTGATGAAATCAATGATAAGCGAGTTTTGGCTGGTTATTTCAAAACCTCGACCAAGAGTTTGAATCAAGCAAGCGCTACTCCCGCTCCTGAAACCGCAGCATCGCAAGGATCGAAGACTTCACGCTAGAATCGCAAGCGCAAGGGTAACAACAACAAGAACTGTGCTGCTATCGCCGCTCCTCTCAACGCTGTTTCCGTCCAACCCACCAACAACCAGAATAGACAGGTGGCAACACCCGTGACCAACGCACCACCTGCTAAGCGTGCGTACACTGGTCCTCATCCTCTGTGCCCTACTTGCACCTATCATCACCCAGCTGGGATAGCTTGCTGTTTCTGTGTCCACTGCAACCTCTATGGACACTTCACAGCGAACTGTCGCACTGGCCCACGTCAACAAGCTCAAGCTCAAGCTCTTCCAGCACTACAGCTCCACTCCCCACTCCTTAGGGTAACCAAGCAGCTCCTGCGCCCGCTGCCCATGCGCGAGCTTGCCACTCATGTGGTGACCCGAACCACTTTGCTAATGTCTGTCCGAATCGCGTGGTGAAACAAGAACCGCAGCAACCACCGCAGCAGCAGTAACAACAACAACAGTAGCAGCCTCAGCAGCAGCAACAACAGCAACCACAGCAAGCAACCCGTGGATGAACTTTCAACATCAATGTCCGCCAGGCTCAAACTGACAACAATGTCGTCAATGGTACATTCCCCGTTAACGGTATTTATGCTTCGTGATTATTTGATACTGGAGCCGATAACTGTTTTGTGTTATTTAAATTTGAAAAGCTCCCAAACCGTAAACGTGCTAACCTCCCAACGACGTTTGACGTAGAAATTGCCACCGGAAGAACCGTCACCATCAGTTCTGTTCTCCGCGATTGTACTCTCGAACTCAACACTCACGTTTTCCTGATCGATCTCATTCCAATGCAACTTGGTAGTTTCGATATCATAGTAGGCATGGATTTTCTTCATGAGAATCGTGCTGAAGTCGTTTATTTCGAAAAGATGATCCGTCTCTCTCTTTCAAACGGTGATCAACTCTGTGTCTATGGCGAAGTATCTTCGAAGGAATTGAAACTCATGTCGTGCATACAAGCAAGCAAGTATCTCCGAAAGGAATACATGGCTTTCTTAGCACACATCGTAGTAGCGGAGAAGGAAAAGGAAAAGAAATCAATGGAAAAGGTAATTGTGGTTCGTGATTTTCCTAATGTTTTTCCTGACGATTTACCCGGTCTACCCCCGAGTCGTGATATTGATTTTCATATCGACCTCATTCCTGGAGCTAACCCTGTCGCTAAAGCCCCTTATTGCCTCGCTCCATCCGAAATGCGTGAACTTTCTAGTCAACTCCAGGAATTACTTGATAAAGGCTTCATACGCCCTAGCACATCTCCATGGGGCGCACCTGTTCTTTTCGTGAAAAAGAAGGATGGATCATTCCGAATGTGAATCGATTATAGGGAACTCAATAAGCTTACTATCAATTATCGCTATCCTTTACCCCGAATCGACAATTTATTTGATCAATTGCAAGGCGCTACGTGTTTTTCTAGGATCGATCTACGCTCTGGCTATCATCAACTACGAATTCAAGAGGAAGATATCCCTAAAACCGCTTTTCGTACTCGCTACGGCCATTATGAATTTGTCGTTATGCCCTTTGGTCTTAAAAACGCACCCGCGGTCTTCATGGATTTAATGAATCGTGTGTGTAAACCCTTTCTCGACCGCTTCGTCATCGTGTTTATCTATGATATCCTTATCTACTCGAAGTCGAAAGCCGAGCATGCGCAACATCTTCGTTTAGCTCTCGAGCTTCTCCAAGAGAATCGCCTCTATGCCAAGTTCTCCAAGTGTGAATTTTGGCTCAAGGAGGTTCAATTCCTCGGTCACATTGTCAACAGTAAAGGTATTCACGTCGATCCCGCGAAGATTGAAGCAGTTAAGAGTTGGATTACACCGAAAACCCCGTTCGAAGTTCTTTCTTTTCTCAGATTGGTGGGTTATTACCGTCGATTTATCGTTGATTTCTCTAAAATCGCCGTTCCTCTCACCTCTCTGACACATAAAGACAAGCCTTTCGTTTGGGAAACTGAACAAGTGGAAGCCTTTCAAACTCTTAACCGTATGCTTTGCAACTCTCCCGTACTCGCGCTACCCGATGGAAACGACGACTTTGTAGTCTATTGCGATGCCTCAAAACTAGGTCTTGGTTGTGTTCTTATGCAACGAGACAAGATTATCGCGTACGCCTCTTGTCAGCTCAAATTCCACGAGAAAAACTACACATCCTACGATCTCGAACTCGGTGCAGTTGTTTTTGCGTTGAAGATTTGGCGACACTACCTTTATGGTACTAAGTGTACGGTCTTCACCGACCATAAGAGCCTCCAACACATCTTGAACCAGAAAGAGCTGAATATGCGCCAACGTAGATGGGTTGAACTTCTCAACGACTACGACTGTGAGATTCGCTACCACCCAGGGAAAGCAAATGTCATCGCCGATGCTCTTAGCCGACGAAGCTATTTACATAGTGTTCGTAACGTTCAAGCCCAACACGACCTTGAAGCTGTCATTCGCGACACTCAACACGCCTGTTTTACTGAACGCACTTTGAAGGAAGAACGAATTCTTGGAACCGAAAATCAACTAGTGAATAAAACTAATGGCATCTTTAACTATCTCGATCGCATATAGATTCCTGGTCGTCATAATCTTCGTGAGATATTGATGACTGAAGCCCATAAATCACAATATTCCATTCATCCCGGTGCCGACAAGATGTACCAGGACCTCCGTGCCAGGTATTGGTGGCTAGGAATGAAGAAGGATATCGCTCTCTACGTTTCGAAATGCCTGACTTGTTCGAAAGTTAAGGCCGAACACCAACGACCCTCTGGCTTACTCGAACAACCCGAGATCCCGATGTGGAAATGGGAGAGTATAGCTATGGATTTCGTTACAAAACTCCCTCGCACGCCATCATGTCACGATAGCATTTGGGTTATCGTTGATCGTCTTACGAAATCCGCCCACTTTCTACCGATACGAGAAGACTATAAGGTTGAACGATTAGCATGAATCTATACCGATGAAGTCATTTGTCGACATGAGACACCTCGTGACATCATCTCTGACCGCGATGGTCGGTTTACTTCGCGCCTTTTGAAAACTTTTCGATCCGCTCTCGGTACTACCCTTAATCTCAGTACCGCATTCCATCCCCAGACCGACGGTCAGACTGAGCGCACGATTCGCACCCTTGAAGACTTGCTTCGTTCGTGCGTTATAGATTTTGGTGGTAATTGGGATTCGCATTTTCCTTTAGTCGAATTATCGTACAACAACAGTTATCACTCTAGCATTCAAATGGCACCCTTTGAGGCATTATATGGAAGAAAATGTCGATCGCCTATTGTATGGCACGAGATTGGAGATGCGCAAATTACTTGTCCTAAGTTAATACAAGAAATGACTGACAAGATCCTCCAGATACGAGACAATCTCTTGAAAGCTCGGGGTCGTCAAAAGAGTTACACCGATACACGCCGCAAGCCCCTTGAGTTCAAAGTTGGCAATCACGTACTCCTAATGGTTTCACCTTGGAAGGGGGTGATCCGATTCGGCAAGAAAGGAAAGCTAGCGCCACGATACGTGGGACCCTTTAAGATTCTGGAAAGAATTGGCAAAGTGGCCTACAGACTCGAATTACCGGAGGAACTCAACAACGTACATCCTACTTTCCACGTCTCGAACCTGAAGAAATGCCTGGCCGAAGAAAACCTGCATGTCCCTCTTGAGGATTTGCAAGTTAACGAAACTCTACACTTCGTGGAAAAGCCCGTAGAAATCATGGATCGAGAAACCAAGAAACTTCGACGCTCTCGCATTCCTATAGTGAAGGTTCGCAGGGAAGGCAAACGCGACGCCGAGATCACTTGGGAACTCGGAAGTTATATGAAAGCTAAATACCCACATCTCTTCGTTACGCTTGCGCCTTAATTTCGGGACGAAATTCCCTAAAGTAGGGGAGGCTGTAACAACCCGACTTTACGGGTTATTACTAAGATCTGTCATTTATTGCTTAATTGACTTGTACTCTCAAGATTTTGATTTTCGCAATGGGTTAACTATTTTAAACGATATTTTACAACGCTTATTCGAAACGCAGTTATCGCATTTAAACGCAGTTTACAACACATACTATTTAAACGCATTTTATCGCATTATTACATCGCAAGTTAGACTAGACGCTATCACAACGCAAACTCGAAACACAGATTTACTTTATGCATTAATGTGATTATGTGTTATTTGTGTGATTACTTGTTTTTATGTTATGTGGTTATCTCAACGCAACGCTTACTCGCAACTCGCTTAAACGCAACGCTCAACGCACGAAACGAAAGTCAGAAAACTAACTCGCACTACTCGGCAGATCGAATGACCACTCGATCGAATGGACATCCACCCAGATAACCATCCGATCGGATGGCCATCCGATCGACTGGCCATCCGACACCACTACTCCACCGCCTTACTTCTCTTTCTCACACTATAAATACCCGTACACTCCACTGTTCACTGATGTGACAGCTTCATCCGATCCAACCCACTCCCAAGTCATCCTCAAGCACTTTTCTCTCGATTCAAGGCCATTTCGTAAGTATCTCTCCCTAAATCTTGTACTTCCATCATCACTACACACTTCTACATCATCTTCTCCATCAAAATCACTAGTTTTCTCCATGAAATCATCTCATTTGGACTCCTCGAAGGTGACATCATCTCAGTTGCTTATGCAATCGGTTGTGTGACGTCATCCCGTCAACATTGGTCCAGATCTAAAGGATTTCCACACGCATAACTTGAGATCTTTCTGAGACTTCAACATATCTTAACATTTTTCAACAGATTTTGACATATTTCAACACTTTTCAACAAATTACATCATTTCTTCAACTTTTCTTCACTTATACTCAAAACCGATGGGATTTTGGACTCAAACTGACTT
The DNA here is from genome assembly GCA_030545235.1 of Helianthus tuberosus. Classification (NCBI taxonomy): domain Eukaryota; kingdom Viridiplantae; phylum Streptophyta; class Magnoliopsida; order Asterales; family Asteraceae; genus Helianthus; species Helianthus tuberosus. Next base: position 16,385,360 of record CM060410.1, read on the forward strand.
TGGACTCGTTCCATAGTCTAGAGCCGGCTTGAAAACGAACTTCCACCGGAGAGACGACCGATTAACGGGTTGAACATGAAACCTCATCAGGGACAGTTAGTCTGATCGAATAGGGTGATTCCCATCCGATCGACTGAACTGGACTTGGTGTGGATTCCCGTTGTTTGACACGTCGTCACGCCGTCTCCGTTAAACTTCAAAACTTTTCAACTTAGAAAATTTTCAAGTTTTCAAAACAACAGGTTGCCCACTCGAGTGGCCATCCGATCGGATGACCATCTGATCGAATGACCATTCGACCAGGCGACTTGTCCTTTGTACTATCTCTTGTTCAAAATGATTTGATCAAACTCCAAACCTTTCACTCGAATAGCCATCCGATCGAATGGCCATCCGTCTGGATGACTATCCGACCAGATGACTTGTTTAAATACTACAACGAAAACTTCAAAAGTTTTGAAACAATTTACAAACACACTCACTCATTCGAATGGTCGACCGTTCGAATGGTCATCCGTCCGGATGACCATCCAATCGAGTGGGTATTCATCTGTTCGACTCACCATTCGACACTCTGTTACGCACCAATCAACGCTTACGCTACTGTTCTATGCTCAGGCTAATCTCCAACGCGCTCCCTTCAATCCAATTCATGACTGTGTTTATTTATTAAACACATACTGTGAGTATACTCGAACCCTTTTTCACTTAAACAAACCTTTGGGTGTTACCTATGCAGTTAATAGCGGCGCTATAGCGGTGCTATAGCGGGCTATAGCGGTGTAGCGGTGGTCTGGCATCATAGCGGTCCAAATAGCGGTTGGGCATAGCGGTTCCGCTAATAGCGGCGCTATAGCCCGCTATATGTAGTCCTTTATAGCGGCTGAAGCAGTGATATTAGCGATCAGCCTTGGTTGAGGTCTTGGAAGCAGTTCATCATCATCAGAGTTCAATTGCTGTTCATCAAAGCTGATAAAAATCGAATCAAAGCTGTTCGATTCGATTGCTGGTCTGATACTCGAGTTCATCAGAGCTGTTCGATTCGAGTTTTGTTCTCCTCTTCAGTCTTCGACAGTCACCTGTCACCAAGGTATTAGTGTAATAGTGTTCTCTTCGGTCTGATACTCGAGCTCATGAATCTGTTGTGGTCTGATATCATGAATCTGTTACAGACTTATGATGAAAGTGAAAGAAAACGGCGTATGATAAAAGTAGGGATAATTAGGGTTATTTAAGTTTGGGTATTTTAACATATAACCCCCTCCATCTTCATTAGTTTATATTTAGTCCTCATACTTGTGAATTTATATATAAACAATATAAAATTAATGGTATATGTATATAATATATATAAAAATACATAAATTACCGCTATATCACCGCTATACCACCGCTATAACCTATATATCGTATAGCGGACCTTGACCGCTATCCGCTATTTTACCGCTTTAACTGCTTAGGGTGTTACATACGTTCTATATCAAAGCACAACAACTCACAACACAAACTCTTTTATAAACGCTAACCGCTCTCGCATGTTATACGTGACTCGATGAATGCTTGTATGTTATGTTTACACAGTGATTATTTGCCTGACACCTTAGCAACGATAGTACTATAGTTTGGACTCAACACCTGTCGTGGACAGGGGTTGTTAAGGGTATTACTTCACATGGTCACAGTGGTGCTAGTGTGTTGCGCGTTCTACAACTCACAGTCATGTCAGTTACATACGTCATTGTCGATAGCTTACTTGATTCACTTTAAAGATTTGGTAATTTAATAGTTGTTGTGGATTCTCTTGAACAATCTGTTTCGCTCAATGCCACTCCCCGATGTTTCCGCCATCGGTTGGGGTGTGACACAATGAGCCCAATAAACACATCTAAAAGAGTATGATAAAATCGTGGCCCAAACCCATACCCTGGATGTGCAATTGTATTATCTCATTAATTTGATTGCAAAACCCATTCTTGACCAGGAGCCAGTGTTTTCAGACCCGGACTAGACCGGCCGGTCGGACCGGGAACGGAGGTTGGGCCGGTCAGGGTCAAGGTATCGGACCGGAATAACATTGAACCGGAGGTTGAACCGTTGATGGTTGGACCGGGAAACTGGCCGGTCAAACCGGTTTTTAAAGGGGTTGGACAGTTTTTTATACATTTTTCAAATTTAACCCTATTGATTTTTATAATATTTACGACACCTCCCGGTTTTTACGTCCGATCTGACCGGTCGAACCCGTAAACTGGTAAGGAGACCGATTCGACGTCCAGTTCTGAAAACATTGCTAGGAGCCCTAACCACAAACTCCAAAACCCTAGTTTTACCTAACCACCATCAACGAGATTTAAGGTATCCAAATTAATTGAAAGTTGATATATATCATTGTTTATACCTTAAATTTTTAACCACATTTCATACAAATTTAAACTTTCATTAGCGAGATTTAAGGTATCCAAATTAATTGTTTTTTTCCTTATAAATTCAATGTTTATCTATAGAAAGTTGATATATATCATCGTTTATTTGTTCATATTCCTATAATTTTTTAACCACATTTTCATACAAATTTAAAACAGAATGGCTCATCTAAACCGTTTTGAAACATTAATCACCGAACATCTCTACATGATCTTCTTAAGGCTTGACTTCCTTGAATTGTGACCATCTCTACATGATCTTCTTAAGGCTTGACTTCCTTGAATTGAGGAATGTAAGAGTTGTATGCCATCGTTTCCGGGGTATAATCTAGAACAAAAATGCATTCAACATATTGTATAATCGATTTGGGAGTTGCTCGATTTGGCATTTCACACAGGGTTATGACTAACAATTCCCACAAAATCAGTGGATCATGGCAACCGGGAGGGAGACCGAAGGACAATGACCTTTCGTATTTTCTACAATGGTTTACTGTGCGGAATTGATGTTGAATTAATATGTGTTTGGAACTGCAATGTGTTTTTCAAAGTAGGATATAGGGGGTTTAAGGTCTTCAATATGCTGAACTAAAATCATTTTCTACTCGTTTTGGGACTTATATTATTACAATTGCAAATTATTAGTTTATACATACTTTATACGCGTTATTCTATCTTGTACATTCGCTAAATTTGTGTAAACAATGCATTTTTTATGATTTAGTAAACCTGGGGGACTTAAAATGTCAAAAAGAAACTTCTGGTTTTCTCTCTCCCTCGCGCCACATGGAGGGACAGACCAACCCCCACGCGGGGCGCACCTGACCAGATCAGGTCTGGTTTGCGAACAACAGCCGTATCACACCTTAACTCACCTTCAATCTTGATTTTATGATTGTTTTTTAGTTACCAATTTATTACTTTTGAACGTAGGATCAAGGTTAAGGACTTTTAGGAGGATAACACTTTTCTGTTTTGGGATTCTTGCCTTAGGAGCTTAGCTTTTCAATTAGTTTTTATGACCTTTGCATGGTATCATTTGCTTGTATGCATAATATGTCAATTTTATACTTTTTAGTACTTGATACCTTTTGTTTGTTGTGAATAATAGCTACATGCCTTTATTTGTTTTTGTTTTTATTTTACTCTTGTATCTGGATATTGCTTTGGAGCTTAGGGTATTTCTGGAAGCAACCTCTCTGATCCTAGAGATAGTGGTAAGGCTTGCCTACGTCTCACCCTCCCCAGACCCTACAAATAGCTTCAGGCTATGTGTGGGATCACACTGGGTATGATTGATTGATCACCATGTGTTTCATAGTTTGATCATTAACGCACTATGCCTAAAGAAGTAGATAATAGTGCTATTGGTTTGACAAACTGCTCGAGCCATCCGGGTGTCGAAACCGATGTTATTTTTATTTTTATTTTTGTCAAGTATGTTTGTGGTTCCATCATCATTTGTAACAGACCCTCCGCGAGGTTGATGTATTAGTATAAGCTTCCCTTTCGTCATTATGTACACCTATAAAAACAAAAACAAAAAAAGCAGGAAAATATGATGGGTCATGTATCATCACGTTATATATGGTTGGTTTCTCTAGACTCTAAGAATGGTTTTTTGTTTAGAAATATATGTAACACTCAATAAGGTCAACATGTTGTGATAAGTGTTAAGCAAAATGTAACATACGATAGTGTTAAAACATGTAAAAAAGGAAAAACGGATACATATAGCATTATTAACTCAACCATTTTTATTAAGACAAAATACACATACATCTCAACTAGAAGATAACAAATAGTAGGCAAAGATATCCACACAAAACAAAATATACCTGTTAACGAGACTAATCGAAGTGGAAAGTTGGTAGTTTTGATTTAACTCAGAAGACTTGAACCAATATTACAATACTAATAAGAGCATGTTTAGTGTGAGCCTTAAGATAAAAACAAATCAAAGCAACTACAAAAGTTCAACCAAAGAAAGCACACAACATTTTCTTAATGCCAGTTATTGTACAACTCAATGCAAAGTTCTTGAAAACCAACACCAACATTGTTCAATTAAGAACAATTGGTATAAAATTTATGTTCTTGGTAACTACATACACCTACGACAGTTCAACCAACAAAACACATGATACAGCTAAAACCTCAACAAGAAACACAAATAAAACAAAATATACCCCAAAAACAATATACAAAATCAGAGAAAAATAAACAAAATGTCCAAGAAAGAAGTACCTCACTTAGCAGCCTTGCTATCGCAATTCCAATATTTTAACTGCCTTGAAACTTAAGGTTTTGAAGGATAGGTTAAAACTGAAGGAATTTATAGAGAAGAAATGAGGAATCAGGAATGGAGAGGGCATTATAAATTAGGGAAAAGGGATGAAAGATGTTGGAAAGTGAAAAATGGTACTAGGGATGGAATCGGTTTTGGTACGTACGGAATCGGTATTGTACCACATAGTACTGGTACCTAAGTTTAGCTAAAATCAAAACCGAATATGGTACGATATATGTTTGGTCGATATCGGTATAGTATGGTACTAGTAAAACTCCTGAACCGGTACCGTACCGCATAGTACTAGTACTGAAAGTAAGCTACATACAAAACCCAATGCCATATTATATACATATATATACGTATGTATAAGTGGATGGTTCAAATGAGAAGAAAAATTTTGTAAGAATAAAAGGAACAAATTTTAAACCAATAGAAATGCTCCATTTACTTCATTTTATATGTGTATTTAATGTTATTAATAAGGGCATACAAGTAAATTTCTAATTGGAATTAATTAGCTAAATAATTAAAATTGTAACTCACTTTTAAATATACACTTTCAAGATAAAAAAAATTAGGATGAAGGACAATTTTCGACATGTGTAGGATAAATTTAAGTACGTGTAGGATAAATTCTTAAATGTGTATGATAAATTTAGATATGCGTAGGGTAAATTTCGGTAAGTGTAAGATATATGTAGGATAAATTTTGAAATGTGTAGGATAAAATGTATTTTGCTTAAATAATGAGAGATAACATAATTAATGGGAGGAGTTATAAACTATTTAATGTTTTACCATTATTCCATTTCTTTTTTTTCTTCTCACATTAAATTTCTTTTCAAATAAACTTCTCTCATATGTATAATAGATCAAGTTGTTAGCTATAGTAATTTGATTTATTTTGTCCTTTTGTGAATTTCACCCCTCAACTTTAATTTGTTTTTTTTTTTGTCTTTTTGTGAATTTCGACCCTCAACTTTTAATATTGACATTTGAACGCTCTATAATTTATAAAAAACTTTGTAACATGTCATTTTGACACCCCCCTCGAGTTTTACGTGCTTAATTTTATATACACATCGGGTATAAATTGACGTTTTACGTTTCAATGTAGTTTTTATCGAAAATGAGTCATGCTAAATGTAATACATTTTGTGCTTATTTATGTGGACGTCTTCAGTTGGCCTGCGTTTTGACGTAAATTTTGTTCCGAAACGAATCGGGTCAATTAGAGTTACTTTACGTTTTCAGTTGGTCTACATTTTGACGTACGTTTTCTTTTAGACTTTATAAATTAGTTACTTTACGTTTCATGACTCATGTCAAAGACTTTATAAATTAGTTATTTTACGTTTCATGACTCATGTCAAATATAATACATTTTTGTACTTATCTTTATTGACTTTTTTCATTGGTCTACCTTTTGATCTTTAAGCAGCTACAAAAAAATTTATTGCGCTCAAATCACATTAAAAAAACCGACCCCGCAACGCGGAGAATCAATTCTAGTTTTATATGTTTGATCAATACCGATATGATACAATATTGGTACGCTACTGGTATTCAATACGAAATTTCTCATCCCTAGGTTAACGCCGTTGAAAAAAGGTCTATCTTGCGGAGTTATCCATGGATTATTAGCTTTCAAAAGTCATGTGTTAAAATGTGGAAATTTTGGTGAACAATGGTTTCGTACTTTCGCCTATTGTGATACAAATATATAAATTCTAGCATTGTTTTTTTTTTTTTTTTTTTTTATAAATGACCAAATACCTAAACTAATAAAAGTACATATAAACCTATGGAAGCATCTGTATTCAGGTCAAAATCAATTCTAAGTATTAAACTTGAAGAACTACATAAACACTTCTACATCAAGTTAGGTCAAGGGGTATGGAGGGCATGGATGGGTCATGGATTACCACCTAGGATGGTGGATGATGTGCTACACCATCGCCCTTAGGGACATGGTTCACATGGATTAAACTAGGGGTGTGAATTTCTAATACGACCCGAAAACACGACACGAACCTAACACGAAATTCGCGGGTTTGGGTTTAGTCTAAACGGATTCAGGTCAGTTTCAGGTTGAACCGAAACTGGGTCCGATTTTGGTCAACACAGTCAACAAACGGTTTCGGCTACGTTTAGGTTTCTTACCGGGTTTTGACCAGTTTGGCCGGGTTTTGGCCGGTTCGGGTCCGGGTTTTAACCGGGTAGAGGTGGAACCGGTTCGGTTCCTTTTTTTTTGGCCAGGTCTGGAACTAGTCTGTACCCCGGTTCGGGTGACGTTGGAACCGGTTCCAGTTTCAAGTCCAGGTTTTATGCCCATCTCAATTCTCAAGGCATAGTTCATTTTTTTTTCCTCAGCATTTTTAAGATCGGTTTTTCTCTTTTTCATAAGTATAGTGTCAGTACCTAATTTGTTCAATTAACATCTAAAATTTTTGATATTATTACTTATTATATTGCCATTGATTGTAACAAACGATCAATTAAATCAGTATTTTGATTTATTTGAATGTGTCTATGGTCATGAAATGCCTAAACTACTTTAATATGTATACTTCATTTTTATTAATCGGCATATTCTCTTAGAAAATAACTACTTTTTTTTACCTTTTTTATTTATTAGATGTCAAAAACCCAAAAGCAAATGAAAAAGATGCATTCATCTACAAATCAACTACCATTTTTTCGGTCAGGAACTACACTTGCTCACCCTATTTAGGGTAGCGGGGTTAATGGATCCGTTTTTTTTTTTTTTTGCTCAATCGGTTAAGTTTTGGATTTATGTATATGATAAAACAAAATCATATACTAGCAAATATGATGCACATTGCTGATATATCTTTATATCTATTATTTTTGTTTTCTATTGTTTTAACTTCGTTATAGTATACCTTCGTCTAAAAGTGACTATTACCACATAAAATGTAGTAGTAAAATATAAGAATGTTATATGTGATAATGTAATATTACCACTTTAGTATATTAAATTTTACTTATGCTTATAAAAACCTTTTGGACATAATATTTATTATTTATATCGAGTACCCGTACCATATCAAACGAAACCAAAATTCGATCAGTACCAATTATAGGGAGGGGGTCCAATTTTTTTATCATTCTCGAGAACGGCCCCCTTATTAATAGGCACGTGTGTATATGTAGTGTACGATCTTATCATCTTGTTTTTCTAACAACATACACATGTGCATGCATGTAAAGCTATAATACAACTTATAAATTTACAAAAGTATGTAGGGTATGCGCGTGCATATAATTTAAAGTGCCCTCGACCCTTTTGCCATATTTGACCCTCTTGTTTGGTCTTTTGACTAAATGTCTAATCAGTGACGGATTTAGAAAATATTTGTAGCGGTAACGTTTTATAAAAAAAAAGCAGTAATGAAATCAAAAAAACGTCAAATTTTTCCAAATTTACAATACCGTCGGAGCATCAAGCGGTAGCGGAGGCTACCCCTTCCCCTACGGTAGGTCCGCCCCTGTGTCTAATTAGAGTTGGATTTTTGGCATGAGTTGGCTTTTAAGTTTTCAAGTAGAACCAAGTTGGCTCGTTTACTTTGAGCCAAGCTCGAACTAAGGTTGGCTCGGCTCAATAACCAACCTTAGCCGTATGAGTTAGTTGTTTAAAAAAATATAATGTAAAGTTTTTTTTTTTATTTTTCAAAAACAAATCCAAAATATGAATAATGTTGGAGTATACATATATAAGCATGTAGAAGATAAACTATATAACCAATAACTTTTAAATAAATACAATCTTAAAACCAGTAGTACCATAAAAAATAATAGGGTTATTGGATTTTATCACCCCTAATTATTGGCTATTGGCCACTGCCACCCCCAACTTAACACTTAGTGTGTTCTGTCACCACGTCGTTAACTGATCACTAACTTTTGATCATGTTACTATACATTTGGGGTGTCCTAAGATCCCTAAAACCTTCCTAAGATCCCTATGACACCCACAAAAGTATAGTAATGAGATCTAAAGTTAGTGATCAGTTAACGATGTGGTGACAGAATACACTAAGTGTTAAGTTGGGGGTGACGGACGTCAAAGTGACAGTTGGGGGTGACATCGGCCAATAGCCAATAGTTTGGGGTGATAAAATCCAATAACCCAAAATAATAGGGTGTTTATCATACATACACAAAAACAGCAATCCCACAACTTGATGACAATCGGCATTATAGTATAGCAATCTTTAATATGCTTATGGGCGATTGGGCGTTAAGATACTTCATTCGTACGTCTATCAATCAGTAACAACACCATGTTCTCTCTCTATGGATGTGAAGAATTTCAACAACACCATGCTATGAATCAGTAATCATCATCCATAGGGTATGGTCCATCTCCTCATCATTGTAATGATATGACAACAAATAGGCAAGATAATGAGCACATCAACTAAATACAGGTTTAAGAACCTTAGAAACAGAATATTGTGTTCAATTACACATCATCATCATCATCGTACTCAGTATATCCCACCAATAGCAAAAGCTAAGGTAGGGTCTGAGGAGGGTGGGATGTAGACAGCCTTACCTCTACCCTGTAGGAATAGAGAGGCTGCTTCCAATGAGACCCCCGGCTCGACATGAGAATGTTTAATTCAAGCGTAGAACAACGATACAAACAACAAATTGAAACTATTCATGAAAAAAAACGGTATAGAAACCAAACGGAAACATCAAGTTTTAGAAAATCAATCGAGAAACATTTTATGTCCGTTTCACAAGTTTCGGCTCACATCAAGGATATCGCATCTAAACGAAAACTCGGTATGTAACCTACCTTAAACATATGACCCATAGCAATCAAACCAACATCTAACCTCTCCCTTTGAGATAAAACACCAATCAAATTTTCGAAAGTTTCTTGACGGGGTATGAGCCGATTCTTCACCATGTACGCCAACCAGTATATTCCCGCTGCAACATATCCTTTATCGCTTAATCCAATTATGACATCATCATTAATACACGCAGAAGCCGGTTCAACACCCTTATCCTGCATCTCATTCCAAAGATTTTTAGCTTCATCGATCCTTTTCATTTCGTAAAGTTTTTCTATAAGCGGTCCATACGATGCAGATGATGGCTGCAGCCCATGGTTCACGAGTTCGTTCAAAAGGTTCAAACCCTCGGTTAACTTACCTTCGTTACAAAAACCCCTAATCATAGAATTGTACGTTACCACATCTTTAGAAACGTTTTCTCGAGACATTTGATTAAACAATTGAAAAGCTAAAGATGTTCGTCCATGTAAGCACAAACCTCTAATCATAGTGTTGTATGCGATTACATTTTCTCCATAACCTTTATCTTGCATTTCGTTGTAGAGATTTAGCGCGTTTTCTACATCGCCTAGTTTGAAATACCCGTATAAGAGCGTGTTATATGTGTATAGATTCGGTTTGATTCCCTTATGTATCATCTCAAACCATAACTTTCTTGCTTCACCAAACCACTTAATTTTACAAAGGCCGTGAATCATTGTCGTGTACATGATTCTATCCGGCGCATACCCTCTATCTTTAAGATCGTTAAATATACGTAACCCTTCACGTTGCATGCTTTTGAGGCACAACGCGTGTATAATTTGTTGATAAGTATAAAGATCAGGGTTAACACCTTTTGCAATCATGATATGAAGAAGAGCGGATACTCGCGAATATTGTTTATCCAATATAAACTCGAACACCAACTTAACGAACGAAACTTTACGAGGAACATACCCATCATCCACCATTTGCCGAAAAAGTTCATACCCTTTTGACACATTTTTCTTCAAACAAAACGCTTGGATCAAGCAATCAACGGTATCAACATCCACACCAACACCAAGCTCCATCATCTCACCATACAACTTCCATACAACATCATTACACCCGTCTTTAACCAAAGCTCGCAAAACACAATTCCAAGTTTCCAACGACGAACTAACCCCTCTCTTTGTCATTTCATCGAACACCTGGAGTGCATCTTCAACCATCCCACTTTCACACAAACACCTCACATACAACTCAAAACCATTCGCATCCGGCACAAATTTCGTAAATTCAAGAAAACTCTTTATCGCATTCGCCGCCTTATTTTCGACGAGTGAATCAAATATCAAACAACAAGTCGACCGATCGGGCGAATACCCGAATGTCGAACCGAGCCAATACAAAAGCCGAATCGATAAAAATGCATTCTTTTGGTGCATAAACACTTGATTTAACAAACTAGAATCCAAGAAACTAACATTAGGGAAATCTAACAGTAGTGTGTTTTCCCATCTGGGTTTTGACCTAATTGTTGCACAAATTTCTTTCACAATGTCAGTTGAATGTTGGGGTTTATCATCGGATACGATGTTTCGAACGGGTTGTTTAGGGTTTTGGATGATTTTGGGGGGTGGTTTACGGAGGAATTGAGTTAAGGAGGATGGTGTTCTTGACATTGATGTATAATATGCTTACAGATTGATGTATATGTAATGGAGAATCATTGGATATTGCTTACCGATCTGAAGAACAGAGTGCTTACTGTAGCAACCAGAAGCATCAAGTTTAAGTGTCAATTGTGAAAGAATTTACGGGGTTTAACGATTGATGAAAGAACAAGAAAAAAGTGTGACAATGGTGAAGATTGTGATTTGTGGTGCGTTATTTAGGGGTTGAGATGAAAATCCAATAAAGGGTTTTTTTTTGCCATTTAAAGGTTCGGTTTTAACACTTACATATGATAGAGGTCAACAAAGGCTCGAGAATTACTCGTAATCGACTCGGTTAAAAGCTCAGACAAGTTAACGCATAATGAGCCCAAGCTCGAGCCTGAAACAGAGTTCGTTTAGTCATCGAGCCCGATCTCGAGCCTGAAATACAAAGCTCGTTTAGGCTCGTGAGCCTTAACGAGCCCAAACATTTTTTTATATATATAATAATAATGATGATGATGATGATAACATTGACGAGCCGAACTTAAGCCGGGCTTTGGCTCATTTAAGCGAGCTCAAGTCGAGCTCGAGCTTATGATTTTACTCGCGAGCCCAGCTCAAGCTTTGGCTCATTTATCCAAAATAAAATAAAAACATCATGTCTTTTTTTAAGGGGAATTGGTCAGTAATAATCTCAACTAGAGGTCTTTGGCCATTGTCGCCCATTGACAGTCCCACCTTGAAATATTCCCCCCACCAGTCCCACCTTTCACCTATTTTTCCTACACTGGTCCCCCGTTAAAAAAAATTAACGGAGTTATCTTTTTTTTCCAAATTACAAACAGTTTTTTACGGCTTTTGATCAGAATGACGATACGAGTCCATTGATGTAAAACTTACCTCGAAACGGTGCTCCAAACGATGAAAACGACGCTTCAATTCGGGTGTTTAAATTTCCAATTAACAAAAATCAAGTCATTTGGAGCATCATTTCGAGGTAAGTATTACATCAATGGACTTGTATCGTCGTTCTGATCAAAAGCCCTAAAAAAATTTGTTTGTATTTCAGAAAAAAGCTTAACTTCGTTAAGTGTTTTTTAACAGGGGACTGGTGTAGGAAAAATATGTGAAAGGTGAGACTGGTGGGAGGAATATTCAAAGATGAGACTGTCAATGGCCAATGACCTCTAATTAAGATTATTACAGGTCAATTCCCTTTTATTTAATAATCAAATATTTCTAAAAAAAAAAAACACCACCTACCCAAACAAAAACATGCCTAATAATTACATTACACTACTTTAAAACGGTACAAAAAGACCAAAAACAATAATAATAGGATTACAACCATTTAGACACACATTACACTACTTTAAAACGGTACAAAAAGACCAAAAACAATAATAATAGGATTACAACCATTTAGACACAAAATCTTCCTTTTTACTTAATTAACATCAAATTGTCCGGTTGTCCATAATAATCGTAACATATGCATGTCTATGAGTTATGACATTGTCGATTGGTGGTGAGCAAAAAGAGCGGGTATGGATTTGTACCCGACTTAAAAACAGAAGTTACGTCATACCCAATTTCATATCTAACCCTACCTAGTTTAATAATCGGCAACATACAACCACTGGGTGTCAGCCCAGTGGCCACCTGCCCACTTATTAACCCGGAGGTGGCGGGTTCGAGTCCGACTCCGGCGTGCTCGTTCCCAAATGCCCCTACGGTAGTGGATTTACCCCCAGACTCAGGCTTGCAGGGTGGCGGTCTGCGAGGTGTGATCACCTCGGCGGATGGGAGGTCCGTGGAATACCCCCCCCCCCCCCCACCCCCAATAATCGGCAACATACTCTATGATTTGTAACCAGTTCCAACCCGGAACTGGAACTAAAAACCTTGAACCGGAACCAAAACACCCAATCACTTTCTTTTCAAAACCGGGTTCTATTTCCGACCCATTATTGCAATACCCGGTTTCGACCATCTTGACCATACCCGGAACAGATTTTGAAAAAAAAAAAAAAAAACCTTATTTGTACACCACTATATCTGATCATGCCTATGATCAAAATTCAAAACACCAATAAATAACTAAAAAACCATGGGTTGAACCCAAATGAACAAAATCTAATCTTCTGTACATATGAATCTTGATTTCTAAAGAATATGCCAACAACACTGTACAAAACACCCAGACCATTTCATTAAATTCAAGGTGAAGCACCCCACAAAACCTCTGCAATAATAGTAGCAGCTTCCGCTTCACAAACACAAGCATCTCTAACTCTCTTCAACACTTCCTGCTTCAACGCCCGTTTCTCCCGTTGCCTCAACCCTTCACCCACCTCCAACTGCACCGCAAATCTCGCCACACAGCTCGAAAACGGATGCCTCTCAATATTATTATTGTTCTCACTGGTCCTCACAGGACACGATCCTGAAAGATACAACAGATAAAAATATATGAGTATTTAGAAGTACGTTAGTTAGTTTACACCTAAAAAACATTATTATTAGTCCTCACAGATAAAAATATACGAGTATTTAGAAGTACGTTAGTTAGTTTACACCTAAAAAACATTATTATCACCACACCTTGCATTTCATTTCGCTGCAATTCCACAAGCTTCTTCACCAAATCCGCCTTCAACATCGCCTCAACCGCCTCTTTCCTACCAAAATAACCGATCTCCATCACGCACTCCATCGCCATTGCTCCAACCGACATCTCGTTAAACGTTAGTAAGTCTATTATATTCACGATTTCACCGTTCGATTCTATCTCATCAACTATAGGGCTTTTAATTAACCTAATTAGCATACCTAGGGCTTGTAACGATCTAACCGACGATAATTCAATTAACGCGCGAATAATTTCAGTTTCTCCGATTAAAACTTGACCTACGAACACATCCTTGTTGAATCTAATCAGTTCTGTTATCGCAAACGCTGCAGCTTCTCGAATGTTCTTCGAGTAGTTACCGTTACCTTTACCTTCACCATTACTTGTTGAATCGCACAAAATCGATTCAAGTTCGTTGAACACCTTCGATCTGAGGATCGAATCCTGTAGATCTCGATCAAAACCTCGAGCAATTCGTTCTTCGAATTGTTCGATTAAATCGATCAAGACCTCCTCTTTAAGTTCGTTACCTCTACGGAGCGTTTGCGTTAGGGTTTCAACAAGCTCTCGACCGATCCACCGGTCAATCTCCGACTCGATTGAACCAGCGAGTTTAGAAACCTCGTGTGAGTTGACTCGGCGGATGATGAACGATTTGAGTCCATTGTGGCGTTGAACCGGCGAGTTTATGAGTGTTTTGAGAGCGGTTAGGTGAGTGGATAACGGCGTTAGGTGAGGATCGTTGGAGAGGATGGAGTCTGATTCGTGTTCGAGCTCCAGAAGAGCTTTAATGGCGGGTGAGTTGGAGAATGTTGTGTTGGGGTTTTGGTGGAGTTGGTGTGAAGCTTGTTTGAGAGCTTTGAGGATTTGGAGAACTTGTTGAGAGTTGTGTTTAGGGTTGAAGATGAAAGCTTCAGGTTCGGTTTTCATGGCGGATTGTAAGGAAAATTGGTAACGAAAGTGGTTGTTAATATAAAAAGGTGTAAGTTAAGTTGACCCGGATGTAACCGGTTTACGTATTACTTTTTGTTTCTTTTTGTTTTTATTACTAGCCTAACACCCCGCGAGCTTCGCGGGTGGCTAAACACCAACTAAACACATAAAATAATTTAAACATAGAAGCGTTAAAGTGTGATTTGTTTAGCCTAATATTTTGAGACAGTTGAGCACGTCCCAATAGTACATCTACATAATATTCGTTACAAATTAAGTTTTTGTCAACTAAACCTTCATGATGTTTTCATGATGTCTTCTTTAACTCCACTATCGTATTCATCCTATGAAATTATCAATTCCAATCGGGACGACTTAGAATTTAAAGCTCTATTGCTAGATTATTAAAAATATACATGAAATTAATTTGAAAAAAAAAAATAGATTCTTAGTTAAGTGTAAGAACAACTCAAACGGGTTCTTAGAGATATCAACTGGTTGGCTACCCTCCAACACTTGATTCCCTTTTACTGTTATAGAAAAAAATAAGGTTAATAAATGTAAACGTAGAACCGTTAAACTGTGATTTGTTAAGCTTAATATTTTGAGACAGTTGAGCACGTCCAAATAGTACATCTACATAATGTTCGTTACAAATTAAGTTTTTCTCAACTAAACCTTCATGATGTCTTCTTTAACTCCACTATCGCATTCATCCTCTGACATCGTCAATTCCAATCAGGACGACTTAGAATTTAAATCTCTATTGCTAGATTATTAAAAATATGCATGAAATTAATTTGAAAAAAAAAATAGATTCTTACTTAAGTGTAAGAACAACTCAAACGGGTTCTTAGAGATATCAACTGGTTAGCTACCCTCCAACACTTGATTTGCTATAAATCCCTTTTACTGTTATAGAAAAAAATAAGGTTAATAAATTAAAATACCCAAGATACCAATAACCAAAAAAACTACTATCCTACATCATCTTGAATTGCAAAACTTTATAAATTACATGTAGGTCTTCTCCTCAAATGCATAGCATGAATTAGATGATAGAGAGCTGCACAATTCATTATAATTTAAAAAATTTATGAAGAAATTGGTATTCCTATGAATAA
Source organism: Helianthus tuberosus (assembly GCA_030545235.1). Lineage (NCBI taxonomy): Eukaryota > Viridiplantae > Streptophyta > Magnoliopsida > Asterales > Asteraceae > Helianthus > Helianthus tuberosus. The sequence goes on from CM060410.1 coordinate 16,401,225, forward strand.
CAACCTTTAAAAATATGTCCTAAAATCCTATGAACATAAGTTTAGCTTTTAAAACTAAGGCCTTAGATCAAGATACACAATAAGTCTTCAATGTACAATCTATATCTACATCATATACAAACCAAATAAAAAAATAACTTTGAAAAAAATAATATAACAGGATTTAAGTTCTATTTATTAAAAATAAACCAAAATTAAGTGACTACCGACTACTTCTTCGAGTCCTTTAACATGTTCTTTTTGTATCTAAATTGTTTCGTATTACTTTCCATAAATTAGACCAAATAAATATAATAATTTCGGTAACATGTATTCTTAATTGTATTCCCTTTTACACATTATAAAAGACAACTGAATATAATAAGATCCCGCGAGTTTCGCGGGTGGGCTAACACACAAATATATAACTTAAAATTGTTGAAATAATAATTGGAAAGAAATAAACGTTCAAGTACTAATGAAATCAGTAAACTACAATGAATTGAAAAAATGAACGCAAAATCACAAGTCAGTCTATATAATGAAATATGTGGACCGACAATAACCGAATTTGGATCGGAGGACTGGATGGCCTTTGTAGTCAAAGTTACCGTCAACAAAGTTGTTGAGCATCCGTGTAGCTCAGCCGAGTGCGGTGGGCGGCTATCCCATTCTCTCCAAACTGTCTTCTATTTTCGACATTAATAGTAATCTTACCAAGGTAAAAAACAAACAGAAAAAAAACCTAATCAGTGAACAAAACAATGGCTAATCGTAATGGTTCAAGCCAAAATCAAATTGGATCAAATGTAAATTACCTTGATGAGAACTAAGCTGTAAGATTGTGGTGTTTGCTAGTATCATGCGACATAGAAATCAATCTTGGGTTTGTCTTCTGTGGAAAGTGGAAAGCAATTGCAATTAGGGAAAAACAAAACTGGTTATAATAAGAGGTTTAGCACCTAAACACAATCATTAAGGATTAATAGAATGCCATGTGGAAGACGAACCAAGCGGAGTTTCGATGGTGGGAAAAATCAATACCTGGATTCGAGCTTGAAGACGACCTAAGCGTAGGGTAAAACTGGATCAGAACTTGAATCATTTTACAAAGCTACATACGTAAAAAAAAAAAATTAGCATTGTATGGCGGCAGAAAAAGGGCCAGCCACATATAGTCACCAAAAGTTTATTCAAAATGCTTAAAATATTCGAAATCATTTTATTAAAAAATCAACTTATGTAACTTCTTGATCATATTCACAAGTGTAAGCTGGCCCATTTTAGAAACATCTATTTTAATGTATTATTCAACCCGTCTATATTATAAAAGGATTAAGATAATAAAGATGTAGATCATCATCACCAAGCTAATGCATCTGCTGCCACTCTTTGCTGAATTGGCAGCCTGTTAGTTGCAGCCACGGCTTTGTTCACCCTCTCATCCACATCTGTTGTAGCGACTGCTTCCCAGTTATACGTCTTGCTTCCTGAAAACCGCATATCAGATTCATAAACCATAAGATGGTAATGATAAAGAGCATTTAAAAGAAGAAGAATGGAAGAAAATGATAAAAAAAAAAACGCACATCAAATTCCTGAAAACAACCACACATCAGAGAAACTGTAGTGATAGTTGTTTGATTTATTTGGACTGCTTCAAGTACTTTGACATGAGAAACGGAAGAAGATGATCCAGGAAAAAAACACATCTTGAGAAGTTGAAACAGGGAGAACGCCGTTATCCCAGTGACCCGATTGAGTTATGCCGTTTCTGAAAGTAAACATACAAAAACCTTGTCTTCCTACTTCATGCCAACCACCCTCATACAGTCATAACTATGCCCGTTTGCAAAACAGTCTCCAACATGTGTCCCTGTTTCTACATCATGTAACTCAATGATACCATACATATCAATAATGTGACCAAGACAATGGCAAAATATGTAGTTTCAGCTTTAAGGGATGCTATAATATCATGGATGTAAATAACTCGAATTGCAAGAAACTCTAATCACAATCAATTGATTCAGCTATCCAATTTTGAGATTAATTCAGCATTGAACACCTAGTCATCACCACATTGCAACTTGTAAAGTTTTAGATGATGAAACACGGTTCACAAAACACAAATGCATCAATAATGCACCCTATGATCCACACTTAGAGCCCTAATTAAAACAAATAAATTCAACAAAACTCATTCGATTTCAATATAAGAATTACCTCCATGATTTCTATATAATTGTTACTGATTGACCCATCCAGCAAGAAACTGAGAAGATCCCATCTAAACAACACCAACATAGAAGTATAAACATAACCCAAAAGAGACTTGCAACTAATCTAAACAATAACCAACAAAAACCATATTTTTGATCATTTGGGATAAAGTCAGACCACCAACTCCATTCCCAAGTTGAAATCTTGGTGCGATTCAATAAACAGAGGTATTTCGTCTCTTTAATGTCTTCAATGGTTTTGGTAACCGAGCTTGGCCTACCATTAAATAACTTGCCATTCCGGATGATCCACAAACTCCATATAGTAGTATCACCCTCAACGAAAGCAGTTCCAGGTGACCTGAAAACATGTAACTACCATATAAACCCATTGATTGGTCTTCATAAAAAACATAACTTTCATGAAAAATAGACTTACATGTACTTTTGACCCCCTTGGACATAAAAATTGTCCCAACTATCGTTATGCTAAACAAAAACGCCAAACAATCCCATTAGTTTCACTGTCGTCTCTGCATAAGGTACAAATACTAAATTATCTACAAAGAAACCTAATCATTGCATCATTTTTTACAATAACCCACAGAAGATTTAAACAAAAGTAAGGATATAACTTCATGCGTGGTTTGAATTATGCCTGAAGCATATAGAATAATCGATTGTTTGACGACTGAGAAACGTCGAGCGAAAGAAACCACAATTGACATACGATTTTGAAATTTTCATATTTCCATGATTATAGAAATTACGAATGAGAAAGTATTAAAAATAATCAAATCGTAAGGATTAGAGAAAATGTGTATCAATTATCATAAAAAATGAAATGTGTTCATACATTACGCATGGAAGCAAGTGTGGGTAAGTGCACCGGCTCGGTTTCTCCTCTACTTCTCTACCAAACTGTAACAAAATGAACAACAAACATAAAAAGCTCACTTCAAATAGCATGATTATTCACATAGAAAAATTTATCCGTATACACACATCCTCAAGTTTTATTATTATTAAAGCATTTAAAATATTGAACCACGCAATATTAAAAAGTCGTTGACTTTCACTTATGTGTTCTCGTTCTTCTTGTCTGCACACGTCAAGTTAAGATTCACAAAATATTATATAGTAAATTCTACTTTTAACACAAATGTATGGATACCGTCCTCAAAGAAACGCCAGATCTCAGCAAGACGATTTGGTAAGAGTTCTTTGATGTCGGTGTAGTGATGGAATTCCGGGTCATCTGCAGATACTGCTATGATTTTGACATTTAAACATACCCGGCTCTTGTTGTACTTAGAAAAACATATGAAGCATTTTAATTAGATTAATAAACAAAAAAAATATATTAATCATGTTAATATTATAGAAGAACATACGTGTCAAAATATTAGCGAAAACTCTGAACCTAGAATAAACGCCAATTGTGAAGTAAATGATTGCAGTCATCTATCCGACTATATACGTGAGGAAGAAATAAAGCTGTAGAAACAAACCTTGCCACCTCTGCCAATTCATTAACAAAAAAATCATGTAGATATAAAGTTAACTTGAAGTATAGATATATTATGTGGAAGTTAGAACTTAGAAATCAAATAAAGAGAAAATTTTGAAGAAAATCATAGCCACTGTGAATAGCAATTTGTTACATTAGTTTGCTGACCAGTCTTCAATATTACAAAAGTAATCATTTGTATATGATGCAAAAGAGACTTTTCCACCTACAAAAGTAAGATTTAGCTTCTCGAATAAAAGAATTTCGAACCGAAGCACCTCTACAGATCTTCAACTTAAGATCCACCTACAAAATCCCAAAAAAGGAAAAATAGTCAAATATGGCAAAATTGTAATAAATTAGAGTAAAATCCTCATAATTGTATCCATCAAAATCAAAGTCAAAATCAAATTCAAATTCAAATTATCTCAATTAAATGAGGTTTAATGCTCTTAATTGAGTAGCATTTAAAGTAAATCAATCAATTTTACCGATCAATTTCTTCAAAATTTGAAACAATTCCAAAAATAGCCCTACCAAGAGTCGTGTGTTGGAAGGCCATTCAGGTCATTTTGATTTTGAGAGCTGCAAACATTTCCAACCAATGTACAAAAGACTGGATTAAAACATGTTCAATAAACTTGGATTGAAGATGATAAATATACAAACCATAATAACACTTGCAAAAAAACATTAATCAATAACTCACTTGCAACAAACTGCTGCAATCAAATCAAATTCCCCACCTGTATTATAATAAAGTAAAAACAACAATATGAATAAAAATAGATATGCAACTTGATACCATTTTTTTGTAAAATATAAGGGTTTTTTTTCAAACAATTTTCCATTTACCTGATCTTGCAACTTGAACCAGCTCTGTAGAGATATCGAACTGAGATGAACAACGCCTAGCAACTTGCTCAGGATCAACTTGTCGGAACCATAGCCTTCAACATAAAAAACTTATAAATTAAAAAAGGATTCTTCACAAATTGAAGATATAGATTACCATTTTAGAGGCTTTTTTCGGTGCTTAGAACGCACACGACGACCATGAAAATACCTGTTGAATATTGACCAAACATGAGATAGAGTGATGAACAAAACGGCGATAGATTCTAGGGTTTCGAGAAGCAGCTTATTAGGTCAAAATCCAATCAGAATCAAAATGCATGAATCAACTACAAAAAAATGATTAAACAAAAATCAAACATACAATACCATCGGTCTTCAACATTAGGGTTTCCGAATTTTAAAAACCCCCCAAAATCCACACTACGATTGAACAAAAACATTAATATAACCTGAATCGAAATATAATGAATACAAAAACCGGATGAATTAGACAATAAGATGGATCGTATTTGTGGCTAAAAACTTACCGATTTAAGAATTCTTCGATTCACCAAGATACGACAGAGGATTGTGATTCAGAGTAACCTCAAAAGTGGAGGATTGTGGCTAAAAACTTACCGATTTAAGAATTCTTCGACTCATCAAATAAGAGGATTGAAGAAATCAATTGAAGAAGATGAAATGTGCGGCGTTATAGATCTAGGGTTTTTGATCAGATGGAAACTCATTTGTGGTTTGAGAGAAGATGAGAGAATGATTGTGTGGGATTTAGGAAATTATTTTGATCTGAGAAACAAAGAATACAAAGCGTGTATTCAATTTGCCGCTCAAAAGAAAAATTGGGGAAACAATACAATGCCACGTGTCAGCCACATGGTTAAGCTAATGACAAGTGGCTAAAGATTATTTTGTTTTATTAGAAGTAGTAGATTAATATTAATTAATAATATTTTAATGGCCCATTTTCGTTTGGGAAGGTAAAAGAGTTGTTTCACGATGGTGATGTGTTTGTGGTGGTGATGTATATCGCGGTTGTGGAAGTTGATTTAAGGGTTATGATCGGGTGTGAGTTTATATGTAGTGGTGTGATGAAATGTGATGGAACGAGGTGTCAGGTTTTGATTGGGTGGTGAAGGTGTGATGAATGTGATGGATGCCGCTAATGCGTTAAGGTTTGATGTTATTGGTTTTGAGGCTAATTATGTAAAGATTAAACTATACTTGGGTTTTCTTGTGATAAGGATTGTCGAAAATTTATGTAGGATGTATCTTTAGACTTATTTGAGGTCTTATATAGTTTGAGTCTCGCCACAAAGAGTTATATTCATGACAAACCTTGAGTTTAAGAACAAATTTTTTGGTAGAGATTTTAATGTCAGGGCCGGCCTGTAAGGCTTATCAATCTAGGCTATGGCCTAGGGCCACCAAAAAACAAGTGCCTTCAATTTTATTTCCTTTCATATATTAGACTTGTTTTTTTGCCATTTAAACATCTTTTCTAGGCCCAAGATTTAGGATTTACACTAGGAGTCTGCATTGTCCACTCACACAACACATCAATCCTCGTTACTTGCAGCGTCTTTTGAGTAACCAGTGTGAAACTAATTGCGGATTGAGCGAAATTAGGGCCAAGATTAGGAAAAATCATCGCTGTGGTTATTCAATGTCTCAAATCTCAATCTCAATTCCTTTATACCAATTCAATAGGGCCCTGACTTTGTAGTTCGCTTAGAGCCTCTAAAAACGTTGGAACGGCTCTGTTTAATGTGTAGCAAACTAACTTGAGATGAGAGTGGATAGTTGTTATAAATGAACCAAACGGGCTTGAAATGAGATATTATTCACCGTATTGGAGGTTTGAGATTATAAATAGGGAAAATCGCATAAGTACATATTTTGATGAAAAATAAACCCTTCTATGAAAGGCTTATTATTTGGTCGATCTTACTCACATCTTACGAATTGTATCACGTCAATCCTAACTTTCAACTTATTATTTTTCTCTGGCATTCCCAAACTATTTGACCCTAACCTAGTTAGCTAACATTTGATGTTACGTTACTAAACAAGTGCTATATTACTAAATAAATGTCACATGAGATGTCATGTGTTTAAAGCTACATGAAAAAAAGATAATTGTTTCCGGCAAAATACCACGACCAACCTGTCTAGTGGCAAATGACACATGTTCGAATGCAGCCGAAAACAACCAAAAAAGCAAAGGATAACAATTGGGCTAAATATACAAGTATGAATAAGTTCACATTTCATATAATATTGATTTTGATATTACATTTAACAATCGTTATCTATTTCTTTTATTTAAATTAAAATTTAACAGGAGATATAAAAGTTATTAGTGATTTTGATATTATAAATTGATTTTTTTTTACCCGAATTTTAATCGGAGCTGATTTGTTAGGGTGTACGGGGCGTTCGCGGGGCGGGGAGCGGTGACCCTTGTCCCCGATCGGGAACACCGCCGCCATCAAAGCGGGGACCCGAATCGGGGGGGTCGACCGGTGTGGACTTACCGCTTGCTTTGGCACGATTTTCGGAATAAGACCGTTGTCAAACGGTCACTTTTATAAAAAAAAAAAAAAAAAAATTCAACTTTTTTAAACAATATATATCTAACCTACCTAAATCAATTTTTTTACCACACTCACCACTCTCAAACTCACACCAAAACTCTCAAACTCAAATCTTTCAAATACAAAATGGATCCCAGGTTCCCGATTTTTCCTCCCCTACCCGACTTTCCCGACGATGAAGGTGAACCGTCAAACGATAGTAGCTTAATTTTCTTCCAAAATCTCATCCAACAAGCGGAGCTACTAGACACGGCATCGTCTAGTAAAAAAAAAGTTGTCCCTCGAGATCGTGAGGGTGGCCATGAGACACTCATAGCCGATTATTTTGTTGAAAATCCAAAATTTAATGACGATACTTTTCGTCACAGATTTCGTATGTCCAAGTCTTTGTTCCTAAAAATTGTTAGTGACGTGGAAGCGTACGACGGGTGGTTTCAAGAGGGCTTGGACGGGAGAATGAAGAAAAGTTTCACGCCGTTGCAAAAGGTTACTTCGGCGATTAAACAACTTGCAACCGGTAACCCACCAGACGAAAGCGACGAGTATTTAAAGATGTCTGAAAGGACCTCTCGTGAGTGCCTTGAATATTTCTGCCAGACGGTCTGTGCAATGTATGCCGGTGAATTCTTACGTAGACCAACGAGCCACGACGTTGCGCTGTTGTATCAGGCTCATGAGGAGAGACATCATCTACCTGGTATGTTGGGTAGTCTGGATTGTACACACTTCGTCTGGAGAATGTGCCCCACAGAATTGCGTGGACAATATATGAGAGGCGATCATCAATACCCGACGGTTATGTTAGAGGCGGTGGCGTCTCAAGATTTGTGGATTTGGCATGCTTTTTGTGGCCCGGCGGGTTCACAAAACGACATCAACGTGCTCCAACAATCTCCGTTATTTCTTGCTCAACGAAACGGAACGGCGCCATATTGTCCATTTCAGGTGAACGACCACTTATACAAACGCGGGTATTATCTTACTGATGGGATCTACCCTACCTGGTCCGTGTTTGTGAAGTCTTTCCCATATCCTCACATCCCGAATGAAAAAAAGTTCAAAAGGCAACACGAGGCCGCAAGAAAAGATGTGGAACGGGCGTTTGGTGTGTTAAAGGCGAAGTGGGGAATACTAAATCGTCCAATGCGTTCGAAAACGGTGAAAAAGATAAGGTACATCGTGTATACGTGCATTATTTTACATAACATGATTATAAAAGACGACGGAAGGGCGATAGCACCGGTACACATTCAAGATCCTCCAGTCGAACCCGTCTTCGCTGAAACAGCTTATAGCGAGCTCATTGACGACGAAACGCATTGGAGACTAAAACACGATCTCGTTGAGCATCTCGGACGTTTAGATCTGCCTCACCTTGAAGTTGATTCGGACGACGAGTAGTTTGTTTTTATATTTTTCTAGTTTGAATGTAATTTTTTTTTTTTAATTTAATGAAATGTCTTTTATTTAATGAAATGTCTTTTATTTAATTTTTATTTTTATTTTTATTAATATTTTTTTAATTTATAAACATGCATAATTTAAAAAAAAAAAAAATCCAACTCCCCTCAGAGGGGAGTGCCGCCATCAAAATGGGGTGTTAGGGGAGTTTAAGAGGGGAGTTGACGTGGCACTAGTTGGTTGGTTGGGTGTAAGAGAGGGGACTCACCTCTTACGTGAGTGCCCCTTACACCCTTATGATTATGATGACCCACCCACCCATGTTTGAATTAAATTTTGGCTGGGTGGCGTAATCAAATGATTGGACCATATCGGATTCATCACGTGTAGCGTGCCAAATGTGCAGTTTTGACCAATTGAATAATAATTGACTGAAAACTGTTCATATTCAATTTAGCTTTTAAAATCACTATTTTTTTAATTAAAAAGTTTAATATGTGACAACTGGGTAAGCCAAATTGCACGACACAAGCCATCGGTTTGCTCGTAATTTATACGACTACTTTTTAGTATATGAACCCGTGTATTACACGGATTGAACTATAAAAAAATAAAATTTATAAAATAGTAGCATAGGTTGAATGTAAAAATCACCATTTTCTTGAAGTAAATTCTCAAATTTTAAAACACATTGTTTTTAAACTTTAACTTGAATCTTATTTTCCTGAAAGCAAATTAAATTAGTAAAAATTTTAGGAAGTAACTTCAAACTATACTTGAATGTCTAATAATTGTTGATATACTTGCTCGTCCATTATGATCATTTCAATATAGGTTTCCTTCGGATTTAAGCGTAAAGTTTGTTTCCACAAACGAATGATCCGAACCTTGAGTGTGTAGCTTTCCTTTAACACATCAAGATCACCAATAAGGGGGATGTTATTTAGAGCCATTGAACTGTAGGTGAGGAAAAAAATAATTTAGTAAAACTCGTGCACAAAATTTTAATGAATCTATGAAATAAAATTGAGAGAAGCAGTATGCAACATATAGTTAGATAATAACACCGATCACATATATAACTCCATCAGCAGGATTGAAAGAAAAAATCACTTGGATTTGAATTTGAAATCTTAAATCTATCTATAACCAAAAGTGATGAAAAATAGTGAACACTTTAATCGTAAAAAAATAAACGCAGGATTCAACTTTACCTTTACATTTCCGATCGAGAGTGAATTTTTCACCCTAACTTTTCTGATAAAAAATCGTGAGGGGGGGGGGGGAAGGAAGGAATGGCGCAGAATGGAAAACGTCAAATGAAGAACATGATTTGTGGAATTTTTATATAGAGTAAATTACAACCGGTGTCCTTTACGTTTGTACCATATTACAACCGGTGTCCTTTAACTAAAGATATTACAGGCGCCGTCCTTTATGTTATAAGTTTTTAACACCCTATGTCCTTTAGTGCTAACCTAGTTTAATTTTTTGGTTAAGTCTTACCATGTGCCTCTCACATGAGGGCAATATGGTCTTTTCATCTAAATTATACATTTAAAAACTAAATCATTAATCTATTTCATATGCAGTTTATACTAACCAGTGATTTAATTGTCTATATATATTAAATGATAACATATCAAGCAATAGTGTTTTTTTTTGTCTTTTATGTGTCTTTTTTATTATATTTTTGAACTTTAAGGTTTTTTATTTTTATAATAAAACTTTGGTTTTTTATAGTTTTGCCACAAAAGTTGAATAAGTTTAGTTTTTTTTTATTAGCACGATGTTTGGTGGTCACATTTGATCCCTTCGGTTTTTTACCCCCTCAACTTTCTAATACGTGTCGGTATAAATTCGACTTCACCTACGTGTCATGTGAGTCACTTGGTGTTAGAAACTCGTATTTTTATTTTACGTTTTTCCCGAGTTTGATGATCATTCGGTTGCTAATTAGGCATAGTTTTACGCCCCCTGCGCAACGCGGGAGGCTTACGACTAGTTTCTTTCAAACCATGTGCCTCTCAATTTAATTTAATTTAAAGATGTATATTAATTCTAAATAGTTGGCTGTATATTAAACAACGATTTAACCCCCTTTTTTACTGCACAAGCATACCAATCCCAAATAAACAAAATGACCTGCATAATTATATAACAATGACAAATCAAGGTTCAAAATCATACTAAACCATACCAATCCAAGGTTACAAAAGAAAGTACTTGAAATGCATACTGCCAAGGTTCCAAAAAGACAAAAAAAAACATAAACCTGAAAGTTCCAAAAACTGTGACCACCCTTTGACTTTGAAAGTCAACACCCACTAAACTTGTGATCTGGCTTTCTTGCAACTCCTGATATTATGGCCTTTTTCTTTACAGTTGCGACAAGTTTGAATTGTATTCTTCTTTGACAACCTTCCACCCTGTGTGATGTCTTCCAATTCAACTGCAGATTTCTTCCTTGCTTTTCTTGGTCTTCCCACTTGCTTGTGATAATGTGGTGGTTTTAAAGTAGTAGGAACTTGTGATTTCGGCCACATAGACATGCCATTGATTGGGTTGACCTTGAAACTATAAACCTGTCTCCATGTATCCATCCTGTACACCGGATGCACCCAACTTTCTAGTATTCCAACTTGTTGTCCGTTGCTAGCCTTGTACCAAATTGCTGCCACACCATGTTTGCATGGTATCCCGGTTATCTCCCATGCCTTACAAGTACAAGACCTTTCATTCAATTGCACCACATATTGACTACGTCTCCCACTCACTTGATATTGATCCTCCCCATTCCACATAACAGTGTAATATGTAGCATCTTTCTTCACTGCATATGAAATAGATTAATTATTTAGTTTTTAAATGTATAATTTAGATGAAAAGACCATATTGCCCTCATGTGAGAGGCACATGGTAAGACTTAACCAAAAAATTAAACTAGGTTAGCACTAAAGGACATAGGGTGTTAAAAACTTATAACATAAAGGACGGCGCCTGTAATATCTTTAGTTAAAGGACACCGGTTGTAATTTACTCTTTTATATATTATTTGGCTTGTATAATTAGATAGGATATTTTGTTTAAATAATCGTAGGAGATAATGCATTCCTATTATTTTGTTTAGTAGTTAGTTATTTTGTTTAAGTAATTAATAAATCTTAATATTATAGAAAATTTTCCCTCCAAAACTTTGGATTGTGAAGGGTGCCACATGGCAACCCAAGATTTTCATTTATTAGATAGGATAGATAAGCAACTTTTCGAACTCTTAGGGCGAGGCTTTGATTTAGTAGATTAGAGTTTTTTATTCAGAAGGGGATAACGGCGCAGTTTGTTGCCCGTCTATCTGCTATCCTTATGTAATTTACCCTACTGATTGGAATGAACCAAATTCAATAAAAAATAAATAAAATAAATAGATAGAATTGTAAATAAAACTTATCACACCCATCATGATAGATTGTTGATAAGTTCTGTTAACATGTAATGAATAACACGTAAATAATATATGTTATAACATTTAGGCCAACAGATAATCCAGTGACTAATGTAGACATTGATGTAGATATGATAGTCAGATTGATCTGGTTCTCGTTTATAATAATATGAGTAGAGTTGTTCATGAGCGAGCCAAAGCGAGCGAGCGTTTGCTCGTACTCTGCTCGAATTGAAACCGAGTGGCTCGACTTTGTTCGAATTTAAGGAAACGAGCAAAAAATGTTGCTCGAACTCGCTTGGTTTACAAGTAAGCAGCTCGGTTTTGCTCATTTTCGCTCAGTTATGATATTAAATTAAATTTTAATACAAATACTTTAAACTAGAAGTCACCATTTCTTCTTTCAAAATTATTTAATGTTACTCATTTTTGCTCCATTGTCATTCACTCAAGATACATATGAGTTCAACAAATACAAACATTGAATTGTTTCATTCAAAACTAAAGACTAGGGGTGTGCATGTAACCGAAATAACCGAACCGAAACCGAAATAACCGAAATTACCGAACCGAAAATAACCGAACCGAGCCTTAACCGACGGTTCGGTTATCCGTTTTTATAATAACCGAAAAAACGGTTCGGTTACGGTTAAGCACATTTTACCGAACCGATTTATCCATAACCGAACCGATTGGCCCAATCCATATTTTTGTGATTATATTTATATCTAGTCCTAAGTTTTTAAGAAGCCCATTGTTTTTAGACCCAAGTTACTAAGCCCATTTTACATTAATAAAAAACAAATGTAAGGTCCATTACACTAATAAGAAGCCCATTGTTTTTAGACCCATTGTTTTTAGACCCAAGTTACTAAGCCCATTAATAAAAAACAAATCTCAGGTCCAACAAGTCAACAACAACTTACAAAAACTATAAAAAAAAAAAATTGAAAAAAAAAAAATAAAAAAAAACGGTTATTTAACCGTAACCGAACCGTAACCGAACATTAACCGAAAATTAACCGAATTATCCGAAAGCGAAATAACCGAACTGATCGGTTAAGGATATGTCATGACCGATAAAATCGGTTACGGTTACGGTTAAGGCTCAAAACCGAACCGAACCGAACCGTGCACACCCCTACTAAAGACTGAAGATTTGAGCGGCTTAATATGATTTGAGTAAGTGAACGTGTGAAGTCAAAACCAAGACACTTAGGTTTAGTGACTTAGATTTGGTGTTGGGGCATAGATAATTTGGGCTTAATACACTTAGACCACCCGTAGTGGGGCGTTTTAAAAAAAAAAATTCAAAAAAAAACGCTCAAAAACGCCCCCCCCCCCCCCCCTCCATTACATAGGGCGCTATTTTCTATTTTTTTTGAAAAAAAAGTTCCCCCACTTGTTGCTTTAGTCTTACATGTTTGACTAGAAGGGGCATTACTTGCGTTTTTTTTTTTTGACAAGTGTAAAGTTTCTTAGATTTTGTTGACAAGTGTAAGTTTCTTTTTTTTTTATTCTTTTTAATGATTGGAAGGGGCGTTATTGGAATAATGCCCCACTACACCACTTTATGCTATAATGCCCCATGCTGACTGGGATGACACGTGTCGAATAATGGCCCATGGTGGGGGCATTATTTTGATTTACCACTACACATGGTCTTATAATTACAATATTCAATATAGTGATAATTATAAAATAACTATATATTTGTGCATATATATAGAAGCTGGTTATTGTACAATATGCCTTATCGTACGACGCGTGCGAGATTGACTTACAACATGGGAAATTTTCTTTACAACATGCGATTTCCCCTATTTTAATGTACATGCGATTTTACTTTTTTAATTTTGTACATGCGATTTCACTATTTTAGTGTACATGCGATTTTATTTTTTTAAAACTAACGTTCGATTTGGCATTGCGTCGCGTCATATGTTAAGACATATTGAACGATATACTTTTTCTATATATACATATAATAAAAATATTTGAGCCGAACCGAGCCGATCGGCTTGTTCACAATCAAGCGAAAAATCGAGTGAGCATTTTTCGAGCAAGTGACGAGCGACAATCACTTTGCCCAGCCCTATATATGAGTGATGGTAGTTCCAAGTTATAGGGTTGAATAACTCGTGATTATGAAGAGAGAGGAAATCGAGATTGTGTGATGTTATTATGAGTGTTATTCTTGAATACGGTGTTATTTATGACGCGCCAAATAACCTAGTTGTCTAACGCAATAGCATCTAACGCCCCCTTTTGACATTAGTTGAAAGTTGACCAATCAATACACGCCACGGAAGAATATATACCTTTATCCATTTAGTCTGCTATATAATTGGTTTAGACAAACAAACCCAAACTTTTTTTAACGGCTTTTTTCCCTTTAAATACTTACACCTCTCAAGAATTGAACTCTGGTATCTGCACAAGAGATAATTTCTCTTGACCACTAGGTTATAGTCTAAGTGCCACAAACAAACCCAAACTAATTCGTATTATTGAAATAGGTTTTGATTGACATATTGCATATTTTGATTTAACTCAAATAAAAATCATGTTCTATGAGATAGATTAAAATAAAAATATAAGACTAGAAATAAAACATGGACACGTAAATGTTGATCCAACTAGATAAAATTGCATAAATTAATAATATACTAAGTCTGACCGTAAATAACTTAACTAAATAGAAAGAGAAAACAAAATTGAGTGTTCCACTAAATAAACGGAGTCGTAATGTTCACGTACCTTTAATCATCTCTTAATAAAACTTCATAAAAATAATTTTTATATAAAAATATATTTTTGGTGATGGTTTTCAGACGAAAATAACAAACAATATCGATGAGTAGAAGCATTTATAGTGATAGTTGGCTTTTTAGTGATGATATGTATATTGTGTAGCGGGTGTGTTTACTTGTCCATGTTAATTGTAAGCCTATAAAAGACTTGGTTAGTTTGACAAAAAATATAAATTGAAAATTGCTCCAAACTATCTCCAATTTCTTATATCCCATACTTAGTTCTTTCGTCTTTGGTAAAGATACACATCGATTGCTATTAAAGCCAGGTATTATCATGGAAACCCGACACCAATCCAATGCCGAATTCACTAGCAAGTGCACAAAACCTTGGTGCGACATGACTTTAAATTTCATACCATTCTAACGAAGCTGCAAACTCTCCCTTAGCCAAACCCATCAGACCGATGAGCTTAAGCTATACTTCCCTCAGTTCAACGGAGGCAACCCATCCGTTGGACTTATCGGGCCGAACAAAACTTTCGAGGTACCAAGAGAGCGTTATTAATCCCACGTCTCTATAGACTTATTACTTAAAATTTTTAAACGAAGTGTTATAGATCTACTACTTGACATGACACTCGCCTCTAGATGGACTCTTGGTTGTGAGATAATATAGATTGAAATGGGCCTCAAACTTGACATACAGGCTTTGAAACTAGTATTGGGTACTAGTTAGAGATGGGCATAAAAACCGGTTCCTACCCGATTCCAGTGGACCCGACCCGGACCCGGTTCCAGTTCCTACCCGGCTAATAGTAGAACCGGTTCCGGGTTCAAAAAACCCGTAGGTTCCGACCCGGTTCCACATTTTATAAATAAAATCGGTTCCAGTTCCTACCCGGAACCGGTTCCAGTTCCTACCCGGTTCCACATTTTATAAATAAAATCGGTTCCAGTTCCTGCCCGGAACCGGCTCCTGCGTAACCAGTTGTGGCTTCTCTTCGTCGTGGATAGTTCCTTCTTCGTGATAGTAATACTATGGAATAGACGGATGAAGAACACTAGAGGCTATCAAAGAAATTAGGTGAGAGAAATAGATATTACAGAAAATAAATCTTACAACTAGATTTCGAGAACATGAAAGCAACCCACCCTCATTTGAAATTTTACTGTGTCCCTCGAAAATGACAGTCTCGGAAATGATGAACATTTTATTGAGAACATAAATTAATCTTGGTTGCAGTTCTCGGAAATGACAGTCTCTCTTGAATTGTTTAATGTATTGTAAAAAAGCATGAATATTTTAAATTGTTATCTACAACATGCAGCTTTATGTGTACAAGTGAAGCTTTATGTGTACAAGTGAAGAAAGATTAAAATAATATCAAAACTCTCTCCTCTTTATCTATTTCATCCATCTTTCTCCTGCATGTCTCTTCTTTCTCATACATTCCTTTTCTTATTTTCTCTAAAGAGATAAAGCTCTTGCATTAAAAGGTTAATTCAACATAAGATTAGAAGATGGAAACGTGAAAATAGAGATGGAAAGTCATGGATCTTAAGGACGAATCGAGGTTCAGTTACAACTTAAGACATTTTGCTTCCACTTCTCTTTGCAGCTTTTCTTTGAATTACCCGACCGAACCGGTTCCAACCCTACCCAAACCGGTTCCAAACCTACCCGAATCGGTTACACTCGGTTCTAGTTTTAATGGTTAATACCCGGGTACGAACTGGACCCGGTTCCACTGAAGAACCAGTTCAATTCACTGTCATCAGGAACCGGGTACGGGTAGGAACCGGTTCCGGGTATTAAAAAGAACCGATTATGCCCATCTCTAGTACTAGTATTGGGTAGAGCTTTGGGCCACATTATACATTTTCATTTTCATTTTCAACATGTACAATTCCCATGACAGGAATAGTACTTCACAGCCATTGGCTGAAATGGGCGGGCAGACCATTCTTATTAAACCAATCAGTTTATTATTTTATACATGTGTTAAAATTACGTTTTTGGTTTTTGTCCTGAAATAGTGTTTTCCTGCCATTGGTTCAAATGGGCGGCGACCAATACCCATTGGACCAACCACTTTATTATTTTATACCAACTTTAAATTTACGGTTTTGGCCCCTGTTAAAAAATACGGTTTTGCCCCAACTTCAAAATACATTTACCCTTTTGCCCCGAGCTAAAAAATAAGATTTCGCCCTCCGTAAAAAATTACGCTTTTACCCTCAGCCAAAATTACGTTTTCGCCCTAGTTCAAAATAAAAATTTGTTTTTCCCCTGGCTCAAAAATACGATTTTATACCAGTTTATTATTTTATACCAACTTTAAAATTACGGTTTTGACACCAGTTAAAAATTACGTCTTTGCCCCCAATTCAAAATATAATTATGCTTTTGCCCCTTCTAAAATTTACAATTTTCCACTCGGTTGAAAATGACGATATCACCCTCAATTCAAAACGACGTTTTGCCCCTAGTGCAAAATAAAAATATTGTTTTCCCCTAGCTAAAAAGTACGATTTTACTAAAAAAATATGACTTTGCTCCTAGCTAAAAATCGTGTCAAGGAGCTGCCTAACACTCGCTCATTAGTCCTACAAGTAGGGCTGTAAACGAACCGAACGAACACGAACAAGGCCTTGTTCGTGTTCGTTCGTTAAGGAAATAAATGTGTTCATGAACGGTTCATGAACACTTACTGAACGAGATTTTATGTTCGTGTTCATTCATTAAGGAAATGAGCGTGTTTGCGAACGGTTCACGAACACAAATGAACACAAATAAATTTGGCGAACTCGACGAAGGATAAAGATAGATGGCCCAGAGAGTAGCACTCGAACTTGAACCCCTTATTGTGGAACGGAGGTCGATCGTATTCGTGGATGTAAATAATGAGAAATGAAAGGGAAATGATGCATAAACAAGGTGAAAGTGGGTTTCCTAGTTTAATTGTTAGGGAAATAAAATAAATAAAAGTTTAATAATATAAAAAGTACAAATAAAATATAAGAAAGTAAAAAGATCTTCAATTAAACACAAACATACGAACATAAATGAACGCAAATCAACGAATGTTCACGAACACATTCACGAACACCTTACCGAACGTTCACGAACACAATCGAACGAACGAGACCTCTGTTCATGTTCGTTCATTTAACTAATCGAACAGAATTTCTTGTTCATGTTCGTTCGTTTATTAAACGAACGAACATAAACGAACTTCCCGCCGAACGTTTCACAAACTGTTCGCTGAACGTTCGGTTCATTTACAGCCCTACCTACAAGTTACCGTTTTGCCCTGAGCTCAAAATTGTGATCTTCTCATCGTTTTACTTGTTCTTTCTATCAAAACTATAGTATTGTTTTTTTATTGGTTGAGAATTATCGGTCATCGCCCCGCAACGCAGGCGGGCCACCACCTAGTATATTATAATTAGAATCCAATGAATAGTGTTTTAAATATTATAATAATATATAGTTTTTTTAATATTTTATTTATCTTCTTTACTTTTAAGTTGGCTAAGCTTGTGTTAACCGGTATTGGTATCGAAAATACCGGTATAGTTATCGGTACATGAAGGTAAAAACCGACACCAGTCTGGTACAGAAAATGTCAAAAGTCGGTATCGAATTGATTTTGAAAATCTTTTAGTTCGGGAAATTCGGTATTGCTACCCGGTACCATTTGCTCATCCCTGATCAAGGGTACCGTACGAACAACAACGATACCGTGCAACTTTTTTTGTTGATTTTCTTCAACTTTTAATGATTTCTTTTTTTAGTTTCAGGGGTAGAGATGAGCTCGATGCCAACCAATATCGAATCGGTACTGGTACCGAAAATACCAGTTACGGTACCGGTATATGAAGGTAAAAACCGGTAGCGAACCGGTACCAGGAACGCCAAAAGTCGTACCGAATTGGTACTTAAGTCTTTCGGTTCGGGAAATTCGGTACCGATACCCAATATCATTTGCTCATATCTGACCACAGGTTTCATACGAACAACATAATTACCATAAAACTTTTTTGGTTGATTTTCTTTTGGTTATCTTTTAGTGTTTTTTTTATATATTTTCTTTTTATTCTTGTCAGTGGTTCCATGCGCAACGCACTTGTAGTAATTTCAAAACACATGTAAACACATACTAAACAACAAAAAACGTTCTCCGCAACGCGGCAACAGTAAAAAAAACCTAGTTTATTTAGAATTGAAAATCAAATTAATCTAACAACAATGAGAATTTTATATACCAACAAAACAATATGTGAACACTATCAACAATGAGAATTATATTGTATATATTCTACTAAATCTTAAAGGACAAAGTCGGTGAAAACCCCACCGGCTTTGCCTTCCTCCCCCCCCCCCCTCCTTATTTTCACGGATATTGCAATTTTAGTCCCTTAACTTTGTATCTTCAAAGTTTCATAAAATGATAAATTTAGTCCCTAAACTAGTACTCCATTTTACAAATAGTTTGCTTTTGACACCCCAATTTTGTGGTAGTTTCCTTTTCAGCCCCAACTTTGTTATAGTTTCTTTCTTATCTCAAAACTTTATCAAATTTTATTTTTACCCTTTCTTCGCCCTTAGGTTTAGAAAATGCAATTTTTAACCACTTAACTTTTTATGAACTTTGTAAATGCCACTTTAACCCCCTCCAGAGTTTTTGTCTTGACGACACCGGCTTTGCCTCCCCCCCATACTTTCATGGATGTTGCAATTTTAGCCCCTTGACTTTGGTATTTTCAAAGTTTCATAAAATGGCAAATTTAGTTCCTAAACTACTACTTGAAGGGGTAAGGTCCCAAAAACCTCGCTTCAAGTGCTTGGGACCATACCACAACCTCACCCTTCTAACCTTCTTTAGACCTTGCGCGGCTGCGCACCGGTCCTACAAAAGAAGGATAGTTCAGGTATAATCTTCAAGTTACATTCACTTCACTTACACTTCTTCTTCTTCATAAACCCTATATTTATTCTCACCCACGAACCGAACGAGAAGGAACCAACCCTTTTATGCAGAATCAAACCCCCTGGTTTAGTTGATTCCGATCAATTAACCAGTGTTTCTTCACTACTCCATTTTACAAATAGTTTGCTTTTAACACCCTAATTTTGTAGTAGTTTCCTTTTCAGGCCCAACTTTGTTATAGTTTCCTTCTTACCCCAAAACTTTATCAAATTTTATCTTTACCTTTTCTTAGCCCTTAGGTTTAGAAAATGCAATTTTTAACACTTAACTTTTTATAAACTTTTTAAATGTCACTTTGACCCCTCGAGAGTTTCTGTCTTGTCGACACCGGCTTTGCCTTCCTCCCCCCATACTTTCACGGATGTTTCAATTTTAGCCGCCCCTTAACTTTGGTATCTTCAAAGTTTCATAAAATGCCAAATTTAGTCCCTAAACTACTACTCCATTTTACAAATAGTTTGCTTTTGACACCCCAACTTTGTGGTAGTTTCCTTTTTAGCCCCAACTTTGTTATAGTTTCCTTCTAACCCTAAAACTTTATCAAATTTTATCTTTACTCTTTCTTAGCCCTTAAGTTTACAAAATGCAATTTTTAACCACTTAACTTTTTATGAACTTTGTAAATGCCACTTTGGCCCCGTCAAGAGTTTTTGTCTTGACGATATAAATTCGAGTAAGTCGGGTCGCGTGTAATACATTATGATTGTACGATATAAATTCGATTTACGTTATGTTTTGATCCAATCGCAATGCAACTATAGGATACATTGAGTTCAATCAGATACGTCAAAACGTCCGTTTTCATTTGGTTAACACATCACACAACGCTTAGACTAATCCGTTTAATATTTGCGAAGTACCCGCGCCGTAACGCGCGCGGGTCTTATTACTAGTATAATCTTAAAAGGCAAAGTCGGTGGATTTTTCACCGGCTTTTCCTTCCAGCCCCTGTACTTTAATGATATTGCAATATTAGCCCTTTGATTTTGGTACCTTTAAAGTTTCATAAAATGGAAAATTTAGTCCCTAAACCTTTTACTTTGAATTTCCAAAACCACAACCTCATTTTTCAAACTTTGTCAGCACCAACCCTCTACTTTGGTTTTCCACCATCACCCCCTTAGCTCTTACACAGTTATGCCACCAGGCACCAACCCTCTTCTTTTATATTTCCACCAACACCCCCTCATCTTTTACACATTTTTCGCCACCACCCCTATACTTTTACACTGTCATTTTTAGACTTTGCTTTTTTACCCCTTGCACTATTACTCCATTTTACACCCACCAAACTTTAAAAAAATTGCAATTGTAACCTCTAGACTACAACTCCTACTTTTCCAAATGCCAGTGCACTGTGTTTTACGAAATGTCTTAGGCATTGTGTGTTTACACTTTGTGTCTACATTTGTGTTTTACACTTTTTTTGTAATTGTTTTTTACGCACTGCGTTTTACGAATCGTGTTTTGTCTTACTATATGTTTCCACCCGTCGCGCGCCGCTGCAACGCGCGGCGGGCAAAATACCAGTATATTCTTAAAATCAATGGTCGGTGGCTGTCACATCACAACCACCGCCATCTTCTATATATATAAATGTCTGCCACACAAGGAACTAAAACAAGAGGCGTCTCTGAGAATTCACATACCCTGTTCGAGCTTTAAAAATATGCCCTTCCGTTATGTTTTATTATTATTTAAATAAAATCAAATTAGTATTGGCTTCAATGAACCTAATTCCAAGTAGGCTAAATTCTAAACCATAAAAATGATTTGTAAATGGGCCTATATTGGAAGTGGTATGTGTTTACTATTTAAAAAAAATAACATATACGTATCGGATTCTTTTTAAATCGCATGCCCCTCGAAATCGTGGGCCTTGTGCGGAGGTCCTCCCCGCACACCATCAAAGCCTCCTATGACTAAAACCTTAAACTTGGTCTGGTGGTTGGTATGTATGAATTGCAGCGAGAGTATAGGGTTTGATTCCCCCCGCCTTATTTTTTTTTTCTTTGAGATTACAATGCCAGCATCCAGCCAAAAATATTACATTGGTGGGTCAATTAGATATGATTCATTAAAACCAATATATAGGGCTATGCAACGGTTCAGAACCGGACTGAACCGAACCGAACCGGAACCGTTTAATTCTAAATATAAGAACCGGAACCGAACCGTATTCTAGCGGTTCTGGTTCGGTTCGGAACCGGGTTAAACGGTTCTTGCGTAAACGGTTCTTGCCAGAACCGGTTGTCAATTAAATCCTAAAAATAACAACAAAATTAAAAAATTAAAAAATTAAAACAATAAACTGTGTATATCATATAACTAAGAGTTGTAACATCCAAAAGTCAAACCGATGAGAGTAAAAGTAGCAACAATCAAATGTTTTAAACCGAAAGTATACAATGTAAAAAAACAAAAGTTAACTAAAAAACTTTTAGTTAACCATCATAAAAACTTCATTCAAACATTGTATCAAAACTATTTTTATATCTTTAATACTAGATACATTTTTTAAATATAATATTTAAAGTTTAAATGAATTAATAGGGTTTTTAAATATATTATTTAAAGTTTAAAACCAAACTGGTTCTAACGGTTCTTTAAACGGAACCGTCGGTTATAACCGGAACCGAACTGTCACGGCCCCCGCCCTGGTTTAACCCGGTCCAGGAGCCGCGGGATAGGAACCCGTGGTAATTTATTAATTGAGTTGACAGCGGAAGATTTTACAAGATCTTTTTAAGACTTGAAATGCCCGATTATTTTATTTCATAATTCGGGATAAACCCCCGTAATTTACAATAGAGGAATTTCACAAGGAAATTCCCTGATTTATAAAACATGTTTATTTATTTAATTGAGCCACTACTTCAAGCTTTGTTAGTGCTCCGTAGCACTTTTCTGTGGTTCACAGTAGTCACCTGAAACATGTTTTAAAAATATTTTATCAGCGGGGAAATACTGGCGAGTCACTCAAATTTAATAAAAGGACACATAGTTATAAATTACAGCATAAGAGCGATTACAATGGCTTTTATCTTATTTTTATTTGGCGTCGTATCACCTCCTGGTGACGATGGTCATACCACTATTGGGTCCTTCCCCAAGTAGTGATGATTATCACTGTTAGGATTTATTAGCCTAACTGTGAGAAATTAGTAATGTGCACAATACCCCACTAGCCAGTGATTCAAGATAACCATGGCTTAATCCCTGTAATTATAACCTTTGAAAATAATTGGAGTATTGTAAAATACATTTGATAAAAGAGAATGACTCACATTGCAGATTTAAACGGGCAGAGTTTAGCCTACTGATTAGCCTTGTAACCTAATTTAAATAACAATGCACACGAACTAGGTCAGTAACTAATACAACATTTACGATAACTCACGAGATTAAAACCCTCACAACGAATGACAAAGTGTAATACTTAAACATCCATCGAATTCACGACGAATGACAAAGTATAGCC
Source organism: Helianthus tuberosus (assembly GCA_030545235.1). Lineage (NCBI taxonomy): Eukaryota > Viridiplantae > Streptophyta > Magnoliopsida > Asterales > Asteraceae > Helianthus > Helianthus tuberosus. Next base: position 16,424,462 of record CM060410.1, read on the forward strand.
CTAATGTGGGCAGCACTTAAACATCCATTGGATAGTTTCAATCGGTCGGACATTGAATCGTAGCAGCGATCGAGTTAATACCCTGTATCGTAGCAGCGCCTAGCTATCTTAATTTTCGAATTTGAGCAGTGAGACTTCATTTTTGAGAATTGTTTTCGACACCACTGGACTGCTCATGATCCAAGCTATTTATAGCTGAAATTTGGTTCTCACGCGGCCCGCGTGAACCTTTACTTGACCCTGCGTGGAGGTCTAGTTCGTAGAGTAGGGCATCTGTGTCACGCGTAGGTATGCCACGTGGCCCTGAACGCTTATCCAGTCAAACACACTTTGACGCGGCCCGCGTAAGCTTCCCTTAAGACTTACGCGGCCCGCCTGAAACCCAGAAATCTTGTTTTCTTGGTTTTTGATATGGATTAGGGTTTCAGGGGTCCGGGTTTTCACTTACGGGTCGTTTTAGGACAATTTTGAAGGTCCTTACATCCTCCCCACCTTATTTAAAATCTCGTCCTCGAGATCTACTGAAATAAGTGAGGATACTTTTGCTTCATCTCCGATTCCAACTCCCAAGTGTATTCGGGTCCTCTTTTGGAATCCCATTTGACTTTGACTAGTACCAATCTTTTGTGCTTGAGAAACTTGATCTTTTTGTCTTCTATTTGCAGTGGCTTCTCGACAAACTTTAGCTTCTCATTTACCTCTATGTCTTGAAGAGGCACTACCATCGATTCATCCAATAGACATTTCTTGAGATTGGATACATGAAATACGTCATGTACTCCAGCTAATTCCTCTGGTAGTTGTAAGCGATAGGCAACTGGTCCTATTCGTTTGATTACTGGGAATGGTCCTACGTATCTTGGACTTAGCTTTCCTTTCTTACCGAACCGAACTACTCCTTTCCAAGGAGAAACTTTCAAGAGTACCTTGTCTTCTACTTGGAATTCTAACGGCTTGCGTCGATTATCGGCATAACTCTTCTGGCGATCTCGAGCCGTCTTTAATCTTTCCTTGATTTGAGTAATCTTGTCGGTAGTTTCTTGCACTATTTCAGGACCTGATAATTGACTTTCTCCTATTTATGCCCAGCAGACTGGAGTTCTGCACTTTCGTCCATATAGTGCTTCGAATGGGGCAGCTTCTATGCTTGCATGATAACTATTGTTATAGGAGAATTCGATTAAGGGTAGGTGGTCATCCTAATTTCCACCAAAATCTATCACACATGCCCTAAGCATGTCCTCCATGGTTTGGATCGTCCTTTCACTTTGTCCGTCCGTTTGAGGATGATATGCAGTACTTAGATTTAGTCGGGTTCCCATTGCTTCCTGGAAACTTGTCCAGAAATGGGAAGTGAAACGACTATCCATATCCGATACAATGGAGAGTGGAACTCCATGTAAGGATACTACTTCATCTACGTACAACTTTGCTAACCTTTCCATGCTAAAGGTTTCCTTTATGGGTAGAAAATGAGCTGATTTGGTTAATCGATCCACAATTACCCAAATCGCATCATTACCCTTTCTGGTTTTGGGTAACTTAGGTGTTGATTGTTTTTGCAGACATAAACTGTCTGCAAGCTGATTTCATCTGTTTCCATGTCTGCAACTGAAGATGTGGTCTGAAGCTCTGCAAGCTGAAAATATCAGACTGTTTGTTTTTAGTGTCTGCTTAAACTGAAATTCATCAACAAACATACAAGATCTTCAAACTCCAATCCTCACCAGTTGACAATCACACACCTACACCTCTAAGCCGGAAAAATAAAACAAAGAAAGGGGGTGTTTGCAGGAGAAGCGGAACATTCCAGCACAATCACACACCTACACCTCTACGCCGGAAAAATAAAACAAAGAAAGGGGGTGTTTGCAGGAGAAGCGGAACATGCACCTCACCAGTTGACAATCACACACATACAAGATCTTCAAACTCCAATCCACACCCAACTGGTAATCGTGCCGCCGTTCTCCGTCGCATTCCAGCACCGGATCTGCCGGTCGTCGTCGCTACCGCATACGGCGGCTCCCTCACTTCCACCGGTTACTCTCTCTCTCTCCGCTTCAATCGATCTCCGATCTCTTTCTCTAAAACAGAGTTTGGGTGGGTGTGCGTTTCATCGGGAATCAGTGGAGGAATGTTGTGGTGTCGGAGGTGGGTGTGGGGTGTGGCTTCACCGGCTCACCGAGAGTGATGAAGGGAGGATATCTGAGGGTGTTTGTCGGAGAAACAGGCCGGAAAACGACTCCTGGTCGCCGACGATCGGACAGAGAGAGGATTAGGGTTCTCAGATGTTGAAATGAAGAGATGGATGGATACGGTTTTTGTTTTGGTTATTTGTGAAGATGTTTTAAGCAAGGAATCATGGCTTAATTTTTAAGATGAAAAAAGGTGTTTTCAGATCTGTTTAAAGAAAAAAACAAACAGTCTTCAAGACCTTATGTCTGCCCGCCTGCAGACATAGGCACTTTGCAGACCTTTTAAGCAAAAACAAACAACCCCTTAGTAATAAAGTCCCTGGTTATAAGTTCACATTTCCATATGGGAATTTCTAATTGTTGAAGTAACCCTGAGGGTTTTTGGTGTTCTGCCTTAACTTGTGAACAAGTAAGACATTTAGACACATATCTAGCTATGTCCTTTTTCATTCCTATCCACCAGAAATTATTCCTTAAATCTTGGTACATCTTATTGTTACCGGGATGCATGGTATACCTAGATTTATGGGCTTCTTCTAAAATCTTAGTTCTTAATTCTCCTTGCTTAGGTACCCAAATTCTTTTCTTATGGAATCTCCAAATTCCATCACTTCCTTGCTCTAATTCTTTTATTCTTCCTTTCATTCCTTCAGCATCATCCTTGATTGCTGTTTCTTGAGCGTTCTTCAGTTGTTCCATTAAGTCTAGTTGTAGATTTAATCTAAGAGCACGAACTCGTCGTTGTTTCTCATGATACTTACGACTTAAAGCATCAGCAACTACGTTTGCTTTTCCTTCATGATACTGAATATCACAGTCGTAGTCACTTAGGATCTCCATCCATCTCCTTTGCCTCATGTTTAATTCTTTTTGCCCAAATATGTACCTTAAGCTTTTATGATCTGTATAGACAGTAAACTTGCTTCCATACAGATAGTGTCTCCAAATCTTAAGGGCAAAAATTATGGTCCTAATTCTAAGTCATGAGTCGTATAATTTTCCTCGTGCTTTTTCAATTGCTTTGAGGCATACACAATTACCTTTTTGCGTTGCATTAGTACACATCCTAATCCTAGCTTAGAAGCATCATAGTAAACTTCAAAATCCTCTGTTCCTTCTGGCAAGGCTAGAATTGGGGTGTTTGTTAACTTTTGTTTCAAAATCTTAAAAGCTTCTTCTTGTCTAGGTCCCCATTCAAACTTTACTGCTTTACAGGTTAGCTTAGTTAATGGTACACCTATCTTGGAAAAATCCTTAATGAATCGTCTATAGTATCCGGCTAAGCCTAGAAAACTTCTAATTTCCATAGCTGTTTGTGGGACTTTCCATTTGGTGATCTCATCTATTTTGGAGGGATCTACATAAATACCTTCGTGATTCACCATGTGTCCTAAAAATTGTACCTCCTACAACCAAAATTCACACTTCGAGAATTTGACATAAAGCTTCTCCTTTCTTAACAAAGTTAAGAGTGCATGCAGGTGCTGACAGTGTTCATCTTGACTTTTGGAATAAATAATTATATCGTCGATGAAGACAATTACAAATTTATCCAAATACGGTTTACAGATCCTATTCATCATGTCCATAAATGCCACAGGAGCATTTGTTAGTCCGAAGGGCATGACTGTAAACTCATAATGACCATACCTAGTTCTGAAAGCAGTTTTAGGTATGTCTTCTTCTTTTACCTTTAACTGATGGTATCCTGAGCGTAAATCTATTTTAGAAAAATATCTAGCTCCTTGCAATTGATCAAAAAGATCGTCAATCCTAGGTAATGGATATCGATTCTTAATGGTAACCTTATTTAATTCCCTATAATAATACACATTCTCATTGACCTATCTTTCTTTTTCACAAACAACACTGGAGCTCCCCACGGGGATGAACTAGGTTGTATGAATCATTTGCTTAATAATTCATCTAATTGCTTTTTCAATTCTAGCATTTCGGTGGGTGCTAACCGATAAGGTGCCTTGGCTATCGGTGTAGTTCCAGGAATTAGATGAATTCTAAATTAAGTATTTCTAAATAATTAATTGGCTTAAATCAGTGGCTCTGATACCACCTTTTTCTGTCACGGCCCCCGCCCCGGTTTGACCCGGTCCAGGAGCCGCGGGACAGGAACCCGTGGTAATTTATTAATTGAGTTGACAGCGGAAGATTTTACAGGATCTTTTTAAGACTTGAAATGCCCGATTATTTTATTTCATAATTCGGGATAAACCCCCGTAATTTACAATAGAGGAATTTCACAAGGAAATTCCCTGATTTACAAAACATGTTTATTTATTTAATTGAGCCACTACTTCAAGCTTTGTTAGTGCTCCGTAGCAATTTTCTATGGTTCACAGTAGTCACCTGAAACATGTTTTGAAAATATTTTATCAGCGGGGAAATACTGGCGAGTCACTCAAATTTAATAAAAGGACACATAGTTATAAATTACAGCATAAGAGCGATTACAATGGTTTTTATCTTATTTTTATCTGGCGCCGTGTCACCTCCTGGTGACGATGGTCATACCACTATTGGGTCCTTCCCCAAGTAGTGATGATTATCACTGTTAGGATTTATTAGCCTAACTGTGAGAAATTAGTAATGTGCACAATACCCCACTAGCCAGTGATTCAAGATAACCACGACTTAATCCCTGTAATTATAACCTTTGAAAATAACTGGAGTATTGTAAAATACATTTGATAAAAGAGAATGACTCACATTGCAGATTTAAACGGGCAGAGTTTAGCCTACTGATTAGCCTTGTAACCTAATTTAAATAACAATGCACACGAACTAGGTCAGTAACTAATACAGCATTTACGATAACTCACGAGATTAAAACGAATGACAAAGTGCAATACTTAAACATCCATCGAATTCACGACGAATGACAAAGTATAGCTCTAATGTGGGCATCACTTAAACATCCATTGGATAGTTTCAATCGATCGGACATTGAATCGTAGCAGCGATCGAGTTAATACCCTGTATCGTAGCAGCGCCTAGCTATCTTAATTTTCGAATTTGAGCAGTGAGACTTCGTTTTTGAGAATTGTTTTCGACACCACTGGACTGCTCATGATCCAAGCTATTTATAGCTGAAATTTGGTTCTCACGCGGCCCGCGTGAACCTTTAGTTGACCCTTACGCGGCCCGCGTGGAGGTCTAGTTCGTAGAGTAGGGCATCCGTGTCACGCGTAGGTATGCCACGTGGCCCTGAACGCTTATCCAGTCAAACACTATTACGCCCTTTTTTTTTTTTTTTTTTTTTTTTACGAAAAGACCGAAATACATAGGGAACATTTAGTTTGCAACTAGAAGCATTATATTACCAAAATACCCTTGTAGCTAGTTCGAGATCAACACCTTCCCTAGTCTAGTTATGGGTGTTAATCCGAACTACCCTGTCAAAATGCAAGTTTAACATACCTAGTTACAACCGACTAAGTTTCTAATCCATCATTTACATAACAAAAGACAACTTTTTAAGAAGTAAAAGTTTAACAAAAACATTGTTTCAAAAGGGCGACCACTACTACTACGGAAGCGCATAGACCATGGTGTGCATGTGGGTGTTCGTCTCCAAGTTCGCCACGCCACCTAAATCACGGATTTTCCTACATCGCAATTCAAGTTTAACTAGTCAGTTTCTTATAATATAATAATAAATAACAACTAACATCCATTCGTGTCATCACATAACCATGTCATAATTTCACTTTCATCGACCCGTTGAACGGGTCATTATCTACCATCTCCAAACGAGACAATACATAACCTTCAATAATCCGTTAATCTCGGATTAAACATAATCACAACATAAACACCATACCAAATCCGTTCATGACAGATTTAACTATTTCATTACCTTCCTTCATAAACTTCCAATGTACGGCTAGTTCAACACCAACCGACCATAACATAAACTTTTCATCTTTATCTTAACTTACGACCCGTTCATGACGGATTAAACTATCAACTACACATCATTTACGGATAATCATATTTACGGTTCTAATACTACAATAACAATTAGAAAGTAAAGCTTGTATGCATAAAACAACATACCTCGATCCTGTGAGCTGTCCGACCTCCTAGCACTTGAACCTTCTTCTTTTACACCTACATCGACATGTTCATTCATTTAGCCCGACTAGATAACATTTCATTCTTTTACACACTTTTATCATACAACATCTTGTTATTTGTTCTTTTAGGCATTTTATCAAACACTTGGCGGGTTTCACCTTTATAGGGTATTTGATTACAAGTATCTTCACACACTAATCTACAAGTTCATAACAATCAAGCAAGTTAATGAGATTCTCTCATCCTACATCATTCATCTATGTTCCATCCCTCTAAACAAGTTAAATCACCATAACCTAGACATCAATCGAGTTCTAGTTCATAATCTTAACTTCTATTGGTATATATCACAACATTAATCATAGTTGGGTAAAAACCCATTTCCTAAAGTTCATGATTTCAAGAAATTCAACTTACCACTTTGTTATTCACACCTTGATGACCAAGGATTTGCGTTCCTACAATCGTTCGACTTGAAATCACCTTCAATTTGATGGAATTAGTGAACTGGGGTTTGGGGTGTTCTTTTTCTTTTTCTCCTGGACAAGATCACGCACACACTAGAAGTGTCTAGTGTGTGTGTTATCTCATTTAACTAGTCATTCTTTTAATTTTTCATGTTTAGTCCCTCGGTCCCTAACGTTTATTTATTTTAGCCCAAACCTTCCTTTCATGAACTATTTTAGAGAAAATAATTAGATTACATATTTTTGGGGTGTTACAAACACACTTTGACGCGGCCCGCGTAAGCTTCCCTTAAGGCTTACACGGCCTGCCTGAAACCCAGAAATCTTGTTTTCTTGGTTTTTGATATGGATTAGGGTTTCAGGGGTCCGGGTTTTCACTTACGGGTCGTTGTAGGACATTTTTGAAGGTCCTTACACGAACCGGGAACCGTTTTCTCCCAAACGTAAGAACCGGAACCGGACCCGAAATCCAACAATACGGTTCATATCTGGCGGTTCCGGTTCGGTTCCCCGGTTCTGGCGGTTCAGAACCGTAAACTGCTCATCCCTACCAATATATATCATTTAACTTACTATTTTATCATTATTTAACTAATGTTTTTTACACTAGAATTAAGTATTCTTTATCTTTTCATCAAAATTAATCAAGTATTTAAATTCACACAACCTTTTTAATTGCTAAATTAATATATTCTTTCATATGAAAAAAATCATTTAGTTTTCTTAAGTTAATTAATGAATTAGATTTCATTTTTGGTATACTACGATTTTATTTTGTGGGTTTTTCCTTTCGGTTGTTACAGCTAGCGATTGGTGGTACCGTATCGGTAACTTACCAGTCGCGTAGCGTAACAAACTGAGCCAACATCTACAAGTTTAAATTACTTTTACAGCTTTACACCGCAACGTGCTTAACTACGTTAATGTCTAAATTACTTTTACGACTACACTGCAACGTCTGAGACACTCTTTTATCTATGTCTAATGCCGTTAATGTCACGAAGTAATGTGTATAACAAGGTAAAAACGCGTAATGTTACGTGCACACACTACACGTTAATGACATCATTGTGCCGGGTAAAACGAATTCAATAACGTGACGTAGCCGCCGCAACGTGCGGCACAGGTCAAAATTCTAGTTCTATATTAAATTACAATATACTCTTGTGTATATATTAAATTATAGTTTTCCTTAGATTTTCTGCGTGTTACATGTGTGATAAATAATTACTTGATACATTATCAATTAAAAGTTAATTCGCTGATTTCTCTTGTCTTAGCAACATTAGCTATTTGTTCTTATTAGAGTGGTGTGAGTTCGAGTCTCACAAAGTGAGCATCATGTGGATTTTTTTCCATATAGAATTATTGATTTCTTTCCGTATGTCTTTTAGAGGAGATGTTCCAAGTTTAAGCGTGAGCAAATGAGAATAATTCAGAATTATTGATGTAATAGGGTAAGAGCAAGTTTTGCCAAAAGTACATTGAAAAAGAAGGAAAATTGACGACAAGTTACGTTGCTAACCATTTCGAATTGCAAAACTAACTCATTTAAAAAGTACATTCATATATCTATGAGTCGTAACATTAATATACAATTATACATGACTCGTTGGGCTCGAATTAAATTTTCAAGAGATATATGTGTTTGCCATTAAAAAAGAAATTGAAAGTTAATCATTTTTATATACTTAATTCCCCCTAATGTATATTGCAGGGGCATACGTAGAATAGAACAAGGGGCAAGACGCTCCGGGGGTAGTGTAAAATTAGTGTAAATTTTGGAAAATTTGATGTTTTTCTGATTTCGCTGCCCTTTTTTATAGAAACGTTACCCCTTTTGGTTTTTTCTAGATCCGCCACTGGTATATTTCGAAGGTTAGCATTTATGGTATTGGTGGGTCTTCAAATTTCTAGAGGCTTATCGGCATATGGACCGTTTTGTCTCCCAATATGTGTGGTCTTTATTCGTTAATATATGATAGTGACTCCATATACGCACAAGTATATTGTTTGTCATTTATAGCCACGTAATATATGATGGTGATTCCTTATACGCACGTTGGCTAATGGCTATTAATATACGACAAGATGATCAAAGTATCTAATCTTTTTTTTTTAACTAGTGAAAATGTGAAATCTTCTTAAATATAGTTTTCACAAATTTTCGACACAAAATTTTTATGCAAGTATTATAAACATAACTATTGTCTTTTGAGTTTGCTTTCTAATATGTGAGAGGTTCGCATCTAAGTATGTCTAAAACAGAGCTAAGATAAATGAGATATTGATACTTAAACGCGAGTTGTTTCTATTGAAGCAATTGCTAGTGTTGGTTTCCACCAAGCAGTTACAACTACTTTTTACCACTGGCTAGTTACGGTTCCTAGTTCATACTGGGTAGTTGGTTTATACTGCTCTATGGTGTCTGTTCCTATTCAGAGGCGGCCATGGGGGTTGGGCGGGGAGGACCACTGGTCAGGGTCTAATATTTCGAAGAGCAAGTTATTGTAAAAAAACCTCATATGTATATGTAAAAAAAAAAGAGTTAATTGCTATTTTAGTCCCTGTGGTTTGGGCTAATTTGCCAGTTTAGTCCAAAGGTTTCATTTTTAACATCTGGATCCAAAAAGGTTACATCGTTGCCATTTTGGTCCAACTGACTTAACTCCATCCATATGTGTTAAGTCTGCCAAGGGTATTTTAGTCATTTCATTTTTCTTTTAATTAACCCTTTATTCTTTATTGTTTAAAAACATAAAGATAGGATGGAGTTTATATATATATAAAAACAAAACACAGAAAACACACTCTCACTCTGACTTTTCTTCAATCTCTATACTCATTCTCCTCTCCATCATCAACAAACACCATCACCACAACCAACCGCTACCACCTGACCACTAGCCGACATCACCACCATCAGCCACCCCCGCCCACTCCACACGAGCATGGACGACCACCACCCCACCCTAAGCCCCACAGGTTTGTTCGTGGCCGGAACCCTAAAACGGCTGTTACACCACCGTCGGCGCAAGAGAAAGGCACAAGCCGGAAAGTTGGTTCCTGGTCGGAGCCCTAGATTTGACACTGCCGCCACTAAAAAACGGTTGTTACACCACCGTCGCTGCTATTGGGTGCGACGGCAGAGCTTCGAACCGCCACCATGACCACCTATCTTACCTCTGTATTGTATGATTTGTTCTTGATTTCTTTTTAAAATTTGGGGATTTTGAATATACAAGTTGGGGTTTGATTCTAGGGTTTGTGGAGTGGGTGGTGATAGCGGCAGAGGTGGTGGGTGTGTTGGTGGTGGTTGAGAAGGTACAGAGAGAGAGAGAGAGAGAAGGGGTGGGGAAGGGAGGGTGGTGGTGAGGTCCGGTGGCGATGGTGATAATGGTGATGGCGGTTTGGAGGTAACGACAAATAGTGGTGGTGGTGGTGGTTGTCGATTAGCAGCAGAGGTAATGGCAAACTGTAGTCTTGTAGGTTTATAGATTGTAAAAAAGTTTTACAACTAGGTGTGTGTTACTAGCCTTCGCTTTTTGTTGAGCCGATTCAAAGTAATAATCAAAATCACAAACAACATCGTCGCAGAACCAGCATCAACCGTTCAGCTCCTCGACTTCAATCTTGTTCGAGTCAACCTCCTCAGATGTCCAATGGTGTTGTAAATATACTCTTCCAAACTCGATTATAAGTTGGCAACTGCTCGGTTGCCACCCAATCATACATCTTAATGCCTGCTCGTAGTTTCTGTCCCGAAATGATGACAATCTCGCCAACAAATTATGTACCGAATTCATATTCTCAACAAGTAAACTACACAACTCAAAACTGAAGTTACAATACAAACAAGAAACTATTTGAGCCTTTCATTAATGTTTTTAAACAATAAAGAATAAAGGTTAATTAAAAGAAAAATGAAATGACTAAAATGCCCTTAGCAGACTTAACACATAAGGATGGAGTTAAGTCAGTTGGACCAAAATGGCAACGATGAAACATTTTTGGATCCAGATGTTAAAAATGAAACCTTTGGACTAAACTGGCAAATTGTCCCAAACCACAGGGACTAAAATGGCAATTAACTCAAAAAAAAAAATTAATAGGGTATACTCATATAAACACCAACATAGGCCCATTTACAATTTTTATGGTTTAGATTAGTTATTAGCCCATTGACATTAGGTTTAGAGCTTTAGTGAGCCAAATACCCAATTTCGTTAAGGCCTAAAGACACGTTTTTTCGAACTCGAACAGTGTACACGAATTCTCGGGGCCGACAATTTTATTTTTGGCTATTACGATTTTATTTTGTGGGTTTTTTCCTACGGTTGCTATAGCTAGCGATTGGTGGTATTGTACTGGTAACTTACCAATCCCGTAACAAACTGAGTTAATATTGACTAAGTTAAAATTACTTTTACGACTTTACACCACAACGTGTTACACATCATTATACCTCTTTTTATCTATGCCTAGCTACGTTAAAGTTTAAATTACTTTTACGACTTTACACCGCAACGTCTGAGACACTCTTTTTTATCTATGTCTAATGACGTTAATGTCAATAAATAACGGGTGTAAAAAAGTAAAAAAAATGTGTAATGTCACGTGCATACACTACACGTTAATGACATCATCATGAGGGGTGAAACGAAGTAATAAAGAATGCGACGTTGTTGCCGTAGTGTCCGAAACAGATCAAGATTCTAGTCAAAATTAATGAAGAACTTTTCTTCAGTTATTTGCTATTTTTTATTTGATAAATTAATTCCTATGTCTTCAACCCATGGCATTATAGCCTAGTGGTATCTTGGTGGTGGATAAGACTTATGACCATTAGGTTATGGGTTCGATTCCCACAAAGGGGGTTTTTCCTAGATTTATTGGGTTTCCTCCTGAATTGGTGTATAGGCATTATTGCCTAGTGGAGATGGATATGATCGGGTGGTTCTGCTGGTGGCACGATGATACTCCAGTGGTCCGTCAGTGATCCAAATTTGCCGTTTAAAAAAAAAATTCCTATGTCTTCAAAATCAATTTCGTATAGCAACTTTTCTTCAATGTACTAGTAACGGGTGTAACAGCTGATTGTAAAGTAAAGAATAAAAGTTTTACAAAAAGTAACATTGGTAAATTTTAAGAGAATTGTTTGTAGGAAAGCAACATTTATTTTTAAAAACAATTAATTTCTGGTGGGGGGTAGGGGGTGTATGTGTGAGAGAGAGTGTGTAGCAATAAATAAAAGAATCTCAAACTTAAAAATAACCCACTGGAATCAAAGTTCTGTCCAAAATTAAGTCACTGGAACCTAGAGATATTAATGGGTCTGGTTTGTGATAGATTTAGGTAATTCCAACATTAAACCCACTTAAAAAAGCTTGTCTCAAACTTGTTTTAAAACCTGTCGGGCTTCTAGCGGGTAAATACCCATCGGGTATCGGGTATACCTGTTGTTTCGGGTAAACCAGTTAATTTAAAAAAAAATATCCATTGGTTAACTCAACCCAAAACTCATTTGTTATCTATCAAATAACTACAATGTATACGGAATAAAAATACCTATATGTATAAAATATAAAAGAATTTATATCGGGTATACAATTGGGTAAACGAGTACACTTTATCGGATAATCGGGTCTGGTAAACGGGTATATCACCAAATCCCAAACCCGCAAAAAAATAAAAACTAGTCCCAAACGTGATTTTAACTCACCCCAAACCTATCCCAAATCTTGATGGGTTTTACCCATCATATTCAGGCTATCCCTATTGAAACAATGTCTTTGCAAATAAAATGTGGCAAAATATAAAAAGTAAAATTAAATAAGAACTTTTCTTCAACTGTTTGCTATTTTTTATTTGATAAATTAGTTTTCTATGTTTTCAAAATCAAATTTGCGTAGTAACTTTTCTTCAATTTACCAATAAATAGATTTAGGGTATGTTTGGTAAAAGTTGCTCTTGGTTGGTGAACGTTGGCTGAAAATTGGTAGCTGTATCTTTTTAGATATATTTAAGTGTTTGACAAAGTAGCCGAAACTTTTAATAAAATTTATAAAATAACCAAAATGAACATAACTAAAAACACATAACTAAAAAGCTCATTATCTTTAGAGCTTAAAATATTCATTTTTCCCCTAAAAGCTTATAGCATTCTAAACCATACTAGTAGAAGCGTTCAACCAAAAGCTTCAAACTCCTGACCTAAAAGTTTCAAGCTCCTTCAACAAACAAAATTTTTTATTGAGTAGTAGTTTTTTCTTAAAAGGTTAAAGATAGAAGCTACTAAAAGCCACGTGACAAACATACCCTTAACCGATTCTGTAACATTTTTTCTTATTTTAAATAACCTTTTATTATACACGTATTATACTTTTTTTGTTTTCTTAACCATCCTTACAATCTGATTGTAAAATAAAGAGAAAAATGCCCGGATAGTCCCTGTGGTTTTACCTTTTTTCACCTATAGTCCCTATCTTTCTAAAACTATTTGAATAGTCCCTGTGGTTTTCCGTTTTGTTCTCGGATAGTCCCTGGGTCTAACTTCAGTTACTTTTCTCAGTTAAGTAGGTGTTGAAATGACCAAAATACCCTTTCCTTAAAAGGCCAAACCACAGGGACTATCCGGGCATCTTCTTCATTTTTTTTATAAAACCCCACCACCACACTTCATCTTCAACCTCCACCCACCATCACCCTCCTCCACCCTCCATCATCACCACCACAGTCACCTGAACTGCCATTTGACCTCTGTTGACCCGCATCTGAACCGGGTTGAACCAAACTGAAATCCTTATAAATCGAGTCACCAGAGTTGACTTGTGCCTGTGAAACAAACAAAATCAGATCTGCACTGAGCTTGTTGTCGTCGACCCGTAGCTCCGGTGGTCAGGCCGTCGCCGGCCACCACCTTCATCATCGTCATCATCAACAGCAAACATCACTATCATCATCATCATTTTTTTAGAAAGCAAAAGATGAGAAACAAACTGAAATATGTCCGAACGTTACACCGAAACTCAATCAATTTCACTGAAACAGACTGGATTTCAACTGAACTTGATCAAATCAGTCCGGAATGAACAATATTTGATTCGAAACAAATCGAATCAGATCGGAATTTGTTCGAAATACGTCAAAAAACAACCGGAATGATCCGAAATTCAACCAAAACAATCCGGAACTTGATCAAAATAGTTCGAATTGAAACATACTGCACGTATTCTTAACAGTTTATGCCGTTCAGATTCAGATTATGCAGTTCAAAGAACAAAATCAGATTCACAGCTTATGCCATCCCGATTCAGATCCAGAAAGTTCAGTTTTTTTATCAAAACATATTAAAATCAAACATAATATTCAAATCTTGATCTGAAACTAATTGAAATCAATCCAAAATAAATCCGATTTTGTTCGAAACTTGTCCGATTCGAACACGATTACACGCAGAGCTTCCGTAGCTCTGAAACCACTTGTGAGTTCAGGAACGGATCGTAATCGATCACAAGATCTGCGTTTAAACAGAAGAAAAAGGAAGTTCGATATTGTTGTTGTAGAGTACATCGAAGAAGAAGAAAGAGTTTAATGTGGAGATGGTGGTGGTTTAATGTGGAGATGGTGGTGGTCTAACGGCGGCGCTGCCGTCTAACTCCGCTGCTCTCTCTCTCTCTCTCTCCTCAGTTCTACTCTCGATTTCGTTCTCTCTGTTCTTCGTCACCGGAAAAGAAGAAACCGAGGTAGTGTCGGTGTTGTGTGGTCGCCGGTTAATAAACAAGGGAGGTGTATTTGAGGTGCCGTGAGGTGTGTGAGTGACCGGAATAACAAGGATCGGAGGAGGGGGGTTGTCGGCTTCCTCGTTCACCAGGGTGGTGGGAGAGGGTGGAGGAGAGTGATGGTGGGTGGAGGTTGAAGATGAAGTGTGGTGGTGGGGTTTTATAAAAAAAAATGAAGAAGATGGCCGGATAGTCCCTGTGGTTTGGCCTTTTAAGGAAAGGGTATTTTGGTCATTTCAACACCTACTTAACTGAGAAAAGTAACTGAAGTTAGACCCAGAGACTATCCGAGAACAAAACGGAAAACCACAGGGACTATTCAAGTAGTTTTAGAAAGATAGGGACTATAGGTGAAAAAAGGTAAAACCACAGGGACTATCCGGGCAATTTTCTCTAAAATAAAGAATTAAAGTTTTATAGAAAAGTAAGATTAGTGAATTTTACTAGAAAAGTAAAATTAGTGAATTTTAAAAGAATGGTTTGTAGGAAAGCCAATATTTTTTAATAGCATTTAATTTGCAAGAGAAAGCTATCCGAGTTTCGATTTTTTTTTAGAAAAATAAAAAAAAACCTTTAAAAAATAAGGGGCTTATTTTTATCTTCATATGCATGGTCATAAAAGTCCCGCCTAGGCTCCGAGTACTCCTCGAGTACTACAAGGTAGGTTGCCGACGTCCAAGTACTGTTCACCTAGGCCGATTACTCCCCGAGTAATCTCCGCCTGGGCCAAGTACTTCCCAAGTACTCTCAAATTCGACTAAGGAACGTCTAACGACCTTTGCAGTTTAACTGTTCAATTCCCTGTTTAAAATGTTTAAGAGCTTTATGATTACTATAGTATCTTTTAGAACAATAGGATATCCCATATAATTTTTAAAAATTTATTTAGTTATTCCTGCTATGATAATATTTTATGTTTTGGTCTAAATTTAGCACGTTAATACATCGCAACGCGCGTTCACGATTTAATATTTTTATGTCTATCTTTTGTTCGGTTTATCAGTCTTGCCATAACGCACAGGTCCTAAAAACTCGTTTTATAAATTTGATTGATACAAAAGTATAATGTAATTTTATATTCTCTCCTATATCATGACCTAATTAATGTTTCTAACAAAACATAATGATATACTTACGTGGGGAAAAGATCAAATAGGAAGTTAATTTTGGCTAGGAAGGATAGGAAGCCATAGGATTATGACATGTGGCAAATTTTAAAATAAAGAGAAAGGGTATTTTAGTCAATCTCATCATTTCTTCTTCCTTCTTCTCCCCATTTACTTCAAAACCCACCATTTTCAAAACCCACTATCTACAACCATTTCTTCACTTACTATCTCAATAATCACTACATTATAGTGTGATTTTCGTCATCAATCAATGATTCAACCACTCGATTAACGTGTTCTTCAGCTTTTTTCGAAGAAAACACAGTTTAATTTCATTCAAAATCTCGTTTTTTTCTGGTGATTTTGAAGATAATCACTCGATTTGTTCGATTCAATTGCTGATAAGTGTTTCTATCATTTCAAATTTCGTCAATTGATGAAGAAACCGGCTTCGATCCATGTAAGAAATTCTTTAATTTCATTTTCATGATCTGGGTTTTTATTTAGTCATTGCGTTTTACGATCTTGGCGGGGGTCCGGGGGCGGCAGCCCCTGGCGGGGTCCAAGGGGCAGAGCCCCTGGCTGGGGTTGAGCTGTACTAAAAGCATCAGAAAAATTAATTTTCCAGAAATTGGCTCATTTCGAAGACAGTAATTCGTAGACAATTCAGACAGTTCACAGACAATTCACAAACAGTTCACAAACAGTTTTATGTGTCCATTGCGTTTTAGAAATAAGAGAGTTTTATGTATTTTCTGGCTATTGCGTTTTAGAAAAAACACATTTTTAAGTATCTTTAGTCATTGCGTTTTAGGTAAAACACATTTTTGAAGTGTTTTTAGTCATTGCGATTTAGGTAAAACACATTTTTAGGTGTTTTCAGTCCATTGCGTTTTACAGAGAACACTTTCTTTTGTTTTTTTAGGTCATTGCGTTTTAGAAATGAGACATTTTTAAGTGTTTTCTGGCCATTGCGTTTTACAAATAAAACATTTTTTTGTGTTTTCTGACCATTGAGTTTTACAAATAAGACATTTCTTTGTGTTTTTTGTGCATTGCGTTTTAGGTAAAACACTTTTTTATGTGTTTTCAGTCCATTGCGTTTTAGAAATAAGACATTTCTTTGTGTTTTCTGGCCATTGCGTTTTACAAATAAGTCATTTCTTTGTGTTTTTGGTGGATTGCGTTTTAGAAAAATGTCATTTTTTAGGTTTTTTTTATTGTGTTTTACGTAACTGGTGGTTTTTCTATTCCGTTTTACACAACTGGGTTATTTTTTTTTTAAATATAACAATAGTATACTCGTTTTAAAGATAAAAAAACGCTCTTTTTTTGTGCAATTTTTATAAAAAAATAATGTCGTATGAAAGAGTTATTAACATTTAAAAAATGGGGGGGGGGGGATTGGAGGAGAGAGAAACTATTGGCTTGGATTGACTAGAATGCCCTTGAACAAACTCACGCGCCTCTTTTCTTCCTTTCAATTTCCCTGATTTAATCTTAGCCTTTGATTAACTTAATGGATGGTTAAGATCACTTCCTAGCCTTCCTAGCCAAATAAACTTCCTATTATATCTCCACCCTACTTACGTGTTCTTTTTTCTTCTCTCTCTTTTCGGCAAAAATAAGATTATATGTGTGTGGTCATGGTTAATAGATGACTATGAGTCCATATGCGTACGAGTATATTGTTTGTCATTTATAGATGCATGTGATGTGATTTCACTCCTTATACGCACGTTGGCTAATTAGCATATGTGGTTACCCCTTAATACATCCTAGTATGGAGTCCGTGAGTCGCGTCAGAATCGACAAATTTTTTTTTACCCCTAGTAGGGAGTCTGTGAGCCGCGTCAGAATCGACAATTTTTTTTTACCCCTAGTAGGGAGTCCGTGAGTCGCGTCAGAATCGACAAATTTTTTTACCCCAAATATTTAAAATTCCATCCAATATAGAACTTAAACATAAAGTCAAACAAAAGTAGCTCAATGTATATAATTATATTCACATAACACACGGACAATTATTTAATATACACTTGTTGTTTGCACGAGGAACATGATGAGTATATATGGTTAAAACTATCTAACATATATAATATTTAATGTATATTAATAACTTTTTTTTTAATACATAAACCAAATTGTAGCTCTTGTTGTATTATTTCAGTTGTTAACAATCCTACCCGGAGATATTAGCCTATCGCCAACTCGTTACTAAACAAAAAGACGAATTTGAGACGTTAAAGTTGAAATTTGTCACCACCGACCATTCGTCCCCCTCTTTTGCATAAGCAAGCGGTAACTGCACTCTTGGGTTGTGCACACTTTATTTATGAAGTTTCATTCTCTGTATTAGTTGAATCAAAGCCTGTTTTTCTTGTTGTGCTCGGGTTGTGTTTTGGGTCATGTAAGGAATTGACACCCTAGTTGTAATAAGAGTTAATTACATAGTTAGTCCCTATGGTTTGCACAAAGTAACATACTTAGATACCAATAGTTTAAAATCACATTCTAGGGAATTAACTTTTCATTTTGTAACGTTTGGAGGTATTAGCGTTATTTGTGGGTTTAAAATCACATTCTATTAGCACCTAAATATGTTATTTTGTGCAAACCACATGGACTAACTTGTTGATCAGTTCTGTTTAAACATAATGGAAAACATGAATAACAAACCTGTTACAACAGACAGGCCAGCAGAGAATCCAGTCAGAGATGCATCCATTAAGTTTGACATACTTGTCAGGATGATCTGGTTCCTCCTTAGGGTGTAAGATTATGATGGTGATAAAACCGAAACAAGAGAAGAATTCGGTTGGGAGAGAGAGCCGATTATTGATGTTATGTGTTACTAGGGTTTGTGTAATTGTCTAAACCCTAAACTCTCTAATAATCTCCTTATATATACACCCAAGAGGAAACCTAATTAGTTAATAAGGGTAATATGGTCCATCAACAATTACCAACTAATTATTAATAGGTTATTAATATATTTTGATCTATATAATATAAATGATTATAATGGCTACAAGATTAAATATTATAATAATTATATATTTAATCTCACATTCTCCCACTTAGCCGAGTAATCATTTATCATGAGTATTAGATGAGCCTAGCCAGGAGTTAACACTCATTTTAGCCTTAAACCAAGAACTATAGCAGAGAAATACATCCGTTGAATCATCATTCGACTCAGGATCCCCATTAGTCATACTATAGCCTCAATTTAAAACCTAATAGTTACGATCAAAATATGCATGAGCCCTTTAGCGTCTGATTTGTATTTATATTGGTCTATATGTCATTACACCGGAAGAACATATGTTATAGACATACAAAATCAAACTGAGGAAATTTTCATTAATCAAAACATAAGCTAGTACAATATGCCATTAAATAAGGTCTTTAGTAAATCCCATATTCGATACATGTTCTTCGAAAACTTTAGGTGGGAGACCTTTAGTCATCGGATCCGCAAGCATATCTTTAGTACTAATATACTCAATACAAAGATTATTTTCCTCAACTCGTTCACGTACGAACAAATATTTTGTATCGAGATATAAACCAGCTCCAGTCGAACTGTTACTGTTCGAGAAACTAACGGAAGCTGGGTTATCACAGTAAAGCTTCAATGGTCTAGAAATGGAATTAACGATTTTGAGTCCAGTGATCAGATTTCTAAGCAACATTCCATGACAGGTTGCTTTGTAAACAGAAATATATTATGCCATCATTGTGGAAGTTGTGGTTAACTGTTGTTTATGACTCTTCCATGAGATAGGTCCGCCTGCTAACATAAAGATGTAGCCCGAAGTGGATTTCTTGTCATCTTTGCATTTGGCAAAGTCAGAATCAGAATAACCTACCACTTCTAAGTGATCACTTCTTCTATAAGTCAGTTTATAGTCTTTCGTCCCTTGCAAATATCTAAGAACCTTCTTAGCTGCTTTCAAGTGATCAAGGCCAGGATTAGTCTGATAACGTCCTAGCATTCCAGCAATACAAGCGATATCTGGGCGAGTACAGACTTGAGCATACATCAGGCTCCCGACTACTGACGCATAAGGTATCTGGCTCATTTGCTCCTTTTCAACCTCTGTTATCGGACACTGGAATGAACCGAAAACATCTCCCTTAACTACTGGAGCGACTGAGGGCTTGTACTGTTGCATGTTGTAACGTGTAAGGACATGATCTATGTAAGTCTTCTGAGACAATCCTAATATCCCTTTGTGTCTATCTCGGTGAATTTCGATGCCAATGACGCAAGAAGCATCTCCGAGATCCTTCATGTCGAAGTTATGCGATAGTAACCACTTCGACTCATGCAACATGTCTAAACTGTTACTTGCCAATAGAATATCATCTACATAAAGGACTGATGTATTGCAAAATACATCCTTAATTCGTGTATATTTTGTATAGTTTATCGTTATTTATAGTTTAGTTTTATTTAGAATTACGTGCTATTGATCAAAGTTCGGTTTTCCAGGTCTCGATACATTATTTGGCTGGAAATTGGGTGGAAACGAGCTAGAGTGCTGAAACATTATGTCCTGGAACAAGTCACAAAGAGTTAGAATAATTCTTGAGAGTTTTTGGAATGAAAAGCTAAGTTTTGGACGAGATAGGCTGTGAAAATATGCCCGTGGCGTCGCGCCACGGGTAGATGAACATATTGTCGCGTAGCGCCAGCAAGTGAGAAAGAAAATCTGAATATTGACATGGTGGCGTCGCGCGAGTGAGAAGAGAGGACCCCGTCGCGCGACGCGACGGGGTGATATTCCGAAATTTGTGTGTTGATTGCTAGGGTTTGGTATAAATGCAAGTTAATGATCATTAATGGACACTTACGAATTAAGAAACCCTAAGGCAACTTTTGGAGTAGATTTTACATCTTTCAGAGTGATTTAGCTTGCGGGAATCATATGGTTGAAGCTTGGAGCGTGGAAGTGAAGATTGTTCGGGTTTTATCTCCCGGTTTTCTTTAATTTCGTGTTTTCAATATTTTTCCAATGAATTCTTGTGTTGAACTTGATTTGTTTATTTTAGACAACATGTTTCTTGGCTAAAAACCTTTGTTACTACATAGGCAAGATGATAGTTTGATTGAAGTTTGTATCTTTTAATGGATTGATCTTTGAAAGTAAATTGTTCTAGAATTTCTGATTTGGTGCACATGCGTATTTACTTTTGATTGTTGATTATTTACTGTTTCACATAGATTTTGGTGAATGTCTTTCACATAATAAATTTGTGTTGATTATTTGATTCCTTGCGGGTTCGGGTGATCGTTGGGTAAATTGGCCAATAGCCTTAGAAACAGTAATTAAAATACAATTAGAATTAAGTATTCTGCTTAACTTGTCGCTGAGAGGCCCGAGTTAGTTATTAGGTCTCAGTGCAATATATAGCTAAGATAGATTTTGAGAGAAGTCGGTTTTAGTTCCCTAATTGCATTTGTGTCTAGTAAACCAAGTTAGAACCTAGAATTGCCTTAGATTGTCGTGCTGAGAGGTAGATAGTCGTATTAGGGCACTTTTAGAGTCGTTAGAGGACTGAGAGGAAGTCTAACAGTCGGTGTTCATAACAACCTTGTAGGGTTTCCTAGGTTTCTTCCCGAGAAGGGTCGGGAAGTCTTAGCTTGAAATACCTTAGGGTTTAGTATTTTACGATCCCGGCTCCATACAACAATAATACCATTAGAAGTCCATTCCTAGTTAAACTGGATTCAAGTCTGGGTAGTCGTTAATCTCATCTGAATCAAACCTTAATTAGTTTTTGTTCGTGTCTTAGTCTAATTTCATTTTAATTTCAATTTTAGGATTTTAGTAACCCCCCCCCCCTTTAAAACACAACAATTGTTAAGTCGTGTCAGTGTCTAGTCTAAATAAAGTCGTTAACGTAATTCATTAAAGTCCTTGTGGGTTCGACATCCGGACTTACTTTTCTTTGCTAGAGTCGACGGTTCACTTACCGGTGAGTAGTTTAGTCAAGTTAGAGAGTCTAGATTTTTATTACTTGAGTCTTAAGTTAGGGTTATTTTAGTTTATTTAGTTAAACTACTTATTTCACACGAATTAAAGATTTTACATCTTTCAGAGTGATTTAGCTTGCGGGAATCATACGGTTGAAGCTTGGAGCATGGAAGTGAAGATTGTTCGGGTTTTATCTCCCGGTTTTCTTTAATTTCGTGTTTTCAATATTTTTCCAATGAATTCTTGTGTTGAACTTGATTTGTTTATTTTAGACAACATGTTTCTTGGCTGAAAACCTTTGTTACTACCTAGGCAAGATGATAACTTGATTGAAGTTTGGATCTTCTAACGGTTATTATTGTTTGTTTATGGATTGATCTTTGAAAGTAAATTGTTCTAGAATTTCTGATTTGGTGCACATGCGTATTTACTTTTGATTGTTGATTATTTACTGTTTCTCATAGATTTTGGTGAATGTCTTTCACATAATAAATTTTTGTTGATTATTTGATTCCTTGCGGGTTCGGGTGATCGTTGGGTAAATTGGCCAATAGCCTTAGAAACAGTAATTAAAATACAATTAGAATTAAGTATTCTGCTTAACTTGTCGCTGAGAGGCTCGAGTTAGTTATTAGGTCTCAGTGCAATATATAGCTAAGATAGATTTTGAGAGAAGTCGGTTTTAGTTCCCTAATTGCATTTGTGTCTAGTAAACCAAGTTAGAACCTAGAATTGCCTTAGATTGTCGCGCTGAGAGGTAGATAGTCGTATTAGGGCACTTTTAGAGTCGTTATAGGACTGAGAGGAAGTCTAACAGTCGGTGTTCATAACAGCCTTGTAGGGTTTCCTAGGTTTCTTCCTGAGAAGGGTTGGGAAGTCTTAGCTTGAAATACCTTAGGGTTTAGTATTTTACGATCCCGGCTGCATACAACAATAATACCGTTAGAAGTCCATTCCTAGTTAATTTGGATTCAAGTCTAGGTAGTCGTTAATCTCATCTGAATCAAACCTTAGTTTTTGTTCGTGTCTTAGTCTAATTTCATTTTAATTTCAATTTTAGGATTTTAGTAACCCCCCCCCCCCCGGTAAAACACAACAATTGTTAAGTCGTGTCAGTGTCTAGTCTAAATAAAGTCGTTAACGTAATTCATTAGAGTCCTTGTGGGTTCGATATCCGGACTTACTTTTCTTTGCTAGAGTCGACCGGTTCACTTGCCGGTGAGTAGTTTAGTCAAGTTAGAGAGTCTAGATTTTTATTACTTGAGTCTTAAGTTTGGGTTATTTTAGTTTATTTAGTTGAACTACTTATTCCACATCAAGGACAAGTATAGTAAAGTTACTCCCACTCATCTTGAGGTAGGTGCATTGATCCACTTGATTCTTCATAAAACCTTGTCTCTTCATGACTTCATCAAACTTGAGGTACCATTGACGTGATGCTTGTTTTAACCCATAAATGGATTTCTTCATCTTACAGACTAGATGCTCCTGACCGTCAGGTTTAAAGCCTTCAGGTTGTTTCATGTAAACATCTTCGTCTAAGTCTCCGTTAAGGAAAGCAGTTTTGATGTCCATCTGATGCAGCTCGAAATCAAAATGAGCTACTAGGGCCATAACGATCCTTAATGAATCTTTACGAGAGACAGGTGAAAACGTCTCTTGATAATCAATTCCCTCTTTCTGAGTGTAGCCCTTTGCAACCAATCTCACTTTGTAGCGTTCAACGTTCCCATTCGGATCCAATTTTGTTTTGAACACCCATTTACATCCTACAGGTTTAACACCATTGGGTAATTCGACCACATCCCAAACGTCATTTTTCTTCATGGACTCAAGCTCATCAATTATCGCTTTGTTCCATTCAGAAGACTGATCACTGCTAATGGCTTCATTATAAGAGGTAGGATCATTGAGCTTTCCAGCATCCATTTTAGTCAGGTAGGTAACATAATCATCCCAATTAGTAAGTTGTCTTTTCCTAGATGACCTCCTAAGTTGATTATCGTTTTCAGCGTTGTCTTAGTTTTAAGCGTTTGATGTGCCTTCATTATGAGGTATAATGGGTTCTGATTGTGGAGATGGAATTTGTGAAGTAGCTTCAGGTGCAGTTGTTGCATTGGGTACAAGAGGAGTAAACGGAGTAATGGTAAGCGACGAGTCTCTCCCCCCGCGTCTTGTACTTCGTGCAATTCTTCATAAGGGTTGGTACTGCTCCCACTGACCTTGAAATCCACCAGGAACGCAGTACGCTTGGTTTAAACAATATGGGTGACATGGGAAGGACAATAGAAACGATAACCCTTCGAATGATCAGGATACCCGATAAAAAAAACAGGTAACTGTTTTAGGGTCAAGTTTCTTACGAAAGGATTATAGAGTTTTGCTTCAGCAATGCAGCCCCATACTTTCATATATTTAAGACTCGGTTTCCTTCCTGTCCAAAGTTCATAAGGAGTTTTGGGACAGACTTAGAAGGAACTCTATTGAGTATATGAACAACTGCTTTTAATCTTTCAGTCCAGAGGAATAATGGTAAATTAGTGTTGGCTAACATACTGCGCACCAAGTTTATAAGGGTACGATTTCTTCGTTCAGCGACACCGTTCTGCTGAGGTGTACCAGGCATGGTGTATTGGTTCACAATCCCCTGACCCTTACAAAACTTATAAAATGGACCAGGAGCTTGACCCACATCAGTATGTCTTCCATAATATTCACCGCCTCTATCTGATCTCACAACTTTAATCTGACGATCTAATTGTTTTTCAACTTCAGTTTTATAATCTTTAAAAGTTGTAAGAGATTCAGATTTTTCCTTAATGAGGTACAAGTACATGTAACGAGAATAATCATCAATGAAAATGATAAATGAAGTATGTCCTGTTATGCCAGCGATTTGGTAGGGACCACTAATGTTAGTATGAATGAGTTCTAATAGATTAGAGCTCCTAGTGGCACCTTTCTTATTCGCTAATGTCATTTTGCCTTTAAGACATTTGACACATGTTCCAAAATCAGTGAAATCGAGAGGAGGTAAGACTTCATCCTTTACGAGACGATTTAATCGTTCTCTTGAGATGTGGCCTAAATGTTGATGCCATAACATAGATGAAGTCTCTAAGTCTCGATTATGTTTCATCTTTGTGAGTGATTCATTAATATTATATGACAACAAAGATTTGGAAAAATTATCATCTATTTCTAATCTATAGAGACCTCCATCCAGAATGCCAGTACCATAAAAACAGAATCATAGAGAAGAGAGAGTTTGTGATGACCATGGGAAACGACAAAACCGTCCATGTCTAACTTTGGTCCTGATACAAGGTTCCGAGTTACTCAGGAACATATAAGGCATCATAAAGTTTAATACATAAACCAGTTTTCAAAAATAATTGTAATGTTCCTATGGCCTTCACTTCTAATTCCCGATCATCCCCAACTTTAAGTGTTCTTTGGTTTCTTCCCAGCTTCCGGATTGAAAGGAATCCCTGAGTAGGGTTGGTTACATGAACTATAGAACCAAAATCAAACCACCAAGAATTAGCAGGAACATTTAAATTAATGGACTCAAGTATCATGAAAAAATCGTTACCTTTCTTAGCCAGCCACTCCTTGAAGTCAGGGCATTCCTTTTGATTATGTCCTGTTTTCTTACAGAACTTGTAGTAGGGTTTGCCTAAGGAGCTCTTAGAGCTGGAAGGTGCACTTGTATTAGGATTTGGCATTTGAATTTTAGAAGCATCCTTTCTATGATAATTGTTCTTCCTCTTCTTAGAGTTGGAGGTGGTGAAGTTAGCAACATCAGTGGTGCGATCCATCTTCATACGCTCTTCTTCCTGTACGCACATAGCGACCAACTCATTCATCGTCCATTTATCCTTCTGAGTGTTGTAATTGATCTTGAATTCTTCATAGGACGAAGGAAGCGAAGTGATGATGAAGTGAACAAGAAAACCATCACTGGTTTCCATCTCTAGCCCCTTCAGCTTATTGGCCATGTCATGCATCATCATGATGTGCTCGCGAATGACGCTCCTCCCATTATACTTAGTCGTCACGAGCTTAAGGATAAGAGTGCTAGCGTGTGCTTTTGATGTCCCTTTGAATTGTGCCTCCACAGAAGCCAAGTAGGTTTTAGCATCCTCTGAATCAGGAATAGCTCCTCTAATTGCATTGTGTATGGATTGCTTCATGAACATGAGAGACATGCGTTTACACCTAGTCCATTTTTCATGAACTATCTACTCAGCAGCAGTACTTTGAGGAGTAAGGTCCGCTGGCTTGTTCTCTCTTAAAGCATAATCGAAGTCTAGCAATCCAAGTGTAAGCATGAGGGCATCCTTCCATTCAGCAAAGTTATCACCAGTCAAAGGTGGAATCCCGCAATTGGGTGCTGATAATGGAAATAAGATGAGCAAGTTATGATACTAAGAAAGAAGTCCTAATGTGATCTAAGGGCATGTTATACTAAGGCAGGCATAAATAATGACCATTTTAATTATGAAGCTGTGATATTGTCTATTACTAACATCGAAATAATAGACTTAGTTAAATTCTACTTAAACGAAGACAAATCAGCTTTGGCCAGAAGTGTAATCATTTAAGTATGTGTGCAAAGTAATCGTGACAAATCAGCTTTGGCCAAAAATGAGACAATCACTTTAGTTATGCACTTGTCAAGCATGCTAGACATAAATGGATTAAATCAGCTTTGGCCAGAAATTAAGACATTTTACGTTTGTAATGCATACTTAACGTAGCTTTTATAATACTTGAACAATAAATAGATGTATTAAATCAGCTTTGGCCAGAAATGATACATCAGAAGCTCATTCAAGTTAAGCTATTTTGGTTTTGTGGAAAAAAATTATCTGATTCTGATTAGGTAATTAAGGGTTTACAAAACCAAGTATTTAATAGCAAACCACCTGTTAGCGCGGATCGAACTAAATTTTAGTTCACATTAAGCAGCCTAAAATAATGAGGTTTCGAGTGAGATCTCGAGTGAGGTCTCGAGTCAGATCTCGACTGAGTTATGAGATCTCGAGTCAGTTATGAGGTCTCGGGTCGCAACCTTGGTCTCGAGTTGTAGCCTTATGGTCTCGAGTCGCAACCTTATGGTCTGGAGTTGTAACCTTATGGTCTCGAGTCGCAACCTTATGGTCTCGAGTTATGAAGATTTAAAACCCTTAGTCGAAACCTCAGTGGTCTCGAGTCGAAACCATTGTCTCGAGTTGTAAAGATTTGAGAACCCTTATGATTTCGAGTAGAGACCTTGTGGTCTCGAGTCGAGATCTTGGTCTTGGGTCAACAAAAGTGATCTCGAAACTCCTGTTAAAAGCTGTTTTTGTGAAAATAACTGAAAGCTCAAAATTTTAGGGATTGTGGGATAATGTTTCCTGTTTTATTGTTGATCCAAACTTATAAAAATTCTGAAATTATAATCTGATTATCTTTTAACAGTTTTCGAAAATTTTAAGAGATGTAATTCAGATCAAAACAGTAAAAAACATCCACTAATCCAAATTATATTCCAAAACTTAAGGAATTTTCAAGTTTTCTTAGAACAATTGATGAACCCTAAAAAATAAAACATAATTCTGGGATCCGAAACTTGAATTTTAAGACTTTTGTTAACAGATTTCGGACATTAATTTACCCATAGTGATTTCGAGTGACATGATTAACCACCCTTTTCTCAAAACAGCGATTTCGGCACAATAAGAGTCGAAACCAGCCGTGATTTTTATTAGACTTCTAAAATTCCGTTTTCCAGATTTTGATCCTAGAATAATGGATACGAAAACAGAATTGATTTATCAACATATGCTCTGATACCACATGTTGATCAGTTCTGTTTAAACATAATGGAAAACATGAATAACATACCTGTTACAACAGACAGGCCAGTAGAGAATCCAGTCAGAGATGCAGCCATTGAGTTTGACATACTTGTCAGGATGATCTGGTTCCTCCTTAGGGTGTAAGATTATGATGGTGATGAAACCGAAACAAGGGAAGAATTCGGTTGAGAGAGAGAGAGAGAGCCGATTATTGATGTTATGTGTTACTAGGGTTTGTGTAATTGTCTAACCCCTAAACTCTCTAATAATCTCCTTATATATACACCCAAGAGGAAACCTAATTAGTTAATAATGGTAATATGGTCCATCAACAATTACCAACAAATTATTAATAGGTTATTAATATATTTTGATCTATATAATATAAATGATTATAATGGCTACAAGATTAAATGTTATAATAATTATATATTTAATCTCACATAACTTTGTTAATACCCTAAAAGTTAATACCTCCAAACGTTACAAAATGAAAAGTAAATACCTTAGAATGTGATTTTAAACTATTAGTACCTAAGTATGTTACTTTGTGCAAACCATAAGGACTAACTATGTAATTAACTCTTGTAATAACAAATAAATAGGTATAAAAGATTGGTGAGTCAACATGTTTAATTAAACATGTTTACCAATGTAACACCCCAAAAACGGGTTTGGTAGTCAAACCACGTTAATACTAAAAGATGGGAACGGTACCGTTAGTGGTAAAAGTAACCCGGTAAATATTAGGATTTAAATAAATAAACGTAATATTAAATAAAAAAAGGGAATAAAAGCTTTTGAGGAAATAAAGCTTATAAGGGGCCCGAATTAACGGGACTCAGAATGAAAACGGGTTATAACCCCGGAACTAACTAAGTTAACTAGGAACAATTAACCTAGTTATTAATTGTGTGATTAAGTGAATGAATAAATATCAAGACCTTTTAACGCTCTTCATAAAAACTTCTAAACATGAGGGGCCAAAAATGGACAAACTAGAAAGTGGATTATTAAAAAGAAAAATCTAAAACAAAACACACACACACATAGTGTGTGTTCTGGATCGATCAACAGGAGACCAAAATGGGTGAAACCCTAGTCCACCCAAAATCAACAAATTGAAGGTCAAATCCAGCCCAAATCAGATGCATGAACACAAATTCATGATCACCTAGTCGTGGGGATCACAAGGTATGTTGAAATTTGTTATTTGGTGATACTTTAAAATTATGATGAACAATCATAATCGAAATTCTGGAATGAATAATGAATCTATGAGCATTGCTGTGATGAAATTCATGTTTAGAAACAAACCCTAGTTGAAAACTTGAAGAATTAGTGTTAAAAACTAGGGGGTTGATGGATTCCCTTGTATGTGCTAAGTGGGTTTTAGCTAAATAGATGATATGTTTGTGCTAGAAATCATCATAATTGATAGTTGAAGTGAAATACTTAAACAAATTGCAAATTTGAGTAATTGATTATACATGATTCAAAAAGGGTTTTGAATGTTGTAGTGAAATTAGTGATTTATTTCATGAATATGGATGTTTGAAATCATGTTAACTACTAAATTGATAGGTAGAACTTGATTAGATAAGGTGTTTGAATGAATATTAGTGGTATAATGAAACGGGTCTCACTTATAGAAGAGAACCCTTAGTTCTTGCGAAAATAAATAAATAAATAAGTTAGATTTAATAATCGCTTGAACTAGTTGAGTTATTGGAAATAGAATGAACCGGGTAAAATATTTGCTCGATGGTGGCTTATAAGAACGCCTACCGTGTGATTAGAGAAAATGCCTAAACTAGTTGATAAACTTGAATGTGCATTCTATGTAACGCCCGACTTAATTAATCAAGATTTTAATAATAAAATACACATTTTAATGCTAAAATGTGACTTTACAAAAACTTTTCATACTAACATTCCCACATGTTTACAACATTTCAAAAACACATTTATAAGTGTTTATATAATTCATTTATAAGTAAACAAATCAAGATTTGACGCGGAAGCTTCATTTAACGAGTGTTCGGTTCTTGCTCGTTGCTTGATCTTCATCCGGGCACTCTTGGCGATCACCTATGTTCAAAACCAACTTAAAAGTTAGTTTTGATAGTTAAATAATAAGTTTAAACAAGTTACATGGGTCAAACAAACAAAATTTAACAATTTTCGGATTCAGGGGGGGCTAGACGCCCCACCTAGGGGCTAGACGCCCCACTTAGCCCCCTTTTTGACAGCAAGTTCTTATTATGTTGCTGCATATTCCCAGCATAACCCGATTTCACGGAAACGAGCATAACTCTCTCGTTTTTAATCCGTTTTACCCGATTCTTTTTCCTACGCATCCGTAATTCAATTCTCCGTCTTATGAAGTTGAAATCCAACATCCGGCATAACAAATTTCAGACCTTTAAGTCTTCGACTTAATACCTTTTTACAAAGTTTTGACCCGTTCATGCGTTTATCAAACAAACATGTTTGTTTGATCCCAAATTCACATGAATCTTATAATTTCAATGTTTTCTATCATATTAGGTTCAATTCACGAGTTTATGTATATTCTTAAACCCGTTTGTACTTAAAAGCTTATTTTGACACGATAAGGTTATTTAAGCACTTTTCCGCATAATTCATACTCGTTTATTTCTAGCATCTTATTTTCGCAATATTTATCAAATGATCTTCCACCACAACTATTTTTATGGTGGATTTAGCATAACTAACCTATTATCCCAAAATTTACCCATCGGTTGGTCATTTTACGCAAATGACCATTTTTATGCATTTGACCCATGAATGTGTATTCCTGTAACTTTCATTCATATCTAAAAATTCCATAATCTTGATGCAAGTTCCTAAACAACCCCAATGGGTCGTTTACCCAATATACCCTTCAAGGGTATTTTGGTCCACTTTAGTCCCTCACTTTACGACGAAGGACTTTCGTTAAATATTTGACCACAAATTATATGTTTAACTAAAAGCTTATTTTTGCGTACCTGGCTCGGATCAAGGTATTGACCCGTTTACATAACTTTTTGCTTTAAATCTTTCTAGTTAAAGTAATGCACGTTTATGTTGTTTCCTGTGATTACAACACTCAACAAGCAATTGTCAAATGAAGTTGTCAAATGGTGTTAACAACACCATTTCACCCATTTAGCCTAATTGACCATTTATCCGTATGAGATGGTATTTAGTTACCATTTCATCCCTTTAAACCTATCCCGGTTTTCCCTTAAACTCGTTTTACTCAAAACCATTTTTATTTGTTCGTCATTACATGACTAATTTACCTTTTTACCCCTTTTACCATAATTCATGATTTCCTACCTTTTTATTCATTCCGGCTTGCATTCTATCATGCCGGATCATCGTATTTCAATTACTTAACATTATTCACGATCAATTTTCGCTAGTAAGTGTATAGTAATTAAAAAGGGGGTGTAAGTTTAACTTACCTCGGATCCGGTTTACGCTTCCCTTCTTGTACTTGATTTATTTGACCGCTTCTTTCCCAAGCCTCCACCTAGCTTGTTTAAGCGTCAAACTATTGTCAATCATTTACAAGGCGGTTAAATTAGTCATTAACAATCACGACTATTCCACCTCACTTATTTTCTATGTCGAAGCTACTATTCGACTTCATGATTAGTTAACTTAGTTTATCAAAGTTAACTATTTTCAATCACATGGTTTACAATATTAAGTCTAAATCGACATGATGTTTAGAACCCTTATCACTTCATATTACGCATAATTGACATATCATTCAAATACGCGTTTACACTCTAATTTCAACACTTTAGTTCTCATTTAGGCATTTTAACAAACACCTAATGTGCATAATTTGTATTCTTCTTTTATCAAGTTTATGGTTAACTTTTAACCATATCTTCAACATCAAAATCACATCCTTATGTCTAGTGTTCATGAACTACATCTAGAACTTGCTTCATATCCTCAAATTTCATAATCTAACACTCTAATTCAAGAGTTTATCATATTGCTATTAAAACCCACTTAGCACCTACATAATTAGTTATCCAAAACACTAACTTATGGTGCTAAATCAACAAGTTTACATCTAGGGTTCGTTCCTAGACTCATACTTATGTCGATTCCACCATGACACTCTACAATTACACAAGACTTTCGTTCATGCATGTTAATCAGAATTTCAAAGTTTCACCAAATAACAAAATTTAACATACCTTGTGATCTCCTAGCTTGGGTGATCACAAATTTATTAAAAGCCCCAATTTCTTTGCTCAATTTCCTTTGATTTTGATCAAGTTTGTGAGTTTTAGGGTTTATGTGTAAGAACCCTTCTCCTGGCTCTAGAAAATGTCAACCAACACACACACATATGTGTGTGTTTTGGTGTTTATTTGTTTTAATTAAAAACATCTTTCCCTTTTGCCTCTTTTAGTCCCTCTAGTTCCATAGTTTATAAAAGGGTTATCTATTTCATGTTTCTTTTATTGTTTTTACAACACTTAACTAACTAGGTTGATATTCCTAGTTACTTAGTGGGTTCGGGGAAGTCATAACCCGTTTTATTTTTAAATCGCGTTAACTCGGGCCTCTTATTATCTTTATTTCCTCAAAAGCTTTTATTTACTTTTTATTATCATGGAATCTCTTATTTGTTTTTAATTAATATTAGGATTATTTATAAATAATCCTAATATTTACCGGGTTACTTTCACTACTAACGGTATTTTACCCGTATATTAGTATTAACGGGGTTTGATTACCAAACCCGTTTTTGGGGTGTTACATTCTATATACTAATGGGCATTTGACTTTTGAAAAGTCAAACTGACCTACAATGCGATGAATGATAATTTTGGATATAAAATGCGTGAGCCGTGAGGTTGAATAATCGTATTAAGTTATGATTAAACTGACCACCTTGTGAATAATGAATGATAGTTGGCACTTAACAAGCTAGGAGGAAGCTTGGGGAGAAAGCCGGTCAAACGAATCAAGTACGAGAAGAAAAGTGTAAACTGGATGAGAGGTAAGTAAAAA
Organism: Helianthus tuberosus; assembly: GCA_030545235.1. Taxonomy (NCBI): domain Eukaryota; kingdom Viridiplantae; phylum Streptophyta; class Magnoliopsida; order Asterales; family Asteraceae; genus Helianthus; species Helianthus tuberosus. The sequence continues at coordinate 16,456,997 of CM060410.1, forward strand.
TTACACCTTTTTGTAGAATACGTGTTTATTCTATAAGTTAGGAATACAATAAAGATAATATTCGAAATATTGTTTCCGACACGAAAAGATACGGGTCGAAACTAATATAAATGATAGAAACCATGTTTAATGGTAAAAAGGTGTGAAACAGTAAATTAGTCATGAAAATACTAAGAGAAAATGGGTTTTTGAACGGCTACTTTATAAGTAAGCCTAAACGAGTAAAAAGGGGAAAACGGTGATTTAGTTAAAAACGAATAGGTAAAAGTTGAAATATAAAACGACACCATGCGACATAAGTCATGTCGGGCTAAACGCGTAAGAAAAAGGGTTTAAGAGACGTAGCTAAAGAGGTGAGAAATCTGAATTGAGTTATTTAATGAAATGGTAAATAGATACCATTCCAATATAATCGCAAAGTGTTTAATCATTTAGACCAAATGGATCAAATGGTAATGTAGATACCATTTGACAAATGATGACTAATAAGTGCTTGTCGAGTCTTATGCGTACAGGATATAACGGTTATGATTTAGCGGTGCTATGAATTAGCATATTATACACGCAAGGTATCAAACGGGTCAGTATGTGGATCCGAACCAGATACGCATATTTTGTATTGTAGTTAGAAGCAATATCATGGTCAGTGAGGGGTAAATAGGGAAAACAACCTTCGTCGCAAAATGAAACACTAAAATTGACCAAAAAGCCCCTGAGGGGTAAATAGGGAAAACAACCTTTAAGAGTTGTTTAGAAATAAGCGTTTTGTTAAATTGAGTCCTTGGGATACCTATAAAATGGAGATAGGGTGTAAACTAAAAGAAGCGTTATTTAAGCTTAAAAGTGTTAAATACCTGTAACAGGTCAAAATAAGTAGATAAGCAAAACGGGTTAAGATTTGCATAAGAACCCGTAATTTGAACCTTGAATATTAGTAAACTGATAAAATGTGACTTGCATGACATTTCAAAGATAACCAACAAGTTTGTTTGATCAAAACGCCAACGGGTCAAAAAGTGTCAAAATTGAATTTCAAGCCGAGAGCTTGAAATTCTAAAATTTTGTGAATTTAGATGTCGGGGTTTTACTCCATTAGATGGAGAATTAAATTATGGTCGCGTAGGAAAAAAGAATCGTGTAAAACGGATTTGTAAATTGAAAGTTATGCACGTTTTGTGTAACTTAAACTTGCGAGAAGTTGCTGCAGTTCAGCAACAAACATTCTGGACAAAACAGGGGGTCGCGCCACGCGACAACAAAAGCAAGGAGCCGTCGCGCGACGCGACGGGTTCCAAAATTTGAAAAATGTTTATTTTTAATATTATATGCATTGCGAACCCGTTTAAATACGTCTTAAGCTACGTATGACTAATCCAACTCACGTTTTATGAGTTGTAGGTAAAATTGTAGTACCGGAGGATGATTAAGCTCAATGAAGAACCGAACACGATCAAGAAACAAGCTTCCACACGTCGCTACTTCGTTTTTTTTAACGACGAACTCAATTAGACTATGTTGTATAATTTTTAAATTGTAAAAGTTTTAATAAACTCGTATTATCATACGTATGTGTGATCGTATAAACATGTATTTATATGAAACTTATATAAAATACTGTATAAAACAACCAAGGGTGTTACAAGTTGGTAATCAGAGCTCACGATTAAAGAATAAAGCGTGTTCGGTTCGAGGCTTGATCGCAAATCCGGTAAGTACAGGTATGTTAATAGTTTAGTATGATTAAAGTGTTGTGAACAACACATAGGGTTATCGTGTAGTACACGTTACCCCAATGAAAATGATTGGTATAGTTAACGAATTTACGTGCATTGACACGTACAGTAAAAAGCCTCGTGTTACAATACGAGCATTTATTAATGTCGAAATTACTGACTTTTGTAAATGTTTGGTTGAAGGATACTCGCATCTGAAGATGGCGAGAGGGTAATAAGTGACGGACATGACAGATGAACGGTCCGAAATACGACAAGTAGAGTATGCTCATCAAGGACTTAAATTGCGTGATGATCGCGAACAAGGTTAATGACATGGAAAGCCCGATAGGGCAAGCATTTACAGGTGCATATTTCAAATGTATTGCATGAATAGTAATATGCAACGAATACGTAGAGACTGACCGTTGCATATGTAAATTAAAAACTTGGAAAAACCTGAATAGAATACCTATCCTGGATATTATTTCCAACAAAACTAAATAGAGGCGTTACTTACATGGGATGTAATGTGAAAAATTATAAAAGGGCATGTATATCAGGTGTTGATCGCTTACTCTGGCCACGTAAGTAATGAACACGTGGTACCATGAATTTTTATGATGGACATACTTACATCCGATGTAGTAAGGACGAGGTAAAAAGGGACGAATTAAAAAGGCACCCAAATGAATCAAACAAGTAAGCTGTTTGATAGTAAACGCATGTCGGATGACGGAAGCGTATTACGTTAGAATAACGAGCCCGAAAGAAGGGACAAGGATCAAGGTAAATGAAAATACTGACCGACTAATAGGAATGCTAAGGTGTAGGGATAAAAGTTTGACTGTCGCAAGTGATGAAATTCACACGGACAAGTCAAACAAATTAAATAGAGAATAAAATACTTGATTGAATAAAAGCAATGGGTTTCACTAAGACAACCAAATAAATTAAAACGAAGTCTTAATACATATCGGGACGGTTACTTTGATAGTGACTCCGATAAGATAGCCGATAGATGGGTTGGATTTTGAACGTATGCGTAAACCAAGAGACGGGAACGCGAAATAGAAAGTCAAAAGACTCGGATTAGGAGTCATGACTAAAAGTCAATGAGAATTTGCAAACATAAATTTTGATAGCTACGTTCAACTATTTTAAAGTTGAACGGGTTGGATAAGGAACGAAGTTTGACGTTCGCAAGTGATGAAATTCCACACGAACAAGTCAAACGAGTTAAATTAAGAATAACATTTGATAATGTAAGTAAGCGCGAACCTGATAAATAAAAGCACAGGATGTTAACAAATCTATATAAAGGGTTAAGGGTAAGCATAGAAAGGAATAACGTAAACCAGTGAAACTGGAGAGTTAAAAACGTTAAGATAGAGAACCCGAGTGACGGGCTGTAAAGGAATATAAGTATGAACCAGATAACGGTAAACAAAGAACAAACCGAAGCGTAAATGACGTAAGAAATCAAAGAGTCGGAAGAACAATTCGAAAGAAAACAAATGTAGCCTTAGACTACGGTCAAGGTTTAGGGAAATACAAAAGCGAAAATGAATGATTCTGAACATAAAAAGGGTGCCTTGACGCCATATACATATATAAATATATATACATTGAATAAAGACACGAATAAAAGATGATCTACGGGATCATCATAACCTACGGGATTAAAAGTAGTGCTAAGGTCTACGGGACCAAGAAGACTCTTGGGTCGGAAATAGAAAGAAACAAATTGTTGAGTCTCACCTTAAAAAGGTGGAAATCTAAAGAAATAGTCTACGAGACTAAGCGAAAGAACCTACGGGTTATTTGGGTTAAGCATGGGAACTAGTTGAAATTTCCCGCATTAAAAGATAATGGAAAGGAACAAATCCTCCGAAGCAACATTCCTAGATATGAGAGAAAGACATAAGATAAAGAGAAAACGTAAACTAAAATAAAGTTTTTTTAGTCAAAAGCAACGTTTTAATAAACATAAGTGGTATGAGGAAGTTTAGAAAACCGTAAACGCACATAAGGCCGGAGATGGCGATATGAATATATACCCGAGCAATGGGGTATAAGGTAACCGGTGACTAACAAGTCTAACCGCCAAAATAGATAATCAATAAAGATAACGAATACGAGCTGAAAGTAACGGCCCACGAGGCCTTACTAATGAAAGACGTACGCGTCAATATAAATGAAAACTTTTGACCAAAAGAAACAAGTGCCTTGAAAACAAAACTTGGTTCGTTTGATTTAAACCAATGAACTACGTAAATAAGGTTTCGGGGACGAAACCTCTTTTAGTGGGGTAGACTTGTAACACACCAAAACGGGTTTGGTAGTCAAACCACGCTAATACTAAAAGACGGGCACGGTACCGTTAGTGGTAAAAGTAACCCGGTAAATATTAGGATTTAAAAAAATAAACCTAATATTAAATTAAAAAAAGGGAATAAAAGCTTTTGAGGAAATAAAGCTTATAAGGGGCCCGAATTAACGGGACTCAGAATGAAAACGAGTTATAACCCCCGGAACTAACTAAGTTAACTAGGAACACTTAACCTAGTTATTAATTATGTAATTAAGTGAATAAATAAAGATCAAGACCTTTTAACCCTCTTCATAAAAACTTCTAAACATGAGGGGCCAAAAATGGACAAACTAGAAAGTGGATTATTAAAAAGAAAAATCTAAAACAAAACACACACACACACACACACATAGTGTTTGTTCTGGATCGATCAACAGGAGACCAAAATGGGTGAAACCCTAGTTCACCCAAAATCAACAAATTGAAGGTCAAATCCAGCCCAAATCAGATGCATGAACACAAATTCGTGATCACCTAGTCGTGGGGATCACAAGGTATGTTGAAATTTGTTATTTGGTGATACTTTAAAATTATGATGAACAATCATAATCGAAATTCTGGAATGAATAATGAATCTATGAGCATTGTTGTGATGAAATTCATGTTTAGAAACAAACCCTAGTTGAAAACTTGAAGAATTAGTGTTAAAAACTAGGGGTTTGATGGATTCCCTTGTATGTGCTAAGTGGGTTTTAGCAAAATAATGAGGATGATGATATATTTGTGCTAGAAATCATCATAATTGATAGTTGAAGTGAAATACTTAAACAAATTGCAAATTTGAGTTATTGATATACATGATTCAAAAAGGGTTTTGAATGTTGTAGTGAAATTAGTGATTTATTTTATGAATATGGATGTTTGAAATCATGTTAACTACTAAATTGATAGGTAGAACTTGATTAGATAAGGTGTTCGAATGAATACTAGTGGTATAATGAAACGGGTCTCACTTATAGAAGAGAACCCTTAGTTCTTGCGAAAATAAATAAATAAGTTATATTTAATAATCGCTTCAACTAGTTGAGATATTGGAAATATAATGAACCAGGTAAAAGATTTGCTAGATGGTGGCTTATAAGAACGCCTACCGTGTGATTAGAGAAAATGCCTAAACTAGTTGATAAACTTGAATGTGCATTCTATATACTAATGGGCATTTGACTTTTGAAAAGTCAAACTGACCTACAATGCGATGAATGATAATTTTGGATATAAAATGCGTGAGCCGTGAGGTGGAATAATCGTATTAACTTATGATTAAACTGACCACCTTGTGAATAATGAATGATAGTTGGCACTTAACAAGCTAGGAGGAAGCTTGGGGAGAAAGCCGGTCAAACGAATCAAGTACGAGAAGAAAAGTGTAAACTGCATGAGAGATAAGTAAAAATTACACCTTTTTGTAAAATACGTGTTTATTCTATAAGTTAGGAATACAATAAAGATAATATTCGAAATATGGTTTCCGACGCGAAAAGATACGGGTCGGAACTAATATAAATGATAGAAAGTTGAAATATAAGTGAGCCTAAACGAGTAAAAAGGGGAAAACGGTGATTTAGTTACGAACGAATAGGTAAAAGTTGAAATATAAAACGACACCAAGCGACATAAGTCATGTCGGGCTAAAAGCGTAAGAAAAAAAGTTTAAGAGACATAGCTAAAGAGGTGAGAAATCTGAATTGAGTTATTTAATGAAATGGTAAATAGATACCATTCCAATATAAGCGCAAAGTGTTTAATCGTTTAGACCAAACGGGTCAAATGGTAATGTAGATACCATTTGACAAATGATGACTAATAAGTGCTTGTCGAGTCTTATGCGCACAGGATATGATGGTTATGATTTAGCGGTGCTATGAATTAGCATATTATGGACGCAAGGTATCAAACGGGTCAGTATGTGGATCCGAACCAGGTACGCATATTTTTTATTGTAGTTAGAAGCAATATCATGGTCAATTATTGGCGAAAGCCCTTCGTCTCAAAATGAATGACTAAATTGACCAAAAAGCCCCTAAGGGGTAAATAGGGAAAACAACCTTTAAGAGTTGTTTAGAAATAAGTGTTTTGTTAAATTGAGTCCTTGGGATACGTATAAAATGGAGATAGGGTGTGAACTAAAAGAAGCTTGATTTAAGCTTAAAAGTGTTAAATACCCGTAACGGGTCAAAATAAGTAGATATGCAAAACGGGTTAAGATTTGCATAAGAACCCGTAATTTGAACCTTGAATATTAGTAAATTGATAAAATGTGACTTGCATGACATTTCAAAGATAACCAACAAGTTTATTTGATCAAAACACCAACGGGTCAAAAAGTGTCAAAATTGAATTTCAAGCCGAGTGCTTGAAATTCTAAAATTTTGTGAATTTAGATGTCGGGTTTTTACTCTATGAGATGGAGCATTAAATTACGGCCGCGTAGGAAAAAGAATCGTGTAAAACGGATTTGTAAATTGAAAGTTATGCACGTTTTGTGCAACTTAAACTTGCGAGAAGTTGCTGCAGTTCAGCAACAAACATTCTGGACAAAACAGGGGTTCGCGCCACGCGACAGCAAAAGCAAGGAGCTGTCGCGTGACGCGACGGGTTCCAAAATTTGAAAAATGTTTATTTTTAATATTATATGCATTGCGAACCCGTTTAAATACATCTTAAGCTACGTATGACTAATCCAACTCATGTTTTATGAGTTGTAGGTAAAATTCTAGTACCGGAGGACGATCAAGCTCAATGAAGAACCGAACACGATCAAGAAACAAGCTTAGGTCCATAAAAGCTAAATTTGGTAAGACCAATAGAAATTTTGATGGTTCTAGTTCAGGTTGGTGCTATGCTATGCTTCTGATCCTATTAACATAGCACCATAAAGCCTCCATTGTACACTGTTCCTCTTAACACTCATTGTGAAAGGAGTGTAACTAGTTCTTATGTGTAAAGTTATGTAAGACCAGATGGTATGGGGCCGGCTTAGGCCCGGCGCCAGTCCCCCACACCGCCCCCACGGTCCGGCCCGTCCCAAACGGCTCACACTCGCCGGTCTTGCCGTGCCTCCCTTCTCTCATATATACCTATACATACATATATATACATAAAGGGGCTCATCCCCACCCCCTAGGTCCATACCCTTCAAGCCCTCCTACGTGGCGGTGACGTGGCGACCCATCCCCTTGAGGATGAGGCTCTCTATATCCACCAGCCTAACGGAGTTTAAGAATTTGTCAGAGAAGATTACAAGCAATAACATCCCTCATAAGCTGTGGATTGAACAACCTGAGAAACTTTCCTACTTGTCATGCCTCCAAATTGTACCCTAAACTAAACTTTTTCTTTAAAAAAAAAATAAAAACTTTTGCACAAAATTAAAATATTTTTTTTTACCATTGTCAATTTTTTTTCACAACTTTTAAAAGGTTCTCCCAATCTTTTTTTTTTTGCAATTTAAAAAAAAACTGATTTTTTTAATCCATTTTGGCATTTATAAGCCATGTCAGCATATTTAAAAAAATAAAATAAATAAACAAATGTCATGTAGGATGAATGACATTCTATTTATGGTGAGGGAGTGGTCACCTAAGGGGGAGTGTTTAAACAATTTTCTAGTCAATAATATTATGCCATGTCAAATCCCCACTCCACTCCCCATTTTGCACTCAATCACTGGCAATGGTTACCCAAGGGGGAGTGTTTACACTTTTCGTCCTTTATGTTTGTAGCGTGTTGCAATGGATGACCTTTAACTTTAATAATTACAGTCACAGTCCTTTATTTACAAAACCTGTTACACCTTAGGTCCTTTGACCCTAACATGGTTAAAACTTTCAGTTAAGGGAGGTCATGTGAGACCAATGTGAGGGCAAAACAGTCATTTAATACAAAAAAAAGAATGTCAAAATTTAAAAACTTATATAAAAATTATAAACCTAAACCACCACCACCATCATCACCTTTGTACTCTCTCTCTCTCTCCCCCTGATTGTTTTAACTGATTGTTTTGCCCTCACATGGGTTGTACATGACCTCACTTAACTGAAAGTTTTAACCAGGTTAGGGTCAAAGGACCTAAGGTGTAACAGGTTTTACAAATAAAGGACTGTGACTGTAATTAGTAAAGTTAACGGTCATCCATTGCAACCCGCTACAATAATAAAGGACAAAAAGTGTAATTTACCCTTTTTTTTAAAAAGAAGATAATTTGTGATTGGTTGGAAGGGGTTAGGACCTACCATTAATTCCCACCATTAAGTCCTTGTTTCATCGGTGAGTATACACCGCCCAAACCGTTCCCCGCTCCCAGATTCCTTGCCGGCATCCATTCACCGATCGGTGAATGTGACTCCCCGAGTCACTCCCCGAAACCACACCGAGCACCCTTAGCTAAAACATGAATTATTATTAGGTACGTGATTGGTCAAATTAGTCAAATGCTTATTGTTAAAAAACCAAAAGTCAATATTTATTTGGTAAGTTTAGACCAATCTAATATTCATTTTGGTGATTTTTTTTACCATGAACTTTTATGGTTTGCAATAGGGATGAGCTTGGTAAGTACCGGTACCGAAAATCGTCAAATATGGGTACCGGTACTGAAAATGTTCGATACAGTACGATACCGGCATTTAAGAGTAAAATTCGGTGAAATACCAGTACCGTACCGAACCGAAAGTAGCGGTACTGAAAACGCCAAAATGTAGGTCGCGAATCGGTACCGAAAATAATTGGATGCGTGAAATTCGATGCCATTACCAAATGCTTATCCCTAGTTTGCAAGCCATAAACTGTTAGGGATCATTTGATTCACGAAATATTTACTATGAAATCGGAATATTTGAAAGGAAATGAAATTTAGAGGAACTGAAATTAATTCCACTAGAAATTAGTGTTGTGTTTGCTTTGTATAATTGTTAAAGGAATTTGAATGCAAAAAATAAATTATTTACAAAATTACTCTATATAACCTCACTCCTATATATAATAAGAAGAGTAAACTTCTATTTTGCTTTCTTTGGTTTGGTCGTTTTAACTGTTTTGCCACAATCATTTAAAAATAGTCATTTTCCTCCAATAGTTTACTATATTTTTCTCATTTTGCTCCCCGCCTCTTAACTCAGTTAAATGATTCAATTAAGGGTAGGGGTATTTCGGTAATTTTATATATAAGGACATAAGGTTTATTTATTTGGTATTAATTAATTAAATTCAAGATTTATGCATATATTCACCTCCACCTTCTCTTATCCCCCCCTCTCTTTATCACCCCAGCCGCCGCCACCAACACCACAATCCTACCTCAGCCGCCACCACCATAACCCTACCACCTCCTGTCACCCGACCACCATCACCACCGTTCACCAACTCCATCCAACTACCACCTTCTCTTCTCCCTCTCTCTCACCTCAACCACTACCACCACAACCCTACCTCAGCCGCCACCACCATAACCCTACCACCGCCTGATCAAGCAACGAACATGTATAAAGGGACAACTTGAACCACTCTTTAAAGTTTCTTCGTACACCCACACACCCTCAAGCTTACCACTGAAATCACTCCTGTGATTAAGCAACCTTCGCCGGAAAACGGTGGACTCCGACCTTTTCTTTTGCCTGCCATTCTCCACATAATCAGTACCATTTTTGTATGCTTTTGACTTGTTTCAATTCACAGAACAGAAGCCCTTTATCAATTTGAAGTAACAGCAACACATTTCTGTTTGATTCGGGAGCCTAAGGAGAGAGAGGTAGTCTAGAGAGAGAGGTGACGGCCGCCTAGGGTTTCGACAGTGAAGGCTGCTTAGGGTTTTGAGCCAAGGACTTGGATGATTATGGCGACGGTGGGGTACATTGGAAGCTCCAGTGATTGGTGTAGGGCGGTGGTGGTGGTTGGTGATGGTGGTGCGTTGTGGTACGGTGGTTGTTGGTGATCGGGTAGGGTTGGTGGTCGTTCAATGGAGCTAGTGCAAGGTGGTGGTCGTGTGGTGGTTAGGTGGTACTGGTTGGTTGTGGTGGTGGTTGTTGGTGATGGAGGAGAGAGAAAGAGTGTAGAGAGAGTGTATAGAGTGAGAAGAGAGAGTGCATTTATTTTATAGGTTTTGTTATCTGTATTATATGTATATATAATCTTTATTTGTAAAATACTTTTAGTTTTATACTTAAAGTTACCAAAGTACCCTTTCAATTAACAAATAATTTGGATGGAGTTAGAGGCGGGGAGCAAAATGGGAAAAACATAATAAACTATCGGAGGAAAATGACTATTTTAAATGATTGGGGGGCAAAATGGTTAAAACGACCAAACTACAAGTAGCAAAACAGAAGTTTACTCTAATAAGAAAGTAAATAATAGAAAGACGTGGGTATTTTTATAATCTTGAAATATTGAGTAAATTGCCAAAATCGCCCTGAGGTTTGGGCATGTTTGCCATTTTCATCAAAAACAATTTTTTAGTATCATATAGTCCTTCACTTTTAGGATTTTTTTGTCATTTTCATCCAAACATCTGACTTTTTTGCCAAAATCGTCCCTGAGATTTGAGATATTTTGTCATTTTCATCCAAATGTTTGATAGAAAAAATAAAGTAACTTAAATGTTTGGATGAAAATGGTAAAAAAATCACAAAAGTGAAGGACCATATTGTAAAAAAAATTGTTTTGAATGAAAATAAAAAACATGCCACAAAAACTATTGTATCGGCTCATTATCTTTGACATATCCACATAAACTATCGTGGAAAGATGTGGTTATTAATCTCTGTTAATAAACCAACCTAAATGAACAGTGTTCATTCAGGTCGGTTGATATAACCAAAGGTGTTAATCCACCTACCCAACACCTAGTCTTCCATCTTTAACCCACGTGTCTTTGTGTGGATGTATTTAATTGGATGATGAGGCGGTGCCTGGTGTTTTTCCTCTTCATCAGATTTAGACGCCAAACCACAAGCAAATCACCAAATGCCCATCTAGAGAGAGAAAGTGATAGAGAGAGACGGAAGCTGTAGCAGTCTTCACTCCGCCGTCTCTGGCGGACGGTGGTGGTACTAAATTGGCCGCCTTCACCATGTTGCTGGTCAGTAGGTGGTGGATGGTGGCGCCGCCGCCTCTGTCGGACGGTGGCGGTCCTGAATCCACCGCCTTCGCCATGTTTTCGGGCGATCGTTGGTGGCGGTTTCACATGAGGGTTCCGGTGGTATATCGACGGTGCTTTTGATTTACTCCAGCAACAGGAACGATGGCCCTCATCTATGTTTCACTCATCAAATAGCGGCCTAGAAGATTTAAAGGTAATCTTCTGATTCGGTGTCTTTTGATTCATTATTAGATTAAACACTTATTTTTATCTACTTTTACCCTCTTAAATAATACTATAAAGACCTTTTGCACTGCTTCATATACCATCTTCAAGTAAACACTACTTTAATCATTAAAAAATCAATAAACCATCATATTGTCAATTTGTCATTTGGACATTGGAAGGCATCACTTTATGAATTGGAATGCATCACTTTATCTATTTATGTCTAAGAACATAAATTATATAAATAGCAATCCTGATATGTCTACCTTCAAATGGTTATTGTGAGGTCATTTATTAAGTAAAATTTTGTACAAACTATATAGTTGTTTGATATAATCTTGAGCTTTGAAAATTTGGGTAAAAGGAAGAAAAAAAAACAAAGCAACTTATGGGGAGATAAATTTGCTTCTGTGGTGTACATTACTTTTTGATGTGATACCTCCATATGAGATATATGAGGTGGAAGGACAAGTCAATGAGAAACAGTAAAGAGGGTGTTTGGATGAACAGATTTATATAAAAAAAAGTGGAGTTTGGAGTTGCAGGCCTGTTTTTCAGCAATGCATGTATTCCTTTTGTTCGTGCGTATGCTTTTTAAGTTTGTTATCGAGTCGTGAAAGTGACTCGGGTTTCATGTGAACTAGATAAACTGCTAATCCTCCTAAACGATTCCACAAACAAAGAACTTTCACTTTGTTAGGTAAGAGTGAAAGTGATTCGGGTTTTGTTTTTATCTGATTATTACGATACTTGTGTTCTTTCGATTCCGAAGTTGTAAGTATTTGGTTTTACTCCAAAATCATATATCCTTTTGATTAACATGATTTGGGTAATTATTTTTTTAAGCTTCAAGTATGAATTCCATTTGCATGCATCGTTCAGTACGCGTATTTTGTGCAGGCGGCGAGGAACTTGACCTGCACATCAGACTCATTGTATCTAAAAGTTGTTTTTGTTTGTTCTACTTTGGTATGCAGGATGACCTGGGTGAACATGTAGAAGTTACAGATTCCTGACTTAAGGTTACATTATAATGAAGATGAAAAAGAGGATACTTCGAGGACATGTTTCATGGTAGTGAGGTTGGTACCAACATGTCTCCACCAAACCCGCATGTATTCATCTGGAACCCTTCCTCTTGCGATGTTAGTTCTGGATGGGGTTCGTAGGCAGTGAATTTCGTATGCATGTTACCTTTAGCTAACTATCAAACACAAAAATCAGTTATATAGTATAGTCTAATAATAAACCAAGCTGAATGAATAGTACTTCATTCTGATCGGTTGATATAACCCATGGTGTGAGTCCACCCAAACAACACCTAGCCTTTCATTAACCCACATGTCTCTGTGTGGATGTGTTTAATTGGATGTTGTGGGGCGGTGCCTGGTGTCTTTTCCTCTTCATCGAGTTTACACCACTAAAGCACAAACGTTATGTGGGTTTTTGAATATGATGAGATGGACGATAAGGCACCACTAAAGCACAAACGTTATGTGGGTTTTTGAATATAATGAAGATGGATGATAAGGCTATGATGATCGGATAAGGATCTCCCATTGGCGTGGCATCCATTGCAGCCATGTTGATGACATTATCTGAGCCTTATAACCTAACTAAAAAATTAGGCTATGATGATCGGGTGAGGATCTCACATTGGCGTGGCATCTATTGCAGCCATGTTAACGACACCATCTGAGCCTTATAACCTAACTAAAAATTTGGCACCAACATACAAAAAAGGACCCTGCTGATATAGTTAAGTATATAGTGTTTTTATACGCTTTCTCGGCTAATCATTATCACACTATTAATGGTTATCATTAAATTATATTATATTGAGTAAATAGTAAATGTGGTGGTGGTTGCTTATCATTGTTCACACGGTGCACAAGGAGCTCAACTACAAGAGGTTCTTAAATGACTTATTGAGTTAGCATCTAGGAATGTGAACCTTAGGGTTTTGTTCTTAATAAGTAATACTTAGTATGTATGGGTTGATTTTTGGATTAAATGTTCAAGACTTATGATTAGTGTTTATGATTGTGACGTGTTTCTTGCAGTTACAAGTGCAACATGTGCTAAACGCTGCATAATAATGAGGGCAATTACTTACACACATACAGGGGAAACTACCTTAGACTAATTTTCCAAAGAGAGCTGCTCATGGGGCGAGATATGCATTGGCACTGCCGCAGCCGCATAAGCGTACCGTCAGTCTAACAGCTTAGGTTGTTTATAAATGCAGTTTTGGCATAGTTTATGTTACAGTATGGGGCCGTTTGTGGTGTTTACAAGTCAAATAGTGGCATGTGTTTTTAATTGTCTTCTAAAACTTTTCCAGTCTCTTTAGGATTTAAGAGTTAATGTGACATTGAAATCGATTGATGCAGATTGACAATCTTAGGGCACATATAGCACTTACAGGGTCTGGAATAGAGGTCATGGTTGGGGTCTCTAATGATCTGTTCGTTGTTGTTAGTTCATATGTTGTTGCTTCTGATTTGTTGGTTGCTCATAATGTTACAAGATAAATGGTTCAAGGTGGAGTATGCTAATTTGTTTTCATCTGGAAGTTCAGATGATGGTTGCTTTTTTTTTTTTGCGGACTGTAAGTCGAGTGGTTTTGAAATGAAACAAGTAGTAAACTGTTTTTCATACTATTATATTGACTGACGCCTTTGTAAAACTTTATCTACTTATTGATCGAATTGAAAATAAGTGAAATCTAATCTTTTTCGCAATGCCATTAAAAACACCAATGCCTTTCGCGCAACGCGCGTCATTGGAAAACACTAGTTTTGGTTTAAAAAGTTCACAAAATTTTCGGCTCATTATCTTTGACATATCCACATAATTAAACACGTGGTCTAAAACTACACATGGTCTAAAACTATTGTGGTGTGCTGTGCACAACACACCCTCTTATGCTTTTTTTTTTTTTTTTTTTTAAGTTGCATACTGCTAACTTACACTCACCATAACTGCTATAAAACCCACATCCAGCAACTATTTCCTCCTCAACGACGCAACTGAATCCTAGGTCAGTCTTAAACTCCATTGTGAAAACATTATATGTTTAATGTATTTAATTCGAATTGAGAATTTCATTACATAAACAATATGTTATTGTTTGCAGTTTATGTGGTTTTGGGGTAAGGATAAGAAAATGAAGTTCATGATACCCGAGTTTCTGGTTTTCGGGTGTGTTTTGTTGAGTCTTATCGATAATGTCTACTCGGGCATTACAAGCAGTTTCATCCGTTCGGAGTTTCCAGCCGTTGACATGCCTCTTGATCATGAAGTTTTCGCGATTCCTAGTGGTTATAATGCACCACAACAGGTAATTAGTTAAGCTATTACATAACATTTTATAGTGCTAAGTGCGTCTCAGGTTTGAATCCAACTTCTACTGGTTTTGGTTTCTGTTTTAACCACTTGAAGCCCACTTGCTCAACTCAAGTAGAGGTGAGCAGAAACCGAAATAACTGAGAAAACCGAAACGAAACAAAAACCGACGGTTCGGTTTCGGATTTTTAATAACCGAAAATTTTGGTTCAGTTTTCGGATAACCATTTTTAATAACAAAAAAAAACCGAACCGATAAGTTACAACAGAAGGCCTAGTCCATATATTTTTATGTTTAAGTGTTTATAACATGTTTATTTGTAATTGAAATGATTTATTTTTTGCCTTCAAGAAATAACAAAATTTAATATAAAAATTAAATAATCTTCAAAATATTATAAAACAAATTGTCATAATAAAAACTTTAGAGAAACATAAAAATAGATTACAAGTTTAGGTTTATGTGAACAATATTAATTAAAAATATTAAATATAATAATTTAAATGTAAACATACAAGAAATATTCTTAAATTTTAAATTATACTTTTTATTTTTTGAATCTTACATAAATTTGTTCCAAAAATCGAAATAACTGAAAAACCGAACTGAACCAGTGTACCGAAAACCGACATTTCGGTTTTGGTTTTGCCCAAAAACCGAACCATGCACACCCCGTCTCAAACTACGAGATGTGTTTTGTTGAGATTTATCAATAATTCTCATGGGAAATGGATTGTTTCATGTTGTAGGTACATATCACTCAAGGAGATTATGATGGAAAAGCTGTAATAATAATGTGGGTTACACCTAGTGAACCAGGGTCAAACCATGTAAAATATGGAACATCAAAGAATAAGTATGATTTTACTGCACACGGCTCTGCAGTCAAAAACTACACCTTTTACAACTACAAGTCTGGTTTTCTTCATTCATGCCTTGTCAAGGACCTTGAGGTATTTGTTAACTCAATGACATAATATACACACACATATATATATGGTTTGTTATGGAAAGTGATTTTTATGTGTGAAGCTTGTGAAGTACCACAGGTGTGCAGTGTATTTTAGGGGGTTGAATTATTTTTTTTTAAGTTTTTTTCAAAGCTTTTGCATATAAAAATGTGTAAAAATTATTGCAATAAAAAATCATTTTGTAAATTTTTTTTACAATTTTTTAAGATCTTTTTTTTTTTCGATTTTTTTAGTTTTTGATTTTTTATTAAAAACGCTTTTACATGTATTTATATGCAAAAACTCCGAAAAAATTAAAAACAAAATTGATTTTTAACATGTTAAATGTATGAGTTCCCGGTTCTCCACTTTTTAGTGTTCCCCGTTGAACCCTCCTCTGTATATATATATATGTTTGTATATTGCAATACTATTTAAATTAATGATTAATTTTTATGTTATTGTAGTATTTTTTTAAGTTAACGAAGTATATTAAAGTATTTTCGAGTTTGGAAAAACTAAGAGAAGTAGACCCAAGCTAAAAGAGACAATATTATAAGTTCTCAAATATTGAAATACCGTGATCATTAACAATACAAAAACGCTTTATTTTAATTATCACGAAAAAATCACTTTGTATTTATTCCTTATTAATTTCTCTTGTATATAACTAGTATTAAACCTGCGCTTCACGCAGTGTTGTAATTCCCGTTTAATGTTAATACAACTGGAGTTATAACATAAAAATATGAAGAAAAAAAAGCTAAAACCTGTGGAAAAGAAAAGAAAAAGTAACAAAAGGGATATGAAAAAAAAAGAAAAAAGAAAGATGAAGTAAAAAAGCTAAAATATGTGGAAAAGAAAAAAAAAAGCTAAAATCTGCGAAAAAGAAAAAGTAACAAAAGGGATATGAAAAAAAGAAGGGAAAATTACCAAATTAGCCAAGAATAAACTTTGACCACAAAATTAGCCATTTGATGCCTCCTTGGAGTAGGGCATCACGGATTCAAATGTGCGGGATGCCTCTTTCAATGTGAAAGTGACACGTGTCTCAATGATTAGGTAGACTCCTCCAATGCCCCTCAACAGACTCATCCAATGCCTCAGCAGACTCTTCCAATGCCCCTCAACAGACTCTTCCAATGCCTCAGGTAGACTCTTCTAATGCCCCTCAACAGACTCTTCCAATGATTAGGTAGACTCCTCCAATCCACCCACTTCATCTTCACCACCGCCACCACCACCGCCACCGCCACCACCACTTCATCTTCAAGATCCTTCATGAGCTCCAACAGGGGATCGATCTGTGTTCACCAAGTCAACAGGGGATAGAAAGAAATGAATCTGAAGGAAGGAAGATTAGTAGTATATTTTATGGTGGTGGTGGTGGCGGCGGCGGCGGTGGTGGTGGTGGCGGTGGCGGTGGTGGTGGCGGTGGTGAAGATGAAGTGGGTGGATTGGAGGAGTCTACCTAATCATTGGAAGAGTCTGTTGAGGGGCATTGGAAGAGTCTACCTGAGGCATTGGAAGAGTCTGTTGAGGGGCATTGGAAGTGTCTGCTGAGGCATTGGATGAGTCTGTTGAGGGGCATTGGAGAAGTCTACCTAATCATTGAGACACGTGTCACTTCCACATTTAAAGAGGCATGAGGGGTCTTGAAAGAGGCATTCTGCACATTTGAATCTGTGATGCCCTGCTTCAAGGAGGCATCAAATGGCTAATTTGGTGGTCAAAGTTTATTCTTGGCTAATTTGGTAAATTTCCCAAAAAAGAAAGAAAAGAAAAAGAATTATGTCAAACCTGGGAAAAAGAGTAAAAAAGGAACTGATTAAAACAATTAAATTGTAACCCAACTAGTTAGATGCCCCGCCCGCGTTGCGGGGCGGTGGACGAATAATGAGCGAGTGTTAGGTAGCAGCTCATTGACACGAAAAACAACTAAATCGAGTCAACCAAAAAAAAAAAAACACTTTTCTATTTTTGAAAAAAAAAAACTAAAACAATGGCAACATTGTAATTTTTAACTGAGGGAAAGTTGTATTTTTTGACTGGAGTAAAATCGTAAATTGCCAAAAGCCAAAGTCATGGCAGTACTGTAAATTTGAAGGGGGGGGGGATTTGAAATTTTAATAGGGACAAATTCGTTATTTTGCACCTAGGGTAACAGCGTAATATAAATTTGAACTACGGGCACAATCGTAATTTTAAGCTGGAGGCAAAAGCACAATTTTATTTTGAACCGAGGGCAAAATCTTAATTTTGAGTTTGGGGCAAAAACATCATTTTATTTTGAAGGGGGGACAAACGTAATTTTCAACTGAGGGCGAAATCGTAATTTTTTTAACGGGGAAAAATAACATTTTTTAACAGAGGGCAAAATCGTATTTTTTAGCTGGGGAAAAACGTATTTTTATTTGGGACAAAAGCGTAATATTATTTTGAGATGGGGGTCAAAACCGTCATTTTAAAATGGATATAAAATAATAAACTGGTTGGTCCAATGGGAGAGTGGCAGACGAAATCGTAATTTTGACTTGAGGGCAAAATCGTAATTTTGAGATGGAGGCAAAAGCGTAATTTTAGTTTGAGCTAGGGGCAAAACGGAAAAAAAAAAAAAAAAAAAACTATTAAGGCAGCCGCCCATTTTGGCCAATGGGAGCAGGCTGCCGACATTGTAAAATGTAGTAGTATATAATAAGTCAACTTAACCAATTAGTTTATTACTGTTTACAATTTCTTTTGTTAGTTTATAGAATTCTTCAAATCCAATTAAAATTATTTCATGACTAACAAGTGTGTTGATGTCTTGTTGTTAATTAGTACAACACCAAGTACTATTATCAGATTGGAGAAGGTGATTCTGCTCGATCATTTTGGTTTAAAACACCTCCAAAGATCGATCCAAATGCTTATTATAAATTCGGAATTATAGGTGAATTAATTTCTTAATTTATTCTTCTTTCTTGTATGTGTTTTTATAAGTGATTAGTATAGTAAGTGGTAAAAAAAAACATCATTATGACTAAATTCTTTGTGGTTATATTATTGATTTATTTTAGGTGACTTGGGGCAAACATTCAATTCTTTGTCAACCCTTGAACATTACATTGAGAGCGGAGCGGAAACTGTGTTATTCGTTGGAGATCTATCTTACTCCGATGAGCATGAATTCGACGAAATGGGTGAACGTTGGGATTCGTATGCTCGTTTTGTTGAACGAAACGCAGCATATCAACCATGGTTATGGATAGTCGGAAATCATGAAGTCGAATATCTTCCAGAAATAGTAAGACTCTATTTTATAGAATAATAAAAAAACCAGTAACTTATTATGTATTGTTAGTCAACTATATATGATAATAAAATGATTACAAAGTAAACCTAATGATATTATATTGTCTAATTATGGTGTACAATAATTACAATAAACCCTAACTAATATATTCTATCTAACATATTTGATTCGTTTCTTTTTATGCTCTTTATGAATCTAGAACGAAGTTGAACCGTTCAGAGAATATCTCAATAGATACACGACACCTTATGCGGCTAGCGGAAGCAGTAGTCCGCTTTGGTACGCTGTGAGACGCGCGTCCGCTCATATAATTTTTCTATCTAGCTATTCTCCTTATGGTAACTTAAATTGCTTTCTAACCCATCTAACATATTCATTTTGAGTTTCTAGCTAAACTATAATTATTTGATTTGTGATGGACAGTGAAGTACACACCTCAATATGAGTGGCTCCTAGCAGAGTTAAAAAAAGTGGACAGGAAGAAAACACCTTGGCTTTTCGTTCTTATGCACTCGCCGCTATACAACAGTAACAGCGCTCACTATATGGAGGCTGAAAGCATGCGAGTTGTGTTCGAGAGTTGGTTTGTTCAGTACAAGGTTGACTTGGTCTTTGCCGGACATGTTCATGCTTATGAAAGATCGGTAATTTATATTTCCTAGCATTCATTCGTAAAGAAAATTTCTAACCTTAAGTGAAGTTTATTATGAGAAATTTTCATAGGTATATGACATTTTAAAAAAAATTAATACTTTCATGGTTCTGATTTAATTAAAATATTTACAATGTCATGCACATTTCATAAAAAGAAAATTTCCTTAAGTGAAGTTTATAATTCATGGATACTGGGTGATCGGGATTAGAGTTGTAAATGAACTGAATGCCTAGCAAATCATTCGCCTATAAGTATATTTATTAAACGAACAAAGTTGAATAAGTTTTAATGTTCGTTTAGTTAATATGATTCTTAACGTTCGTGGACATTTGGTTATATTTTCTTATGCCTTAGGTATACTTTAACTCTCCTTAATTTCACCTAAGTGTTACATCACCTATTTTTTCCCATTTTACTCAGCTTCACTCCAACGAAATACTTTAATCTCATTAACTTCATCTAACCCTATTTTTAGTTGTTTTTGGTTAAAAAAAAAAAGAATAATTAATTCAATCTCTTAACATATGGTTAACATGTTAACATATAATTACTTTAACAACGAAATGGTTTAATCGATTTCAGCACCGGATCTCTAATATACGCTACAACATATCGAATGGTCTGAGTTCACCCATCCCAGATGAATCCGCTCCCATGTACATCACGGTTGGAGATGGAGGAAACCTAGAAGGTCTTGCATCAAGGTGATCTTTTTTTAATCAATAATTGACATTTCTAGTTTATTATTCAAAAGGGGTTGCGGCACAGTTTGTTGCCCGTTTATCTTCCATTTGTTTTTAATTTGTTATTTTGGCATTCTAATGAATTAAAGTGTTTTAAATGGTTTTAAAGATTTAACTTTCTCTCTTGCTTCCCTTGATGGATTTTGTAGCTATAATGACCCTCAACCTGACTATTCTGCATTCCGGGAGGCTAGTTACGGGCACTCTACACTTGAGATAATGAACAAAACACACGCGTTCTACCATTGGAATCGAAATGATGATGGAAAGAAAGTTAAAACCGACTCCGTTGTGTTGCACAACCAGTACTGGTTAGTATGTTTCTCTCAAAACAAACTTACAAAAAACATATAAAATCCAAGCTTGGTTTTGAAAACTGGACAGGCCGTTTATACCGGCTTGGCTGGAACGTCTCCTCACGGTTTGGTATGCACCGACCAAGCCGTCTATTTTTTTTAAATTTAAAAAATTAATTTTAGTTTAGATAGTATATTATTTCATATTTTGTTAGTTAACTATTAAATTGATTATGATTTATAGTGTTAAAAGGAAGACTACAAATTAATTATTTATGTAAATTTATTCATATACCTTTACAAATAATAAATGAAGTTAAATGAAACCTTTTTATATATAGATGTTCAAATTTTACATAATATTATAACTATCCAGAGTAACATGTATGGTGTCTCATTCTTCTTGTTAAGATGGTCGCGACACCAAGTACATTGTTGGCTTGATATCTACCACAAATTTAAATCTAAGAGGATGTACTAGAAACTCTTTGAATTCTATAGTAAAATGCCAATTTAGTTCTTGTGGTTTAGACAGTTTTGCCAATTTTGCCTAAAAATTTCATTTATCACTTGTGGGTCCTAAAAGTTTTCAACATTGTCATTTTAGTACTTAACTCCATCCATGCTCCTTAGTTACTCAAGGGCATTTTTGTCTTTTCGTCTATTCATTTTAATAAAGCTTTAATCCAACCCTATATACCCCTGAGTAACTGAAGAGCATAGACGAGGTTAAGGGGCTGTTTGGCAACATCTGAACCAATAAGTGCTGAATGAATAAGAGGTCTGAATGGGTAAGAGGGTCTGAACCAGTAAGTGTTGACCAATAAAACGTTGTTTGGTTGCACATCTGAATAATGTGTAAAATGACATTTTTACCCCTGAACAAAACAAAATACCCAACTGCTTCTTCTTCTTCACTTTAACCCTAATTCTCCTCTTCTTCTTCTTCATATGCTTCTGAACCAAACCCGCATACCTGCCCTCCACCACCATTAAACATCCACCCTCACCAACAGCAACCTGAACCAAACCCGCACCTCCTCCGACCTACACCATCGTCACCGAACATCACCCGACAACCAAACCCCCACCTTTTTGCCGCCTCTGCTCCGTCGAGCCCTACTCGTCGCCACCGTATTCCACCAGCAACGATTCCGGAGTGTGACGAATCCGATGCTTCCACTGTGGATTCGGGCCGATGGGTCAGCTTCCGATGGATTCGGGCCGATGGGTCAGGTTCTGAATTTGAGTTTGAAAAGCAGTACGTTGAAAGGATTGGTGGTGCAAAGGAGGCTGCTTGTTTTGTCATGGCAAGAAAGGGGTATGAGTGTCAAAAGTTTCATTCAGTGTTTAAAAGTTGCTGAATCATTCAGTCTGAATGGAACCATTAAGAGGTGGGCTCTTTAGTGAACCAAACACATATGCCGCTGACCGATTCAGAGGTGCACCTCTTAATGAAATCATTCAGAGGCAAACAAACAGCCCCTAAGTCAGTTGTACTAAAAAACAACGTTGAAAACTTTTTGGACCCATAGGCAATAAATGAAACAATTAGACTAAATTAACAAACTTGCCCGAACCACAGGGACCAAAATGACATTTTACTCTTTTAATATGTTGAAAAAACAAAAGTTTTTATGATATGTAACCAAGGATATATGAAAAATATATTATATAAAAATGGTGGATACAATGTCATTTTTATATAATATATTTTACTCTTTTAATATGTTGAAAAAACAAAAGTGGCACGATGATACTTCAGTGGTCCGTCAGTGATCCAAATTTTCCGTTAAAAAAAAAAAAACAATGTCATTTTCGTTATTACCGTGTACACAACTATAACCGAATTATCAGTTTCTTAATTATTTGGGTTTATTCGGTTTGATTTATCTGATTATAGTTCCTTTATTTAGTTTATCTGTCACTTTGTTTTGCATGCGTGAAAACAGGAAGTTGATGGATACAGAGTAGAATTTTTGAACCCGATTTGTAGCCAAGAGAAACAAGAAGTGTATCCAAAGTTTGTTATTTATTATAATTCCACAAAGACATATGCATGTCATGTAATAGTAGTAATTCTATCCCATTAATGCAATATCTAATTTTATCTTCAATTAAAAGAAAATGAATCACGAATTAGATTGTTTTAGGATATTTATTTCATTTGGGAAAAATTACAAGTTTTGTCCTTTATCTTTATACCACTTTTCAGGTGGTATCATTTTTAACAAATGTTGACAGGTGGTGTCCTTTACTAGGTATTTTGTTGCAAGTTTAGTCCTTTACACCCAACCCAGTTAAAAAACCCTGTTAATTGTTGACAGGAAGTGTCCTTTACTAGCTATTTTGTTGTGTCCTTTACTAGCTATTTTGTTGCAAGTTTAGTCTTTTACCTAGTTATTTTGTTGCAAGCTTAGTCCTTTACACCCAACAATTAACAGGGTTTTTTAACTGGGTTGGGTGTAAAGGACTAAACTTGCAACAAAATACCTAATAAAGGACACCGCCTGTCAACATTCATTAAAAAGGACATCGCCTGAAAAGTGGTATAAAGATAAAGGACAAAACTTGTAATTTTTCCTTTCATTTGAGACAATTGAAAACTATGAAATAAACCTTACTATAACGCTTATAGACAGGGCCGGTCCATGGGCTAGTAAAGTCAAGCTAGGGCTTTAGGCCCTAACTTGATAGGGGCTCCAGCTAAAAAATTGTTTATATGTCTGTTTACGATTTTGGGCTTAAGAATAAAGAAACTGGGCTGACTTTTGAGAACTGGTCGGCCCGCCCGTAGGTTGTAAACATGGACGCGCCATTAATGCCTCTAAAAAGGTACAACAACAACCATACCCAGTAAATCCCACAAATAGCAAAGCTACTTATAGGGTCTGGGGAGGGTGGGATGTAGACAGACCTTGCCTCTATCCATAGGGATAGAGAGGCTGCTTCCAGGGAGACCCTCGGCTCGAAAACGAACAGCATACCAACACACCAAGTCAAGGAAATCTAGAAATAAGAAGTCAACCATACCAAGAAAGTGGTCAGAGTGACACAATATAATGTAAATCATGTATAATAGCATACAACATCATTTGGGCATAAACATAAGAAGGCGATCACCGGAAAAGTCCCTTAAAGAGTAAGGAAAACCTACGTCCCTAAAATACACCTAAGACCTTACTGTAATATCTTCTAGAAGTCCTTAACCCTAATCCTACGCCTCCACGAAGTCCTATCTTGGATCATGTCATCAGAAAGATGCAATTCTAGTAAATCATGCCTAATCTGCTCATCCCATGTCAGTTTGGGCCTGCCTCTTCCTCTCCTCCCCTCCACAGTAAGAGTTTCCACTACTCTAACTGGTGCCGTCGTTTCCCTACGCTTCACATGCCCAAACCATCTCAATCTCCCCTCCTTAATCTTCTCCGATATACTAGCCACTCCTAATCTTTCTCTAAAAACCTCATTTCTTATCCGATCTAACCTCGTGTGTCCACACATCCACCTCAGCATCCTCATCTCTGCTACCTCCATCTTGCGTGCTTGTGTCTTCTTGATAGCCCAACAGTCTGTTCCATATAGCATAGCGGGCCTAACTGCTACCCTGTAAAATTTTCCTTTAAGTTTAGTTGGAAACCTCCTATCGCACAATACCCCACTGGCTGCCCTCCATCTACACCAGCCAGCCTGTATGCGATGAGTTACGTCACTATCTATGTCACCATCTCTTTGTACAAACGACCCCAAATACTTAAATCTAGTTACCTGCGGTACCAATTGATCCTCAATGGTGATTTGGGTGTCATCGTCGTCGGCTACACCACTGAAATCACAATGTAGATACTCAGTCTTAGATCGACTAATCCTTAGGCCCTTGCCCTCTAAAGCTACTCGCCACTCCTCTACCCTCGCGTTCAGGCACTGTTTAGTATCTACAATGGCGACAATGGCGATTGACATGCGTCGCCACCAATGGACAAATGTATTTTCTGTTTTCCAATCTTTTCAATGGAACCCACAAAAACCCTTCGGAATATTAAGACAATAGACTTTAGATAACGAGCTCAGGTAACGATACTTTGATTTTTTATTGTTGTTCTTTTATTTTGACTGGCACTAAGAACATATTTTTGTTGACAAATTTGCTTATGACGAATCATGTAGAGGCTTGATTTGAATCTACAACTATGTTCAATCATTTTAAATGTTTTATGCATAAAACAACTAATCATTGTATGCCAGTGAGCAATTAGGTAGTTTTGAAATTGAAAATTGTTCAAAAAGAATGTAATGTTATAATTTTCATGAGATGGGAGCAATTTGACATAGTTTTTACTATGGTTGTAAAACAAGCAAGGTCGGCCCTGAAGGTGGGGAGGACCATCGGCCAGGGTCCAATATTTTGAAGGACACGTTATTTTTAAAAAAACTCAATAAATATATGTAAAAGAATCTTTTGAATGTGGTATACCCATACAAGCACCAACATAGGTCCACTTACAAATTATTCTTATGGTTTAGATCAGTGGCGGAGCTTTACCAAAAGTTCCGAGGAGGCGGAAAGTCATGGGACCTAATTTATATATTGTATAAATATTAAGACAAAATAATTGGGGGGACAATTCTATATAATTTTAAAATTTTCGAACGAAAAATAGGAAATTTTACACTTTACACTAAGCTCCGCGATTGGTTTAGATAAGTTATTAGCCATTAGCATTAGGTTTAGACCTTTAGTGAGCTCAATACCTAATTTCGTTAAGGCCTAAGGGCACGTTTTTTTCGAGCTCGAACAGGGTACACAAATTCTCAGGGGCGGCCCTGAAAACGAGGTCTCCAACTAATCATTATAGATGTATTCAAAATTATAATTTAAATTCATTATTCATAATTCGGCATGTAGTTGGGTTCGTGACTTCGTCAAGGGCGTAGCTTAAGAGGGGCTGGGAGGGGCGCCCGACCCCCCGAACTTTTCGCTCAGTAGTGTTATATATGTAGTTTTCGTATAGAAATTTTTGGGTTATACGTTTTCGACCCCCCGGTTCTATAGAATTTTTTGGGTATATACGTTTTCGACCCCCCCCCCCCCCCCCCCTGTTTTCATGGTCAAGCTTCGCCACTGGACTTCGTATAGGATTTTAAAAAGATATTAGCACCCGGATTATCTAGTTTATAAAGGGAACCAACATTAAATACCAAAATAATTGAAACAATCGAATCGATTGAGAAACTAATGGTTTAGTTACGGTTTTCTGATAACTGATTTATGATTGGATTATGATGAAATGTGTAAGTAGCTAAATTAACAAAATGGAACCAACATTAAAACCAACTTTTTATATCTTTTATTTTTGTATTATAAATTACAAATTAATTAGTTGTCACTTATTTTTGTTTACAATTTAATTAAAAAGTTTGTTAATTGAAATTAGGTTGAATCCAACCACGTTTAAATTCGAAGGTTAACACTGTATTCCAGAGTCTAATTTATGGAGGGAACATAAGAGAAAAGAAAGAATTTCCAAAGATATGATGTTCCTGAGTTTTTTTAGGCTTTGTGGTTCTTTCCATCTTACTTGATTGATCATAGGTTCCTGGATCTTATGTCTATTTTTTTAAATCTGTTTTTGGCATCACAACCAAAAGTTATATGATAATTTCTTTTGTGTTTTTTAGGGTGCTGTTAGTTGCTTAGAAAGTTGGCTGGTGGCAATTGGATGATTATATCTGATCTTGTTTGATATTCTTACCTAAGTTAGTGTCTTTAAAGTGCCATTATAGTCGATTATAACCACCTTCTTTGATTGATTTGTCAATTATTGCTCTTGAAAAGTAAGATCATGAAACCTAGAACATGTTGTCCAATATCCCACTCACATTACCCCGTTCTTGGACATTTTCACCAAAAACAAACGCTCCTACTCTACTCCAACCTCTCTTTACTTCAAAAACGTCCAACAACATGCATTGGGATGCTTTATAATCAAAATGATTGAAGCAATTGAACCGGTATAGCTAAATTAGTTGAGAAACCGATAATTCAAATTCAATTAAGCTTTTTCGATATACAGTAAGATTGTGATTATATTTATATGAATAACCCAATTGAACCGACTTTAATGATTTTATTTTCTTTACAAATAACATGTTACTACTTTCATATAAAGTGGAAAAGCCACACCAACATGCATGTTGTGGACATTGCAACAATGGTGCGGTGCTCCATGTGTGGTCATAGATCCACTCGTGAGAAGGCATAGTTACATAACTACATGTCACTAAATGTATAACATTATAATTAAAATCTTCTAATTCATCGTAGACATGTATACAAGATTCTTGGCTGGGTGTCTCAAAGTCATATTTTTGCTTGTTCGACCTGTCTAGCATTTTAAACATCCAAATTAAGTTCCATCCAGGGCAGTGGCGGACCCAGGATTTTTTTCCTGGGGGTGCGGAAATTTTTTAAAGATTTTAGACCCGTAGCTATATAAAAAAACTTCGGTTCATAGCGGGTCGGATCGGGTCGGGTCATGTAAAACAAGTAAACATAAACAAACAAAGTTTCATAGGGGGTCGGATCGGGTCATGTAAAACAAGTAAACATAAACAAACAAAGTTTCATAGCGGGTCAGGTCGGTTCAATTTCAATTTTCAAAGAATCAAACTCTAGTTCCTAACTTCCTATCATATAAACAAACAAAGTTTCAATTTCAAGTAAAACAAGTAAACATCATAAAAGAACATCATAAGTAAGTAAACAAAAAGGCATCAAAGTTCAAAAAAACATACCTTAGTCTTCAGTTAGAAGAATCCGACGAAAAAAGTGGTTCATCCCCTTTTCTCTTGAGAAATCGCGTCATAACTTCCCTAATCACGGTTCCTCCTAATCCTATCACATACAAAATAAACAAGGATTTTCAAGTGTTCAACCATAGCCCATATTCTCTAATTTTCAATTTAAAATTTTGAATTTCAAGCCCTAGAATTTCATCTTTTCAAACCCTATACTAGAATCATATAATCAATAAGAGATTAAGAGACAACAAACCCATTCTATAAAGACTAGAACAACCCCAAATTAGCTCAAAACATATAAATAACAGTAAATCATCAAGTAAAATCATAAAAAAAAAAAAAAACAAAAAACTAACCCTTAGATGATGTCGCTGCTGTGTTGCTGCTGCCTGCTGAATTCCGGTCAGTTTCTGGCCGGAATTATGGAAGTCGATGGCTGTTGTTGCTGCTGGCTTGTTGAAGAAGTCGCTGGGCAGGAGCCAGGAGGTCGCTGGGCAGAATCAGAACAGAAGGGCGGGAGGTGGAAATCAGACTTTGTATTGTTGGGTATTGGGTTTAAATGGGTAATAGACTAATGGACTAATGCCTAATGGGCTTTTTGTATAAATCAGACTTTGTATAAATCAGACTAATGGGCTAAATCTTAATTGAAGTAGTGTAATCTATTAATATAGATAGTTTTTTTTTATAAAAAATCAGACTTTACTAAAAAAAATTATAATATAAATCCATAATATTTTTTACCTAAGGTGTGCGGACGAAAAATTCGAAGGGGTGCGGACGAATATATCCAAGGGGTGCGGACGAAAAATTCCAAGGGGTGCGGACGGGATTTTCGACGGAACTTAGCACTAAATTTTTTTTTTCCCGGGGGTGCGCCCGCCCACCCTGGGCATATCTTCAGTCCGCCCCTGATCCAGGGGCAGTTCTTAGAAGGGTTATTATGGCAGGGCCACGGCCCAGGCAAGTTTTTCGGCCGTAGTGCTAATTTTCCGCATTTCGATCGAAATTTTTTATATATACTATGTTTGGCCCGGGCTTGCCCGGGTTTTTTTTAGTGTCCGTGTCTTTCGGCCCTGGCACGTTTAACGGGCAAGATCCGCCACTGGTTCCATCCACAATTCTTTCGACTCAGAACACTACAATTCGTGATTAGAACCTTTATGAAACAATAGTTGGCTAATTAGGTCAATAATCTTCCCTATATAACCACCTGATTATTCATAAGGTTAAATCCTATATTTTTATAATACAATGCAAGTAAACACACTCTTACTAGGATTTTCATCCAACCACAATCCAGCACTAATAATAATGTCATAATTTTTATTAGTATTTTTAAACTATTGAAAAGACATTGTAGTAAATTTAGCAAAAAAAAAAATATCGTAGTTTTGTCGCAGATATTGTCTCAAAGTTGTTAGTAACTTGATTTGCCACGAGCTTTTTTCACACCAACCGATTTTCTCGCAAATTTGCCGCTACCATCCTTTACAACAAATATCGTTGTCACAAATTACTTAGTTTCTTTGGTAGCGATTACTTGTACGTTACTAATCACAACTCGAGGAATACAATTTATATCGAGACGTACCTAAGAATAAGCATACATAAAAATAAGTATGTTGCAAATGTATTCTCGGAATATTATTAAATATTATATTTTAAAGCTATATATAAGAGAAAAACAAAATATATTTAAAATTAAGTATAATTATAAAAAGCAAAAATACTTGTACTATGGACTATGTTGTGTTGCAGTTGATCATAGGTCGTTTGCCAAATCTATATCTATATTATATATTATATATTATATAATAAAAAACAATGTGAGTTATTTACTTTTTGATTTTCATGTTTATCTTTTCTACTTAACTAGTTGTTTACTATGCGCGCGCGTTGCGGCGCGCTAAACCAAATCGTTCTATAAGAATGACAAAACATGTCAAATAACAAAAAGTAGCTCGAACTAAAACGTAACTCTATTGTGTTTCCAAATGACTAATATCCTAAATTATGTTAATAGTGCCCATCCAAACTCATTTTGATATGAAAGTATAAATTGTACGTGTTGACCCCAAGTCCCAGCCTATCAAGATCTTTTGCCCAACGTGTTTGACCAGCCTGTTTTCAACCTCTAGTTAATGACAATATCTTTTGCATACAATATGGTCAAATAAATAACAAAATTTACCATGGTGTAGTAGTATACAAATAATTTAAAAAAAAAAAGTAGTATACAAATTTTGGCTGTGGACCGGATAATGGGGCTACCATAACCACCAAGGTAATTTAAAACCATTGTCTTTCTTGTCATACTGAAAATAAAAGACAGTTTACATCTACTTATGTTAATCATTCAAAACTATCATACATAAATTATCTTTAGCACCCATCATGTATAACAGGCCCCCATAAATGTGCGATACTCTATCCTGCAGATCAACAACACTGTTCCAAGATCTTTTTTTCCGCATTTAGGAAAAGTTGTGGCCTCGCCTTCAAAGCAATAATAAATAGAGTACATTGTTATGAAATAAAGTATAAGCAGGTGGGAGACTTGTACCAGTATTTTCAAGTCAACATATACAAACCACATGGCAGGGAATAGTATCTCCCTGCCATTGGTTCAAATGGGCGGCCGCCCATCTCCCATTGGAACAAT
The DNA here is from genome assembly GCA_030545235.1 of Helianthus tuberosus. Classification (NCBI taxonomy): domain Eukaryota; kingdom Viridiplantae; phylum Streptophyta; class Magnoliopsida; order Asterales; family Asteraceae; genus Helianthus; species Helianthus tuberosus. The sequence continues at coordinate 16,487,140 of CM060410.1, forward strand.
CAGTTTATTATTTTATACACATTTTAAAATTACGTTTTTGTCCTTGAATAGTGTTTCTCTGCCATTGGTTCAAATGAGCGGCGAGCAATACCCATTGGACCAACCAGTTTATTATTTTATATACACTTTAAAATTACGTTTTTGCCCCCAGTTAAAAATTACGGTTTTGCCTCAACTTCAAACTACATTAATATCATGATAAAGTAGTAAACCTTATGTATTTCTGCGAGTTCGCTGCCATAACAAAGAAGCGAATTAAAACAATATATTAGAAGGTAAACTTGAGCAATGGTTCATAAAAAACAGAGTCATTATTTTTGAAAGTAACATGTTAAGAGAAAAGCCTGGTATTGGTTTGAAAAGTAAAGTCTAAATACCTAAATATTCTATTTTGCAAAACCATGATTTTGTGATATTGCAGCCAAATGAGGCTAAAATCTAATTACTTACATGTTATCATGTAAGAGTGAAAATGAATTAGAGGGTGGTTCTTATGTCAAAATAAAGATAATAGTTTAATTACGATCTAACAATATATCAAAATCACCTGCTCGCTGCATGTTACCAAAACATAAATCATTCTAAAAATCTTTGTCGTAAAGTTACCTTGTTCGCCTCAAACTTCTCCTCACCATCGCCCCGTCGTTAACGATTGTATCACCGCCAACGCGTCGCGTCCGATTGACCAAACCGGCTTCACCAATAGGGCTCACGGCGGAGCCCTAGGTCATCTTCGGTTAGACCACCATCAGTCACCACCGTCGCTAGAGTCGCCGGGTTAGCGGCTGACGTGAGAGAGTACCAAATCGTCTCAGAACCATCTGGTAGTTCAGTCACCCGTTGGAGATATTGAGGTATTTTTTCAGATGGATTTTCATGAGAGAGTGAACCCTAATGTGTTACAGGATAAAGCAAAGATGAAGCATTTCAGAGCTTTTCAGCGGCGGTACACAGAAAAGCAGCAATAAACCCTAATTTATAGGCAAATTAAAAAATGTAAGCTTAACATACAGTTAGTTATACAAGATATGACCAGTTTGGAAACATGCAGACCTTCGTCGGAGTTGTTGGAACCCTTGCCAGACAACCAACCCTTCCAGAAACCCTAGATCAGGTGGTCAGTGTTCCTCTGGCTTGTAAACCCTCATTGTTACCTCGAATCCACCATAAGCACACATGCAGACGAATCGGTCACCGATCTACTTGAAAATGGAACATGCAAGCATTAATCCTTATGCCGGAACTTCACCGGAATATAGCCGAAACCCTAGGTATTTCGCCGGAGCTTCTTGAAGCCATCTTCATCACCATTGAGTTTTGCTGATTCCTCCTGAAACCGCAATTGAAACCCTAGCCACCACATGGAGCGCGGCTGTTGACCGCCGCTGCAGTGACCGGAAACCCCGGTACCACCGTCGTTTCCACATGTGGCTCGCCAGTCTAGGGGTGTAAACAAGCCTAGAGGCTCGAGAGCTACTCGTGATCGGCTCGGTTAAAAGCTCGAATGAGCCGAGCCTTAACGAGCCCGAGCCCGAGCCTGAAATACAAAGCTTGTTTAGGATCGCGAGCCTAAACGAGCCCATACAAAATTTTAATTTTTTATATATAATATATTAATAATGATGATAACATTGATGAGCCGAGCTTTGGCTCGTTTAAGCGATGTTGAAGTGAGCTCGAGCCGAGCTTTTAGCTCGTTTAAGGTTGTTCTCAAAATAGTTCGAGCCAGTCGAGCCAAGCTCGAGCTTTGGGTTTTACTCGCGAGCCGAGATCGAGCTTAAAGAAGTAGGCTCGAATCGAGCCGAGCTCAAGCTCAAGCTTCATAAAAACCTAACGAGCCGAGCTCGAGCCCGGTCAAGCTCGGGCTCGGCCCGGCTCGTTTACACCCTGTAAGGCCTCCAAATCCAAGATCTCACTCAGCTAAAGCCAGCAACAGGTGTGCGGAATCCACCTGATGATTAACCACTGCAAATGAAACACTAGTATGCAAAGATTTGTGAGAGAAATCAAGAATACACTGAGTATTCTTGATGAGGAAGATGAATGACGTCACTCACACAAAGCAGCCGCCAGACAAAACACACACAATGATTAGGGTTAGGTGCACAGAATTTCACACAGAATCGCCACCTTGTCTATTCCACATAAAGGTATATATACAAGGCAAAACCCGGACTTTCAAGACAAACTAGAAAGCCCGGACAAACAAACTACACAAGCAAAACTCTGACTTTTGTCCTAAACAAAACTCAGACACTTTTGTCCTAGACAAAACTCAGACAAAAGATCATCCTAAAACTTGGACAAAATGTCCTAGGATAAAGTTGGGACTAACTTTCAATGAATGTACAATAAAGACCCTACAAAATGGGAGACATGCACTTATCACCTAAAGTGCATTAACACACCCCTACTCTACACTGCATCACTCTTCCTCTCTCACACTTGCTGGATTTCTTCCGGTTCCATGTGTTTCTTTATTCTGTGATTGTACCATTTGGGGGTTGTGTGATTCTTTTGGTTGGTGAGTACGTGTCATATTAGTTAAACATGTCTCATCTATTAGTTAAACACGTATTATCTTTAATGAAATACCCAAACTAACCTTAATCACTGTTCATTCACTTCTCTAACTATCATATATTAATTATAAATACTTATTTTAGTAATTAAAGATAATTATTATATCATTAACTAAATAAATTTAATATGAAATAATTTTTTTATTTTTTACATAAACTTATCTTTACTATATAATAAAAGAAACCATTTATGGGACACATGTCATTCATTGGAGCCATCTACCTAATTATTAATAATTATTTTAATTAAAAGATAATTATACAATTGAATTTAATATAAATTTAATTATTAATTTTACACTCATATCTTAGCTTCATAAAAACAATTCGTAATCTTAACTTCATAAAAACAATTCGTATAGGAGATAATATAATATTTTGAAATTTTCATCAGCTTTAATTATTTATCCTTTCTTACTATATAACTGTCCTATTAATTATTTTAAAAATTAATATTATATATCGTTGGGTTATACCTATTAATTATTTATAATAAATATTGTAAATCTTACTAAAAAGGTTTTATAAAATATTCCAATACTTAAATTATGCATTGTGATATATGTTCTCCTATTCGTTAGTTTTCCCTTGCAAAACTGTCCTATTGATTAAATAAAAACAATAATAGATAAATGAGATATCATATAGGATTTATAATAAAATAGATTGCCAAATCTAGGGAGCGTAGAAGACGAGATCTAGGGGTAGTAAAGTTTATAAAGGGAGAGGATTGGTGTATTTTAGTCAAGGCGCGTATCACACAAGGAGAGGTGTGGACAACAAATAATTTTATTAAATATTTATACTTAGATTATACATTTTAAGATTTTTAAGTCATTATAATTTAAGTATTATTCCATATGGTATAACCCAGTTTAAACTATACACATTATAAAATATTATTTATTAACGGGTCTTCGATATTATTATTATTATTATTATTATCTAATCTAATATTTTATGAAAATAATATAATATAAATCTAATATTCAAACATAGATCATTGTGTAATTTTATCATCATACACATGAATATTAACCATAAACTATAAAAAAAAATTAATACCATAGTCCCATGTTAACATAACATTGTGTATCCTCATTATTATTAGTTTAGTTTTGAGAAAGTGTAATGACATATAAATATAAAAAAAATCAAGAACTATCCTCGCAATCACTCTATCTATCATGTATCGAGTATATCCGTTAGTTTTTTTTTAAGATATAACTTTTTTTATTATCTTATCTAGTATATAAAATTAGATTTATTCAACACGTGTAATGCACAATGTTTTTTTAAAGATATAACTTCTTTTATTATTTACTATACAAAATTACATATATTCAACCCATGTAATACATGGGGGTTTTAAACATAAAACTTTTTATAATTATTGTTTTGGTGTATAAAATTAGTTTTATTCAACTTGTGAAATATACAAGGTTTTTAATTGTTTAATATATAAAATTATATTTATTCAAACCGTGTAATAAACGTGGTTCTAACCTAGTATATTTTATTTAAAAGTTTCAGCAAGTTTAAAATTATGTTGCTTACAATATTAAAAAAACAAACAACAATGATGATAATTAGTTTTTTATGAGTGATTTCTATTTTTTTTTCAAATATTTAGCATGGTTGGATGGTAAGAATGATAAAAATACAATATGTTAAATAATAAAAAATAGTATTAAAAATATATAAAAGTTAATACCTAGTTGAAAAGAAATTATTATGAAGATTTAACTTAACAAAATGTATAATTGTCATGTCAACATTCATTTATAAATACATATCTTAAAAACTGTAGTTTTTTTACAAACTAGTTATTTTCCGCCCGCGCGTTGCGGCGGGACCCAATGACTACAAAAGGCGTGTCAGCAACGACAAACAGATACCGAATATCAAAACATAAATAAAATGACATGGTAAGGATAGTCACTCCGTTATAAAAAAACGATTTTAAATATCCTAATATATAATAATAGGACTCACACGTCCTACACATTGGAAATTCGGTTGTTTTCAGTTCAGTTATTACGGTGCTAACACGTTAAAATATGGATGAGCTCGGTACCGGTAACGGCAGTGAAAGTACCGATCCAGAAAATCATCGAAATTAGGTACCGGCATCGAAAATGCTCGGTACAATACGGTATGGTATTTGAAGGTAAAAATCAATAAATACAGGTATGGTGCTAGACCGGTGTCGAACCGAAAGTAACGATTCTGAAAACACCAAAAGGTGGGTACCAAATTGGTACCGAAAATGATTTGGTATAGCAAATTTGGTACCGATACGATACCGTTCCGTTTACAGGATTTGATACGATTTGCTCATCAATATTCTAAATATCCAAGTTAATTTTACATGCTACAATTCATTCATTACAGAAAAAGACAAAAAAGAAAGTAAAATAAGTTGTTGTGTTTATAAAACCTCATTCAAACGAAATACAGTTTACTTACTGTGTGTATGAAAAGTAATCTAAACGGTGCAATTACTTGCATTGCTGCGTTGCTACAGGATTTGATGAGCTCGTTACCAACCGTTACCGAAAATACTGGTACCGAAATCCCCAAAAGTGGGTACCGGTACCGAATATACCTAGTATGGCACGGTTCGGTACCGGTCGGTATTGGTACGGCACCGGTATTTGAGGGTAAAAACCAGTGAATACCTATGCGGAACCGGTACCAAAAAAACACCGGTTTAGTAAATTTGAGACCGGTACCTATATCCGATACCATTTGCTCATCTTTTAATCATGTTATCAATTTTAAATAATTCTAATATAATTCTAATTTTAATTTAAAGAATGAATCCACTGTTCATTCCGTTTATTTTTTATCATATAGTAATTACATTAAATTTTATTCTACTGGCATAATACAAAAGTTTATTCAACTGTGCAATGCATATGTTTTTTTAGAACCTAACTTTTTTATTATTAATTATACAACATTACATTTATCAACCTATGTAATACAGAGATTGTAACCTAGCGTTACTTATATACTAAAGCCCATTTGGTACTATAAATAGTTTTCTTATTATTCGTTCAATGTAGAATTAAGAAAATCTGATTATATTTTGGAGTGAGAAAAGAAAGTCTAGACTAATGAAACATTTATATAAGTGTAATATATCTTGACCAACTACCAACACAACATTATATGATGGGTGTTGAAGATAACGAAGGATGTGTGTTTATTTTTTGTTTACGTACGGTTATGGTAAAACTGGTTAAACTTTTTTATAAAATTGATTATATGGGACAAAGAACTAATGATACATAAACATAGGGGCGTACCCACCCTAAGCTAAGGGTGGGCGGGCGTACCCCATGAAAAAATATTTTTTTTTGTTATTTTTCGCCGGAAATTCCGACCGCACCACTTGGAATTTTTCACCCGCACCCCTTGAAAATTTTCAACCGCCCCACTTAGAAAAAAAATAATTATTAACCACTTATTCACTTAATTATTTAATCCAATCAAAGCCCTATCTGCAATCAATTTTTTATTAACACAAGCCTAAATCCAACCTAAAGAAATTTGAACTAAATAAAATAACCCAAACTCATCCACCCATTCCATTTCCAAATCCCGCCCCCAAAAAAACTCCCAGCGACTTGACGCCACTGCTCACGACCCGGTGGCCTTTTTTTTTCCGGAAAAACCAAAATTCCGGTTGGACCGACCCATATTACGTCAGAATTCCAATATAGAACTAGTATGGTTTATTTATTTATTTATTTTGTTTTATGTGATGATTAGGAGAAAATATAAATGTGTAAGGGTTTAATCTTTTTATATTTTTTTGTTGTTCTAGACTTGTAGTTAAATGATTTTGTTGTTTTATTTATAGCTTTGTTTGTATAAATAATTAGTTACAAGTAATTAACATTTAATATTAGGGCTTGAATGTTAAAAAATATAATTGAAAGTTATGGGCTATGGTTGAACATGATTGTTTATTTTGTTTAAGTGTTTAGTGTTGTTTTATGAACTTCTGGAGCAAATTATATGTGTTAGGAACAATGAGTAAGAATGTAATGAACTTATAGCGTGTTTAGTATCTTTAGATGATATTTTGGATGTATTTCAAAAAAAAAAAAAAAAAAAAAACTTGTTGGGCACAATTTTAAATACGTTTGTAATTTGTAATGACGTTTTACGTGTTTTTGATGATTTATAAATCTTACATGATCTGACCCGACTCGACCCGCTATGAACCGATATTTTTATATAGGTACGGGCCTAAAATCTTTGAAAATATTCCGCACCCCCTGGAAAAAATTCTTGGGTCCGCCACTGCATAAACATGCATTTAAAGCTTTAGATGAGACTATGAAAGACATTCACCTCTGATCTTATATGAATTCTGGAATGCCATTTGGAAGTAAAGTTATTTTTTGGTGGTAATTTAAGACAAATACTTCATCTTATTCCCAACGTAAGTTGACAGGAAATTGTGAATGCATCTTTAATTTCATCTGGAGTAAATGTTAAATGCTTAGATTAAAAAAACATGAGGTTGAGTGAAAGAAGTTAAACATGAACATACAAATATTTTTTCAAAGTGGCTTTTGGATTTAGGTGAGGGAATGTTGGTGGTACCAATGGTGGTGAGGCAATTATCGAAATACCGGAAGATCTTCTAATTAATGACTTATCCAATCATACATATTTCAAGTTTAATTGACTTAATTTGTTTGTCCTTTGATTCTTCAATACTTCAAAGATCTACAGTTTATCGTGAAAGCACCGAAAACCGAAGTTGGTCGTGAAATTAATGATTGCTTGCTATTACTATTCCAAGGAGATGAAAAAGAGTACCTTAGATCCGACAATATATGTCAAACAGAACATTTAAATGATCAGTTACAAGCAAATTTATACTCATCAGATGCTCTAAATGGGCTTAAAATATCAGGACTGCCAAATCATAGATTAGTACTAAAGGTCGGTGTTTTGGTAATTTTGTTATGAAATGCTAACCAACAAATGGTTTTTCTAATGGTACCAAAATTACAAATCATATCACTTGGCAAATGTGTTATAGAAGCAAAAATAATATAGGTAATACCGGCACTCGTACATTTATTCCAAAAATTAATACCTTCAGACAAAAAGATACCTTTCATATTTAAAAAAAAAAAAAACAATTTGCATTGTCTTCAAATTTCAAAAAATAAAATTTCCATTGTTTTTGTGTTTTGCAATCACGATCAATATAAGTCGGGGACAATCACAATCGAGAGTTGGTCTGTATTTTAAAGAAGTTGCATGCACCCATGAACTAGGGACGAAGTAAAGCTACTAATATTAGATAAAAATAGGAAAGCTAGAAATCAAACAAAAATTGTTATATACAAGTAAATATTTGGAGATTTATAAATTAGTTATAGGGTTTTGAAATGTATAAACATTCATCTCTTTCCATTATTTAGTGTACTATTTCATTTATATTTCTTATTTTTAACTTATGATTTATATAATATATATTGTTTAATCTGTGTAATATGTGAATACATAAGCTATTGTTACTCATATAATAGAGCCATAAATAGTGTTCTTATTTATATACTATATAGTAAGTTTTGTATCCATAGAGTGTTGTACTATATGTTTTGAGTAGTTTAAAAAAAAAAAAATTGAAATTTTACTTTTAACCCAAATCTTAGAATTTCTTGCAATTTTAACTTCATAAAATTTAACTTTTTTACTTTAAAGCCAAAACTTTTCTTCTTTTACAATTTAACCTCAACTTTTTATATTTAACTTTGGTTCCCTATACTTTTCATTTTTTTTTGCATATTTTCGTTTTACGTTTCGTACTAAATTTTGCGAGTTATCACGAAGCAACGTGTGTGTGGTTCAACGTTTTTACGTTTCGTTCATAATTTTGCGAGGTAATGCGGTGCAACGTCCATGTGCAGTTCAAGATTTTACGTCTATTGTTTTTTTATTTCATAGGTTCGTCGCAACGCGTGAATCGTTGATTGAGTTTGTTATTTTTTTATATGTTCCATCTTTCGATTTCTTACAATTTTTTTTGTACTTTAACCCAAAACTTTTTGTCTTTTGTAATTTAACATCACAACTTTTTTACTTTCAACTTTGTTCCCCTATACATTTCATCATTCCCAAATTTTCGTTTTACGTTTCGTACTAAATTTTGCGAGTTAACACAACGCAACGTGTGTGTGTGATTCAACGTTTTTATGTTTTTTCATAATTTTGCAAGTTAATACAGTGTAACATCTATGTGTTGTTTAATGTTTTTACGTCTATTATTTATCATTTGATAGGTTCGTCATAACGCATGAGTTCTAGATCGACTTAGTTATTTTTTTAAATGTTCTACATTTCGTTCTATTTCTTCGCTTTAACACGCCACAACTTCAGCGTTCATGGTCGTTGAGGGTTATGTAGAATTGGTGTTATTTGACATGCTCTTACGCCCCCGCCGCAACGCGGGGTGCTTAATTCTAGTTATTTGCTAAATGTAGAATTAGGAAAGCTAAACCATTTGAATTCTAATTATGTTATTGGAGAAAAGAAAGTCTAAACTTCTGAAACATGTATACACCCGAATTATATACCTGAGTTATAGTTTTACAACATACCATCACAACATTATAGAATAAAATAAATTAAAAAAAAAAACAAGAATTAAGATTAAGTTTTCCAATTTAACTTCAAACCAACATAAAAACATATGGAAATTGTCTTTTAACGGTAGTACACTAAACCAAAAGAAAAACAAACAAACAGAACAAAGTCCCTTAAAGGAAACCCTAGGCAGGTTACCTAAAATTCCCTCATTAGATTTAGGATTCCTCTTTACTGACCAGAAAGGGTTTTATTATGTCTTGTAGAAGTCCATTATCTCTATGTTCATAAGATGGCAAAGGAGAAGAGCAGTATCGTCCTTCTTCAAAGTCATATGATGGAAAAGCAGTGGTGGAGGTGCTGGTAGTGGTTATGTTATTGTTGGTGAGGTTGAAGTTTAAAGGGTAATTAAGTGGAGGTACAAGCAATGAAGAAGCTGAGCCACCCGCGCGACCACCAAAAGTGGCTGTTTGCGGCATGATTTCGGGATGGGTAATGGGACATGGGTGTGTATGAGTACCTTCATAAGTTGTGATGAGTATTGATAGATCCTCTAGTGACCTTTCAGTTATCTTCTTCACTCCACATGACTCACTAGTGCACCTATAGTAAGTCCTGCAATCAAATACATTGACAAAAACACGTTTTATTAATGAGCCATTAACAAATACAAATATACATACAAAACTATATAGGCAAATTGTTGCAAAAACCTGAAAAACACTTTTCTGTACATACTCGCCTCCTTTAACAAGTATAAATGCTTTATGTTAGCTTGTGTAGTTTTTGAGGGAAAATCATCAAAAGAGGTACTTGATCAAGGGTTTTTTTTTCTGGTAAAATAGGTATTGCATCTGTGTACTCGTAAACTAAGCAAATCAATAAGAGAAGGATAACTAAACAGTCGTAACCAAAAACATCCCACACTCTGACTTTCCGGCACCTTTTTAGTCGGAACTATAGACACAAAAAATTACATCTCACCCAAATAACCAATCAAAAAATTTGTGTACTCGTAAACTAAGCAAACCAATAAGAGAATGACACTTAAGCAGAGTCACGATCAAACACCCCGCACTCTGACTTTTTGGCACCTTTTTAGTCGGCATTATAGACAAAAAAAACATACATCTTACCCAAATAACCAATAAAAAATTACATGTGTAAAGTGCCGACACTATTTTAGATGGGTTAAAAGATAGACATTATTTTTGTCGGCACTAAAAAAGAGGGAGGGTCCATTGTTATAAAAATTACAAGTGTATTAAGTTCCGGCACTATTTTAGCCAGTGGGCTAAAGGGGCAGTCACTATTTTAGTCGGCACAGAAAAAGAGCTCCCTCTTTTTCAGCGTCAGGAAAATGGAGCCGGCTCCTCTAGCTCATTGGATAAGATAGTGCCGACAATTAACACTTGTAACTTTTTGATTGGTTGTTGGCGTGTAAATACACTTTGGGTGATAAGTGCAGGCTCTCAAACTCAGGGGTCTTTTATGTAATTAGTTGAAACTGTTAGTTTGGTCAGGGTTTTCATAGTCAGGGATTGGGAGTTGCCTTGGTCCGAATTTTGGTATATTGTTTAGTGTATTGGGCTTTGGGCCTTTTGTCCTGACTTTAGTAGTCAGGACTTCCCATTGTATATAAACTCTTAGTGATTTGTTATACATGGCGATTTCTTTTGTGGAAAGTTTGTTCTTCAAGAAACCCTAATCATTGTCACTGTGTGTGAATTGACGGCTACTGTGTGTGACGTCATTCATCATCTTCATCATTCTTGTTCTATACTTTATTGATCCAATACCATACAGTAGTGATTGCTAGGTGGATTCCGCACACCTGGTGATTGTTGTCTGAGTGAGATCCTTGGCTAGGAGGCCTTACATGGCGAGATGTGGAGCCAAGTGTACCTTTTTGTGTTTTATGTGTCGACTAAAAAAGTGTTGGAAAGTCGAAAATTGAGTTATTTGACTCTGCTTACGTGTCCTTCTCTTATTGATTTGCTTATTCTACAACTCCACAAGTTTAAGGCCTATTTTGCTAAAAGTATTGGTCAACATACCTCTTTTCATGATTATTTTAGTTGTTAGTATATATATATATATATGGGACCGCTAAAATGAGAACCACCTCCAGTTGTAAGAACCGTGAGAACTACACCGTACGGGGCGAGGTGGACCAAATTTTTTTTCATAAACGTAGATGCGTGTATTATAAGCACATTTGTAAAAAAAAATTAAAAAAAATGTTGTGTGTGTAGTTTTGAGCACCACAAGTTTGTGTTTACGGGTACCGTAAAATTTATTTAAAATTTACGGTACCCGTAAACACAAACTTGTGGTGCTCAAAACTACACACACGACATTTTTTTTTTGAATTTTTTTTTACAAATGTGTTTATAATACAAGCATCTACGTTTATGAAAAAAAAATTGGTCCAACTCGCCCCGGATCAAAAAGTTCTCACGGTTCTTACAACTGGCCGGTGGTTTTCATTTTAGCGGTATATATATATATATATGTATATATATATATATATATATATATATGGGTGGGTTAACGTACAATATTTCTTAACGTACGATGCGTACAAGATGAAATTACGCACGTTATAAAACTCAAAACCCTAATCACATATGTTCAAAAACCATACATCACGAATGTTGAAAACCATAATCATATCACGCATTTTGTAAAACTAACTACACATGTTAAAATATATATCCTACACACATTGAAATTTATCATACACTTTATTCTACAAACCTCCTAATTTATCATACACTCTAAATTAATTTATTTATAAAATATATATTTTGAATATAAGTTATAAATTTAACGTAGTTAGCTATTAAAGAAGGAGACTACAAATTAATGATCTATGTAAGTTTACCAATATATCTGTACAATAAAATTAAATAAAATATTAAATAAAGCAAAATGAAGCAATCTTATTGTTTGAAATTTCTTTTTTATGTTCTTATAGAAAAAATCTTTTCATTTGAACCCTCTAATATATATTTATATATTGAAATTGATATTGGTTTTGAAAAGAATAAATCCTCATGGATACGTATGGGGAATAACTAAGAATTTATTAAAAACATGGGTGGAGAATGAATTTTATACCTTGGAAAATAGTTATTTTGCAAGGCTTTTTTACCGTATTTTCTCCATTTATATCCATCTTCCAAGTAGTCATCTTCAGTCTTAGTCAAGAACGCAAATCTTTGTTCCCATTGTTTTTTCGGGTTACTATTTTTGGCCTTCAACCTACAGAAATTAAAAATACCCACAACATAAAATAATAATAATTTAATGAGTTTAGTTGTCATATATGATATGTTTTTTTTATTTCAAATGAGAAGTAGGACGAATAACGGGTCGTATTCGTTAATTGACGGATTGAACTAATAAATGTTGTCATAAATATATCCATTACATGAGACACATTTTTGAATGATAAAAAAAAGTAAAAATAATAAATAAATAAATAATGGGTTGGCGGAGTCAACCTAAGAAACTGTCAGATTGAGATGGACAAGACCAGTTTAGTTGAAATGATCATGGCAAGGTCAACTCACGTTATATGTCAGATTGAGATGAACAAGAGTACAAGACCTGTTTAGTTAAAATGATCATGGCCGAGTCAACTCACGTTTAGACTAAACATGCTCATGTGCCAAACCACATTTAGACTAAACCCAATCCATGTATTTCATAGTTGCGTTTTTTGTGTTGCGTTATAAATTCACAGCAATAAATGGATGAAAGAATGTTTAAAATTTCTTAAAAAAAGTCGTCATTAAAATTAAACAAAAGTTGGTCGATATTCAATGTGGTTTAACATAATTTAACTAATCTAAAAAGGCAGAAGTTGTAAAAGAAATGAAGAATATATAAAAAATGAAATCAAATCCAATTAATTAAAAATTTAATGTAGTTTATTTTTATATTTCCTTTTAATCACAAATTCAACCATTTGTTTAGAAACCAAAATATGGTGTGTTAGTGTGTTGAAAAAGATGCATGCATGCATGTAAAGTGGTAGAAATTAATAATTCCTTCTTACTGTTCTTGACCATCATCTGATTTTGTGTTGTTCGGATCAAAATCAACAGCAAGTTCTGTTGAAGAAGAAGATTTGGATGATGAATTAACCACCCCTAATGTACATGGCATTAGTGGTGCAATTGGCTCTACCACTAAAGCCTCCGGAGGTGTTTGCAAATCAAACACACGGTCGTTCTGCGCGTCCAACGACTCCAAGTACCGTCTCGGAATGTCATAGAGGCTACCATCTCCGCCGTAGGACGCTGACTTTGCCATCAAGATTGTTCAACAAAGGCTATTGAGTCTTCAGAGTGAGTAAGAGGGGTTTGAACTTTAAGTGTATAGTATGAAGAGGCCTTTCTGAATATTTGTGAGCTCACAAACTTGTGTGCGTTTGTTTATATGTGTGTATATAACTATATATAGGATACCAAAATGTGGCAAAATGTAGCAAAATGTGGCAAGTGTAATTTAGTGAAGGGAATAAATATTCATATTACATACCTGGTTATATAATCACATATCATACGTATTTTAATTGCTTGTACATACCATGTTAAATAATAAGGTTATATATTCACGTACAAGGTTATATAATTACAAACAACCGTTATCATGGGCGGATCTTAATAGGGTTGTGGCAGGGCCACGGCCCGGGCAAGTTTTTCGGCCGTAGTGCTAATTTTCCACATTTCGATCGAAATTTTTTATATATACTATGTTTGGCCCGGGCTTGCCCGGGCTTTTTTTAGTGCGCGTGTCTTTCGGCCCTGGCACGTTCAACGGGCAAGATCCGCCACTGACCGTTATGATTATTGAAAATCACATACCAGGTTACACAATTACGTACCATCTTATATAAAAAAAATTAAACTACAGTAATAATAGTATACTCAGTGGTAGTAAAAAATTTTAATTTATTATATAAGTTCAACAATAAAATATAAAACATATAAAAGTTATTCAATTTTTAAAAGTTGTAGGAGCTAGATTTATTCCCCCACCCCACCCTGTTTAACGCGGGAACTAGTTTAGATTTTTTCATCACTTAGGTAATGTTTGATATGAAGAAAATTGAAGGCGAAATGGAATTCCGAATTTCCGATATAATGAAAAGAAACATGTGTACTTGTAATCTTATATATGGCAATGGAATTGATAATTCCAAAGAAAATGTGATTTCTTCCATTTTAAGAATTTTCATGGGGTGTTTTTTTTCATTCTTTTCAAGGAATGGAAAGAAAACTATAATAATAATAATAATAATAATAATAATAATAAATAAATAATAATAATAGTAATAATAACAACAACAACAAAAATTATATTATTATTATTATTATTAATTACTTCGTCTATTTTCGTCTATCAGTCTATCAAACTGTAAAAAGTAATGATTCATTCTATTTAAATATGAGTAGCCAAACATCACAATGAAATGGTAATGATCCATTTCATTCCATTGTTCATTTTATTCCTTTGTCCATTACATTCTCTCGTTCATTCCATTATCTCATATCAAACAGACCCTTAATTTTAATTATTGACTTGGTGATCTTATGATTTAATATTATTTCTACACTTCTTTGGAGAAGAATGATAATTGCTTGTGAAAAGAATGATCTAAGGTTTGTGAGAAGATTAATTTAAGACTTGTGAGAAAAATTGATCCTTACGCAATGTTCCTTACTTTCTAAGGCTTATAAGAAGAACGATATAACGATTTGCGCCTATAAGTCTAAGAAGAATGATCTAAGGCTTGCGAGAAGAATGACCATTGCTTCTTACATTCTAAAAATCCTCAAGGAACACCCAATGATCAACAAATGGAGTTAGGTAGCGATTCCTTTGGGCACAATTTGGGCTCTTAACACGGTCCAAGTCAACTTTATGGGGTCCATTGTTCTTTTTTCTTTACTTGCAAGGTATGACACGGGGCGAGTTTGATCAAGCCCTACCAAGTGTTCTTGGTTCGGTTTTGCTTTTTCTTGAGGAAACTAGCACCTGAGGGGGGTATGGGGGTGTGTTTCTTGAGTGTCTTTTTACAAAATTCTTGATTTTTGACACCAGTTTGCTTCTTTATCATTTTATGAATGTTTGCATACGAAAATCAAAAGTAAACAAACAAATAACTTATTTATAAAATTCATACAAGAAAACTACAAATAAAAAAAACGTGTCCTGATTGATATAAAAACATGTTAGCTTTTCCCCATGTCACCTAGTCATGACTTTCAACCCCTTTTAGGTCATGAAGGTATACTTTCACGCCCCTTAACTACACGTAGGAGACACATCACCTACTTGACCCTCTTTCACTTCACCTCACACCAAGGAAATGGTTTAACCCCCATTAACGCCCCTTAAATTAATTACAAAATTCTGCGCGTCCAACGACTCCAAGTACCGTCTCGGAATGTCAAAGAGGCTACCATCTCCGCCGTAGGACGCTGACTTTGCCATCAAGATTGTTCAACAAAGGCTATTGAGTCTTCAGAATGAGTGAGGGGGGTTTGAACTTTAAGTGTATAGTATGAAGAGGCCTTTCTGAATATGTGTGAGCTCACAAACTTGTGTGGGTTTTTTTATATTTGTGTATATAACTATAAATAGGATACCAAAATGTGGCAAAATGTAGCAAAATGTGGCAAGTGTAATTTAGTGAAGGGAATAAATATTCATATTACATACCTGGTTATATAATCACATATCATACGTATTTTAATTGCTTGTACATACCATGTTAAATAATAAGGTTATATATTCACGTACAAGGTTATATAATTACAAACAACCGTTATGATTGTTGAAAATCACATACCAGATTACACAATTACGTACCATCTTAAATATAAAAAAAAAACTACAGTAATAATATATAGTATACTCAGTGGTAGTAAAAAAATTTAATTTATGATATAAGTCCAACAATAAAATATAAAACATATAAAAGTTATTCAATTTTTAAAAGTTGTAGGTAGATTTAATCCCCCACCTAGCTATTTAACGCGAGAATTAATTTAGATTTTTTCACCACTTAGGCTATAGGGTGTGGTCATGACACTCATAGTCACCAAGACCCTCCATATCAATGCCATGTCACCCACTTCCAATCCATCATTCAAAACCACTACCCTATTCTTTATTTTAATTTATTTTTGTGAAAAAGGAAAAGGAAAAAGCTGGAAAGGAGGCTCATGGTTGCCATAGTATGCAAACCATGGTGGATGAGACAAGGGGGTGGTGTAGCAATCAATTAATGGTCCTACGTGACAGTGATGACTCAATCCATGCCCCCCACACCCTTTAGCCTTAGGTAATATTAAAGTATGCAGAAAAATGAAGGCAAAATGGAATTCTGAATTTCTGATATAATGAAAAGAAACATGTGTACTTATATATGATAGTGGAATTGATCATTCAAAAGGAAATTTGATTTCTTCCATTTTAAGAATTTTCGTGGGGTGGTTTTTTTTTTTTTTTTTTTTTTCAGTCTTTCAAGGAATGGAAAGAAATCTACAATATTATTATTATTATTATTATTGTTGTTGTTGTTACTATTACTATTATTATTGAAGCAATTATACTTTTTTGTTTTTAATAAATTATATACAATTACTTCGTATATTTCTGTCTATCAAACTGTAAAAAGTAATGATTAATTCTATTCAAATATGGATAGTCAAACATCACAATGGAATGGTAATGTTCCATTTCATTCCATTGTCCATTACATTCTCTCGTTCATTCCATTATCGCATATCAAACAGACCCTTAGTTTTAATTATTGACTTAGTGATCTTATGATTTAATATTATTTCTACACTTCTTATCGAAAAACCATCTCTATTTGATCCTTAGATGGAGAACCTTGGGAGAAGAATGATCGTTGCTTGTGAAAAGAATGATCTAAGGTTTGTGAGATGATTAATCTAAGGCTTGTGAGAAAAATGCTCCTTACGCAATGCTCCTTACTTTCTAAGGCTTATAAGTAGAACAATATAAGGATTTGCGCCTATAAGTCTAAGAAGAATGATCTAAGGCTTGTGAGAAGAATGACCATTGCTTCTTACATTCTAAAAATCCTCAAGGAACACTCAATGATCAACAAGGAGTTAGGTAGCGATTCCTTTGGGCACAATTTGGGCTCTTAAAACGGTCCAAGTCAACTTTGTGGGGTCCACTGTTCTTTTTTCTTTACTTGCAAGGTATGACACGGGGGCGTGTTTGATCAAGCCCTACCACGTGTTCTTGGTGTGGTTTTGTCTTTTCTTGAGGAAACTAGCACTTGGTGGGGGGGGGGGGGGGGGTATGGGGTTGTGTTTCTTGAGTGTCTTTTTACAAAACTCTTGATTTTTACACCAATTTGTTTCTTTATCATTTTATGTATGTATGTTTACATATGAAAATCAAAAGTAAACAAACAAATGACTTATTTATAAAATTCATACAAGAAAACTACAAATAAAAAAAACGTGTCCCGACTGATATAAAAACATGTTGGCTTTTGCTCATATCACCTACTCATGACTTTCAACCCCTTTATGGTCATGAGGTATACTTTCACGCCCCTTAACTACACGTAGAAGCCACGTCAGGGGCGGATCTATAGGTTGGCGAGAGGTAGCCCGGGATACCCCTCAACTTTCTTGGCGTAGTGCAATGTCTTTTTTTTAATCTCTGTTTTATTTACGGGATACCTCTAAACAAACGTTAGGATACCCCTGAGTGTATGTGAGGATAAAATAGAATGAAGTTTCATGGTCGATTGAATGGAAATTTTACGATAATGGAAATTGTAAAGTTGCAGAGTGTCATACAAGATTGATGAAGATGAAGTATTATTAATATTTAATAATATAATAATAAGAGTTGGTACTTGGGAGTTGAGACATTGAATGAAAAGAAAACAGTAAATCTAGAAAAGACAAAAGTCACCATTAGTCAAAACTTTAACCATTTAGTGTATTTTCTTTTTCACTGTACAATGTTTTTTTAACAAGTTAAAAATGTAAATAATATAGAAAATACATTAAAATAGTTCTTTTGAAATATATGATTTAATAGATTTTTTTAGACAAAACTTTAACCATTTAGTTTATTTTTCTTTTTTATTGTATGGTGGTTTTTTAACAAGTTAAAGGTGTAAATAGTATAGAAAAAAATATTAAAATAGTTCTTTGAAATATATGATTTAATAGATTTTCTATAAATGTAAAGAAATATTATATAAACATGAAGAAAATTTGAATGTTTAATCTATATGTTTCTATGGATATACGATTAAGAATTTTTTTAAAATGCGATTATATAATGAAATTAAAGATAAAGATATTCATACTAAAATCTAGAATTTCTAATATTGAAAAATCATATAAAACTACATGCTTTAGTAGATTTTAAAGGACACTGAGTTTTGGTTCTTTTTGTTGTAAAGAATTTTTTATCACAAAGTAAATATTATTTATAAAACTTGTAAAAAGTATTTAAATCTTATTACTAACTGTTTAATGTTTCTTTATTTAATACATAATTTCAATTGTGTCTTATCTTATCTTATCTCAAAACAACATATTAGAATTTCTAACTCTTATTAATAATTGTTTAATATTTTTTTATTTATATTGTATGATACACAAGTCTGTAACCTAGTAAGTATATATATACTAGTCGCATAGGGCCGCTAAGGGCTCTCGAATTCTCATGGATGACCTAGATAAAAGAAGAATTTAAGGACTCATTTTTACTAGCCGCATAGGGCCCTTGAATTCTACGAGACGGGTCTAGGTAAAAGCTTTTTAGGATACCCCTGAATTTTTCTTCTAGTTCCGCCACTGAGCCACGTCACCTACTTGACCCTCTTTTACTTCACCTCACACCAAGGAAATAGTTCAACCCCCCATTAACGCCTCTTAAATTAATTAAAATACATATATATATATATATATCATGTTGAATGTGTGTGCAAATTTCCCAAT
Organism: Helianthus tuberosus; assembly: GCA_030545235.1. Classification (NCBI taxonomy): domain Eukaryota; kingdom Viridiplantae; phylum Streptophyta; class Magnoliopsida; order Asterales; family Asteraceae; genus Helianthus; species Helianthus tuberosus. The sequence goes on from CM060410.1 coordinate 16,506,368, forward strand.
GATTCTCTCTCTCTCCTAGTTAACTTATTAACACGTGAAGTTTTTAACGCCTCTTAACACCCTTCAGGAGCGGTATGACAGGTGTTAACGGATGCCAACTAGAACTAACACCTATGAATGTTAAAGTATACCAGGTGACCTTAGATCATATGAAAACTCCTAATGAACATTGATTATGATTGACCATTCGCTATAGTTAATAAATGGCATATATTATAAGTAAATTGAAAATTTTGTGATTTATTTTGAGACATTAATGAAAAAATATGATAATCATAATTTTTTATTAGTTTTAAACACGGCTATAAAAAGGAAATATGTATGTATCTGCCATTTCTATTATCGTTTTTGTTTTCAAAACAATTTATAGCACATATATCTCTTTGGAGATTTTATAATAAACCCAGAACAAGTTAGACACACTCTAGTACACACATTTATCAAACCAAGAAATACCATAATTAAAAAAACATATTATGGCTTTACTTCTAAAGTTATAAACTTCGAAAAAAATCCCATTACTATTCATATGTTGCTCTTCATTGGGTATCGATCAAGATTGGTTCACATGACACTTAATTAGCCATTATGTGTGTTTTGTCCGTAAATTCCTGTGTCTTTACTTTGTGTTCCTCGTTCATCCGGACCAATATTGGTCAAGATGATGGTCACCCATCAGGTCCTATTTAGTGTGGGTAGCTACAACAATTAGTCCTTTAATAAATTTACCAACACATTATTGGATTTACGTGAATAAATTTAGCTTATACACGTATAAACGAGAAGTAATAGTCAACAACCTGACGTATAGGAACGACTTAAAGTTAATTTAATCGGCAAAAAATATGATCGTTAAAGCACATTAAATTCATACTCCTTTTACTACCGTAAGAGATCAAAACTATTCAAATTTAGTATATTCAACTACATCCTTAAAGGTCAAAGTCAGATGCGTATTTGGAGCATCCAATAAGTCTCTTCACGGATGAAGCCACGTTGGCACTGTCTGGATGACCTCTCTTCCTCATGTCTTTAGTTTTTTATGTATTTATTACTATCTAGGTTAGAACCCCGTGTATTACACGGCTTAAATAAATATAATTTTATATATCCTAAACAATAAAACAATATATTTTAAAATTTTGTTTATTACACGGATTGAATAAACGTAATTTTATATATTAAATAACATAACAGATATATCTTTAAGAACATCGTGTATTGTGAGGGTTGAATAAGTTTATATAAAATAAAATATTAATAAACTTAATACATAAACCGAAAGTTAATAAAAAAACACGACCGTGAAATCAAACCAATGGCCAGTTTGATCTGTTTCACAATTTTAAATCGAACTATGAGCATCTTAATTAATAACTAATAGGGTTAATTTGTGTTTGTTTTTAATAATGTAGCGTACTTATTAAAATAACTTTTGAAAATAATGTAAAACCAAAAGCGCTTGAAATATATATTTTTTTTATTTAACGAAGATATAACTTAATAGTTTTATTATATATCTAGAGTTTGAACATGGGTTATAAACCCGGTTAAATCAATATTTAGATAGAATAAATATACTTTATATTAACTATTACACGTTGCTTTTAGTTTATAATTAGTTTGAAGAAAACAATACTTTAAATGTAGATTTATTATTATCTTATTAAGACAAACAAACAAACAAATTAAATAAAGATAAATGTCCTATATATTAGTTAGAGTAAATTATGGTTTTGGCTCTTATGGTTATATTACTTTTACTCTAGCAGCCCAAAAAGTCATTTGTACTCTCAACGTCTCTTTATCTAACTATTTTGGCCCCTGCGACTAACACCGTCCATAACCCAGGTTAATAAATGGTCACATGCTCCTCACATGATGGGCAATTAACTAATTTCAGCTACCTCACTAAATAAATATAATAAAGAGTTATATGTCATTTTAGTCCCTGTGGTTTGGGCTATTTTGTCAGTTTAATACAGAGGTTTCATTTTTCGCCTATGTGTCCAAAAAGGTTTCACTGTTGCCATTTTCGTCCACTGGGTTAACTTCATCCATTTTTTCTGTTAACGAGAAGGACAATTCGGACATTTTATATGGCTGAATTACCCTTCTAGTTAACAGATTTACATATAAAATAACCGAATTGCCCTTCTTGTTAAAAGAAAAATGGATGAAGTTAACCTATCAGACTAAAATGGCAACAGTGAAACATTTTTGAACCCACAGGCGAAAAATGAAACCTTTGGACTAAACTGTCAAAATGGTCCAAACCACAAGGACTAAAATGGCATTTAACTCTATAATAAATAATATATAACCACCACCAATCACCTCTCTTTCTCTCACTCTTTGAAACCACCACCATCACTGCTACCTACAACCACCATCTTCCCCGCCACTTACAGAACCACAATCAGTCATCTTCATCTACAGACACCGAACCAACAACAATCACTCTGTCGGAACGCTCTGATGAGTACCACACTCCTCAAGAACATCATTCTTCCTCTCAAAACTCCACCAACGACGCCCACCCACCACCACCAAACACATCGGATCTTTACATAATTGTATATATAATTCAAGTAAACAATTAGATCTTTTTATTCGAATTTGGGTAGATTTTCGCCTATACGCTTTGCAAACATGATTTCTTATAGAATGTCGACAGGATGACAAATTAATCAAAGTTCATACGGCAAAAATTTATCGCAGTGATCAACCAGATGCTTCAAATCAAATCCATTAATAAAAATGGAAACAAATAAATCGACCAATAACTCATCAATAAACAAATTCAAAAAAAAAAAGTCAAATCATATAGAAGAACTGCAGTATTCAAGAATTGCAAGAAATCTTGTTAAAAAACAAGACGCAATAATTTAATCCAATAATAAGAACAACTAATGCCACATCAAATTCATCCAATAACCCAACGATAATAAAAAACTTCATCAAAAGCAAGAACCCATATAAAAGATCATGAAAATCACTCAAAATCAAGAACCCATATAATCAATAACTTCCCTCACTCACTTACACTTTCAATTTCGCAACCGAAACCCTCTACATGTCAGACCCCAACTGATGGCGGAAACATTGGGGTGAGGCACTGAGTGAAACAGATTGTCCAAGATAATCCATAACACTATTAGTGACAATATATTTAACGTTCATGTCCCATACCATAAACATATAAAACATAAATAGTTATTACAAACATTGTTCTCAAAGACAAATATTGTTCTGACAACTCAAATTTTATTGAATGACGTTTCTAGACCACGTACTTCTTTCATCAAGCAAAGCATAGCATAGCATCCTAAACACCTATTACATACGTTAAAATAAAAGTCAATACACATAGTGTAAAGGTGAGCTTACAAGTTTAATAGCATATAGTAGCGAAAGCGATTTACGCATAAGCAGCATGTAACACGTAGAAATGCAAAGCAAGTAAGCTATCGATAATGACATATGCGCAGACATGACTGCGAGTTGTAGAATGCGCAACACATTATCACCACTGTGACCATGTGAAGTAAAACCCTTAACAACCCCTGTCCACGAAAGGTGCTGAGTCCAAACTATAGTACTATCGTTGCTAAGGTGTCAGGCAACAATCACTGTGTAAACATAACATACAAGCATTAATCGAAAACACGTATAACATGCGGAGCGGTTAGCGTATAAAAGTGTTTGCGTTGTGTGTCGATGTGATTTGATATAGGTAATGTATGTAACACACAAAAGTGCGTTAAGCAAAAAGGGGTCGAGTATACTCACAGAGTGTGTTTAGTAAATAAACACAGTCTTGGATTGAAGGGAGCGCTTGAGAGATTAGCCTGATCAAAGAACGCTAGTGTAAGCGTTGAACAATGCGTAAAACGGCGTGTTGTGCGAGATGAGTGATGAATAGTGGTTCGGTCGGATGACCGTCTGGAAGGATGGTCATCCGTACGGATGACCATTCGGTCGGTGTCACACCCCGAGATTTACAGCTCAGCCCGATGGGCCCGGTGGGGAGTATTGTGACGTAAGATTGGTATTGTCATAGTCAAACATACACATAATAGCACAGCGGAAGTCTTGGAGCATAAAATATTATTACATACCCAATTGTCAGAAAATACTAAAAAGACATTTACATTCGAGCTTGCAATATTAAATCCACAGGCGGATCATATTAAAATGTACAAAATGAAGTTTAGCAGACTTTAGGGCATCCTAAGGATTTGCAAGATCCTTCATTGACACCAAGGAGCTTCCAGCCAATTACGTATAGTACCTGTCACTTAGTCTTTTGAAAATACGTCAGTTTGTTGGTGCATTTTATGTGACAACAGCGTTGGATTGGTCTTTGGATATTGAACACGTGTTTGGGCCACGAAGACTTATGAAGACTGAATAGAATTCGAGTTTGTTAAAGCCCAAATCGTTCAAGTTCAAGTTCAAGTTAAAGTCCATCTAGTTTAGCCCGAATTGTATCTAGAATTCGTATGGGCTTGGCCCAGTTCGAATCGTATGGTTGTGTGTATATAAACAACCTTAAGCTAGAGTTTTAGGGTTAGACTTTTAGGCAATTGAGAGAGAATTCGAATACACAGAACATTGGCTGTGAGTTCGTGGAGATCTTTAGTGATTGTAAACGTTTCCGTTGGATAATCATAGAAGATCTGTTGGTAAATCGTTTTGTGTTCTTGTTTCTGTTTGTTTGGTTTATCAAGGGGATTCCGCACCCTTGGTAGATTGTCAGTTTTGTTAAGATCCATACGGGATAGGGACCTACAATTGGTATCAGAGCGTTTGCTCTTGTGTACGGTTCAAAACTGATATTACAGATTCAAGGTTTTGTTCGTTTGAAGATTTTCGGATTTTGTGTGAAGAACAGTGAAGAACATTGAAGACCAGTCAAAATTTTGAGTGTTTGATTCATTTTGGTTATTGATCTGACTTGTTTGCTTGTTTTTAGGAGTTTTAGTTTGGAAAGTTATCAATCAAAAGATTCTGCGGTTTAAAAGTGCTGATTTCTCGGGATTTTGATTGGAAAATAGCTGGTCTCTACTAAAGATTGCTGGTCTCGACTCAAGGTTGCTACTCAGTGTTCTCGACTCGACATCAGCAGTCTCGAATTGTCTACTCGAAACCAGAGGTCTCGACTGGAGGTCTCGACTAGTCCTTTCTTCACTCGAAACAAGTGGTATCGACTGGGTACTGTTCACTAGAAACCAGAGGTCTCGAGGTGTGCATATTTGACTCGAAACAGAGGTCTCGACTCGAAACAGTAGTCTCGACTAGAAACAGTAGTCTCGACTGAACTGAGTGGTTGCGAGTTTCAAAGTGGTGGAATTTTTCTAGGCAATCGTAGGAAAAATTTCACTGTTTCGTGTTTAGAGAATTATCCAAAACTCTTCTGGACAAACCGTTTGCACCGTTGGACTCCTTGGATTTTTAGGACAAAAATATACTCTGGAAAATCCCGAAAAAGGTCTTCGACATTATATATCATTGGAATCGTATTTTCGAGACGAATCTAACAGTATAATTTGGTAAAAACAGTTTTCAGAAAAATTTTGTACGGTTTTACTAGTCTGCAACGTTAAAATGTCGAACAGGTCTAATTTGAATGAGCTTTTGAGAATGGAGCATGAGGTCGGCACTACCAACAAACCGCCTAAGATGATGAAGGTGGAAAACTATTTGACATGGAAGGATCGTTTTCAATCCTTCATTCAATATCAGGACACACGCATGTGGATATGTATTGAAGATGGGTACACAAACCCAACACACGAATTTGAGGGCAAACCACGTAGAACAGCCTATGTGAACATGCAAGAGGCTGATAAAAAGATGTATGAGGCTGAAAAGAGAGCCTTGGCTGCAATAAAAATGTCCTTACCTGATAGCATCAAGCATACCTTCAAGAAGTACACTAATTCAAAGGATATGCGGGATGCATTAGAAAAGGGATATCAGGGAAATGCAGATGTCAAGAAGAACAAAGTTAATCTACTGAAGAAGCAGTTCGCTGTTTTCAAGTACATGAAACATGAGTCACTTGAGGACATCATCACTCGATACTACCATCTGATGTCGGAAATGGAAAATTATGAGATAGATTGCTATTCTGACGTAGAGAAGAATGACAAGTTGCTCGATGCCTTACCTACTAAATGGGATATCTACACTCTCATGATTAAAGGGGAAGCAGATTATCAGACAAAAGATCTTGAGGAGGTTGTTGGTAAGCTAAGAGCTTATGAGCTCAACATGAAGAAGAAGGAAACAGGCTATGATCAGGTTCAGGATCCGGGAGTTTACAATGGAGTTCCATCTTCTTCGTCTCACAACGCTTCTAGCGACTCTGCTACTGCGTTTCTATCGTGTGAGAATGAGCAGGTCACAGTGAATGAGGATGGTGATGTATGTTTTGTAGCTGCCTCAGGAGGATCAACAGGAGCCAAGAGAACATCAGCTTCTAAGCAGAGTAGTAGTACAAAGTCGATGCCTATGAGTGTTAAGTCTGCAGAAGAGCATCTTGCTCTACTTGCTTCATTTGTTGCTTCTTATGAGAACTACATTCAGGGGAAGATATCTGATCCTGCCACTTTAGATGAAGATTATGATCAGATTGACCCCGATGATCTAGAAGAGATGGATTTGCAATGGCAAATGGCCATGATTTCTAGACGAGTGAAGAGATTTATGAACCGGACAGGAAGGAAGTTTGTAGGGAAGAGTGTTGGTTTCTACAAGACCAAAGTGAGATGCTTTAACTGTCAAAGTTATGGGCATTTCGCTAGGGAATGTCAAAAACAAAAGTAGGAGACTTCGAGTCAGAGTTCAAACAATAGGAATGCATCAACAACTCTAACTCAAGAGCGTTGATCTCTACAGCAAGAGAAGGTTCATATGACTGGAGTGTTCACTTAGAAAATGATGAGAATGTCACTCAGGCATTCATGACAGAAATCGTGCCAGTTGATGATGGTGAAGCTACAGTAGATGATGCTGAAGTTGAAAAGGAAAGTGAAGCTGAGGTAGATAAAGCTGATCAGACAACAGATGCTGAAGAAGAAAAGCCAAAGTCTGAGCATGAAAGAGAAGCTGAAGAGAAAGATGCAAAATACAAAAGAATGGAAGCTCAAATTGCTGCTCTCATGGCCAACTCAGACAAATCAATAGGAGAGGTAAGTAACTCTGCTACTTCTGTTTGTTTAAAATGTCGTGAATTACAGGGTGAGGTTGACAGGTTGTCAACACAAAACCAAAGTCTGGTAAACGAGATGTCTAACATAAAAGAATCAATTTTTTTTGCTAAAAGAAATGAGTCGTTATATTTGAAAAAGATAAAAGGCTATGAAGCTGAAATTGAAACTTTAACATGCAAACTAAACGAAAAACTTCAAGTCATAGACTTAGCTCATGACATGATGGGTGAGAAAACAAAAGAGATTTCTGAAAAATGCAAAGAGTTGTCAGATGCACAACTCAAAATTGTTGAACTTGAAAAGAAATTAAGTCAATTCAGGGACTCTACTTTTGTTATGAAACACATGATGAGTGGGTTGAAGAAAAGTAATGACAAGACTAGTGTGGGCTTCAAGGGCTTTAATGAAGTCCCACCTCCTCTTAGTCACGACTATTCGTTCTTACCTGACGAAGATGAGTTAACAGACTTTCTATCAACATCACCTAGTAGCTCTACATCAAGTCAAGGTAATGTCTCTGAAAATGATGATTCTAAGAAGGATAATAACAGCAAACCTGTTTTGTAAAAGAAAACTTCACATCCTAAGAATAAAAATCCAACTTTTCTTAAAAAGGTAAATTTTGTTCAAGGAAGTGACACGAAAAATGAAACAGCTGTTATAGAAAATGGATCAAATGTAGAGTTTGCTAAAAACAAAAACAAAGAAAAATATGAAACTAAGCAAACTGAACCAAATCCTTCTAAGGCCTCATCATCAAAACAAGGATCTAGTTCAAAGGCTTCAGATAAGAAGTCTTCGAAAAAGAGATCGTGCTTCAAGTGTCACACCAAGGGACATGTAGCTAGCTGCTGTCCTAACAAAAAGACTGAAGCACAAGTGAGTGAGAAACAAAGAGGGAAAAAACCAGAAAAGAAAGGTGATAATGAGGAGAAAGTCTCAAATTCTCCAAAGAAATCTGCTCCTAAGCAACAAGAGGGTGTTGCTGGTGGTGTAGATAAGGCTGAAAAAGGAACTCCACAAGTTCCTCATTTTCAAAGAAATCAACCAAGATTTCAGCCTGAATCTACATCAGGCAGATATGAGAGACCTAGAAGTAGTTCACCAAGAATGAACAATCATAATTCTAATAATTTCAGAAGTCAAGGTCAATATCAAAATCGATACCAAGAAAACAGTGGTCGAACTTTTTATAACAATGGCTTTAGAAATTACAACAATCAAGCTTCCAGAAATCAAAACTCAAGGTTTCAAAGGTCAAATAGTCCAAACACATATAGGAACCCTCAGGACCAGAGACCTTATGGAAATCAAACCCCATTTCCATCAACAAGTCTGATATCCAAGACTCCAGTTAGGAGTAGTGGATATTGGATGGATGTTGATGTAGTTGGTGAATTTGGATGACCCAAGACCATTAAGGCTTGGGTCCCCCAATCTAACTAATCCTTTGGTTGGTGGGTGCAGGAGCTGCTAAGGAGGATTATCAACTTATGGTATGTTGATAGTGGCTGCTCCAGGCACATGACAGGGGATGCGAGATTGTTTTCTGAATTTGAAGAATATGATGGTGGACATGTAAATTTTGCTGGTGCTAAAGGTGGTAGAATTACCGGACGAGGAAAAGTGACGAATGGGAAGATCACGTTGGACAAAGTGAACTATGTTGAGTATCTTAAACACAATCTCATGAGCGTGTCTCAAGTCTGCGACAAGGGTCACTCGGTCCACTTTACCAAGTCTGAGGCATTGGTGTTGAAACCGGGTTTGGTTATTCCGGACGACTGGATAGTGATGCTTGCACCAAGGAAAAATGATACTTATGTCATGGACATGGGTGCCAAGGATCCGACTGCTGCTGTGGCATATTTACTATCAAAAGCATCTGAAGCTGAATCGATGTTGTGGCACAGACGCATGGCCCATATTCACTATCGAAAAATGAATTACCTTGTTAAAAATGAGCTAGTGAAAGGGGTTCCAATGCAGAGGTTTCAAGTGGAAGATAAATGTCTTCCATGTCAAAAGGGAAAACAACACAAGAAACCTCATATGTCTAAAATAGTAAATTCCATAGATGCCCCTTATGAATTACTTCACATGGATTTATTCGGTCCAGTGAACGTAAGGAGCATAGGTGGAAAGTACTATTGTCTTGTTGTCATTGATGATTACTCACGATACTCATGGGTTTTCTTTTTAGGTACAAAAGATGAGATAACGGAGATGCTGATAGATCTTTTCACAAAACTGGAAAACGTCCATGATGCAAAGATCAAGAGGATAAGGAGTGATAATGGCACGGAGTTCAAGAATCAAATACTAGATCTCTACTATCTGCGCAAGGGAATAGAAAATCAATATTCCGCTCCTTATACGCCTCAACAGAATGGAGTCGCTGAGAGGAAAAATAGGACGTTAATTGAAGCCGCTAGGACGATGCTTTCAGATTCAAAGCTACTAGTTCTTTTCTGGGGAGAAGCTGTGAATACAGCTTGCTACGTCCTAAACAAAGTTTTAACTGTTAAACGTTTTAACAAAACTTGTCATGAGTTGATGTTTAATAAAAAGCCAAACTTGGAAGGCTTTGAACCATTTGGATTACCCTGCACCATTGTGCGAAATAAAGATAAACAAATATTCGGTGAGGTGGCTGACGAAGGCTACTTTCTAGGTTATGTACCTGGCACACCGAATAAAAGGGTTTTTAATCTAAAAACTGGTAAAATTGAGGTTGTGTTTATTGTTGAAATTACTACATACAAACCTCAACAATCAACGAATGGACCAGCTATATTATATGATTATGAAAATGTTTTTAAATCATTTAATATTCCTGAGTTTTCTAATGCAGATGATTCTCAGTTGATTCAAACAGTGATTAGTGAAGACGATGAAGGCGAGTTCATGCCTAGATCGAATGTTGATATAACAGATGCTCCGGAAACTTCCCAAGGTGCTGTAGATCCTGATTCAAGCGATAGTGAACCTGAACCCAATCAGGGGGAGGATTTCATTAATCCGTTTGCAAATCAGAATATTCAGGGGGAGATTGGATCAAACCTGGGTGATAATCTAGAAGTTGATGCTGTTGCTACTACACGAGCAAATAGAGATCATCCGGTTGACATGATACTTGGGGATCCTACTGATGGTGTTCAAACGAGAAGAAGCATAGCAGCGAATTCTGGATTATTTGTTTCAATTGAGAAGACTGGGATTGTTAACGAATGCTTGTATAGTTGCTTTATCTCCCAAGAGGAGCCGAAGAACATTCATATGGCTCTTAAAGACAATTCATGGGTTGAAGCTATGCAAGAGGAATTGGCCCAGTTCGCAAAGTTGAAGGTTTGGGAGTTAGTTGACCTTCCTAAAGGTGAAAGAGAGATTGGCACTAAATGGGTGTTTAGGTGCAAGAAGGATGAAAGGGGTATTTTCACGCGCAACAAGGCTCGATTGGTGGTTAAAGGTTTCAATCAGCAAGAAGGGATTGATTACAATGAGGTGTTTGCACCAGTGGCAAGGTTCGAGGCAATTCGGTTGTTTCTAGCTTTCGTTTCATTCAAGGGCTTTAAAGTTTATCAACTAGCCGTGAAGAGTGCATTTCTTTACGGGAAAGTCTAAGAAGTGGTGTATGTCTCACAACCAGATGGGTTCGTTGATCCAGACTATCTAGATCGAGTTTACAAACTTGATAAAGCATTGTATGGATTACATCAAGCCCCAAGGGCGTGGTACGAGACACTGTCTACACATCTGATCAAGAATGGTTTTGAAGGAGGTCAGATTGACAATACACTGTTCATTAAGAGGAAGAAAGAAGATTTTCTGCTGGTACAAGTATACGTGGATGACATCATCTTTGGGTCATCAGATGAAAACATGTGTAAAGAGTTTGAGAAGGTGATGAAGAGCAAGTTCGAAATGAGCGCTATGGGTGAGCTGTCCTACTTTCTGGGATTACAAGTTGATCAGAAGGAGGATGGGATGTTTATTCATCAAACGAAGTATGTGTATGACATTTTGAATCGGTTCAAAATGAATGATTTCTCTACTTTCAACACACCCATTTGCGAAAATCACAATCTTGGCCCAGATCATGAAAGTACTGAAGACATTGATCCTACTCAATACAGGGCAATGATTGGTTCTCTAATGTATTGACTGTTTCAAGACCCGACATTATGTTTGCCGTATGCTTGTGTGCCAGATATCAGGCTAATCCGAAAGAGTCACACATGAAAGCAGTGAAGCGGATTCTTCGTTACTTGAAGGGGAAACCTAAACTTGGGTTATGGTATCCAGTTGATAGTGATCTGAATTTCGTTGCTTACACTGATTCAGACTTTGGAGGATGCAAGTCAAACAGAAAGTCAACAACTGGTGGTTGTCAGTTCTTAGGAGGCAGGATTGTGTCTTGGCAATGTAAGAAGCAATCTTGTGTGTCTACCTCTACGTGTGAAGCTGAATATATTGCTGCGGGTAGCTGCTCTTAGGTTCTCTGGATTCAACAGCAGATGCGCGATTACGGTTTGGATTTCACTCGTACTCCTATTATAATAGACAATAATGCCACTATATCAATCACAAACAATCCCGTAAAGCACAGTAGAACTAAACATATTGACATACGTCATCATTTTATACGGGATTGTGCTGAAAAGAGACTAATTAAACTACACCGAGTCGACACACTAGATAACCTTGCTGATCTATACACAAAAGCTTTTGATAGAGCTCGCTTTGAACATTTAGTCAAACTCAACGGGATGAGGAATCCTGAATAACTGTTTTTTCATAAGAATTTTGTAAATAGTTTACTGCTTTCTTAAAAATCAAAAATACAAAAAACATTGAAAAATTAAAAACATAAAAAATAGAAAATAAAAAATGAGTTATCACTGTGTGAAAAAGAAGAAATGATAGTACATCAGCAAGTTAGATTGTCACACTCAAACTGAATTAAATTGCTTCAGTGTGATAGCAGCTTCATCATATGATGTACCAGTAGGCAAAAGCATGAAATAATCAACTTACCAATGTGATATAAACCTAAAAGCACTGAGTATGAGTGGGGAACACATCAGTGGTGTATGGTTTAATGACCTTAAATCTTGTGTTGATAGATTGCCAAAATCTGAGGTTTTGGGTCTTTATACTGTTATTTCATCCGGGGATATCAAGGTTGTCCTTCTGCTGCATCCAGATACATGCTGACCTAGGCACAACTAGGATATCTTAAAAGAGCTAAAAATGCCAAAACCCTGAAAATGAAGAAGCTCTCCTAGAGAGTCATTCAAAAAGTGCAAAATGCATAAATCGTACCAAAAATGGTATTTGTCTTAGCCCTCGTTAGATATTTTGGTCTCTTTGCTGTACGGAAGTACTGACCTGATCACCAATTATCTAAACGTTGAAAAACAAAACGGATGAATTCAGTATACTCACCTACTACGATGAATCTTTGTGCATACCTTGATCACGGGGGTATATCCTGAAGTGGGACACACTAATATTTCAGAATAAAATTACCTTAACGTATCATACGGTAATGGTACTTGAAATATTCTTGCATTTTGTTTAAGTGGATAAACATACTGGTAATCGTCTTGGACTGCTTTTCACGAAAAATTAAATAAAGAATTATCAAATAGTGTGAAAACAGTTTGATTGTGCTGATATGATCTTCTTACCAGTGATTCTCACAAAAATAGAGTGTTTATTGTTTTTCGTATTTATTTGCTTTCAGAATATACAAAAATACAAAAATAGTGTCTTTTTCTGTTAAAATTCTTAATGTATGGAAAACTGTTATTCTTGGAGGAGTTGTTACCGATAGGGGGAGACGGTGTTAGAAAGTGGGTTCAAAATTTTCAAATCACGCAGGTTATATGGTGTTTGTTTAAAATTTATGCGTGTTGATGCTTACTGAAAATGCTTAATCTGTGTAACAGTTTAAATATCTCTTGAATAATAATAATTGTTTAACTATGTTGAAAAATTCTTATGGTTTCTCGAGATGTTTGTTTTATAGTATACAGATTGAAGCAGTGTGTTGCTAAAGAGTTGCTGTGAAGAGATGAGGAGTTTGTTGCTGCTTGGTGGAATCCTCCTTTTACAATGGAGAATGGATGCTGTGAAGACTTACTTGGATTGCTGAATCAAAACTTGGAAGATTTGGTGATTTGATACATCAGCTTAGGGGGAGTCTGTTGCTGACAGAATTCATGTTGAAGCTGACGCTATCCAAAGACCAAAGACTGTGATATTCTGAAGACTAAAGTTTCCTTTGCAAGCTATTGTCAAGGGGGAGTTTGTTGGTGCATTTTCTGTGACAACAGCGTTGGATTGGTCTTTGGATATTGAACACGTGTTTGGGCCGCGAAGACTTATGAAGACTGAATGGAATTCGAGTTTGTTAAAGCCCAAATCGTTCAAGTTCAAGTTAAAGTCCATCTAGTTTAGCCCGAATTGTATCTAGAATTCGTATGGGCTTGGCCCAGTTCGAATTGTATGGTTGTGTGTATATAAACAACCTTAAGCTAGAGTTTTAGGGTTAGACTTTTAGGCAATTGAGAGAGAATTTGAATACATAGAACATTGGCTGTGAGTTCATGGAGATCTTTAGTGATTGTAAATGTTTCTGTTGGATAATCATAGAAGATCTGTTGGTAAATCGTTTCGTGTTCTTGTTTCTGTTTGTTTGGTTTATCAAGGGGATTCCGCACCCTTGGTAGATTGTCAGTTTTGTTAAGATCCATACGGGATAGGGACCTACACAGTTTACACTGGTAAATACAATTAAGTGACTCTTTTGAAAAGTGTTTATAAAATTGGTTTGGATGCACAAGGCATAAAATCTTTTATAACTTGGGACAATTATTTAAAATAATCTTGTATATAGATTTACATGTTTGTCGTACGTGCAGGGCCCGGAATAGAAGAGCCGAATCATGATTAATTAACACACCACGAATATAACCCATAAGGAGTTATCCTTACGTGTGGTTATATTTTGTATCTTAACTAGGTGTTGCCCCGTCCGCGTTGCGGGGCGATAGCCGAATAATTCTCAGTCAATTAAAAAAAACAGTACCATAGTTTTGCTAGAAAGAAAAAGTAAAAAGAGTGTTAGGCAGCTCCTTGACATGATTTTTAGCTGGGGGCAAAGTCTTATTTTTACTTGGGGGAAAATCAAATTTTTTTCCCGAGGGTAAAATCCTAATTTTTAGCTAGGGGAAAACCATATTTTTATTTTGCACCGGGGGCAAAAAAACGTAAGTTTGAATTGAGGGTGATATCGAAATTTTTAACTGATGGGAAAATCATAAATTTTAGTTGGGGGCAAAAGAATAATTTTATTTTGAACTGGGGGAAAATCATAATTTTGAACCGAGGGTAAAATCGTAATTTTGAGGTAGGGGAAAACCATAATTTTATTTTTAGCTGGGGGCAAAAAAGTAAATTTAAACTGAGGGTGAAATCGTAATTTTGAGCTGGGGGCAAAGGCATAATTTTATTTTGAACTAGGGGTGAAGACGTAATTTTAAACTGGGGGCAAAACAGTAATTTTAAAGCGGCTATAAAATAAAAAGTTGAGGGTAAAATCGTAATTTTTGAACCGAGGGCAAAATCATAATTTTGAGCTGCTGGCAAAAGGGTTAGCATATTTTTTTAGTTGGGAGAAAAGCATAATTTTAAACTGGGGCAAAATCGTAATTTTAAAGTGAATATAAAATAATAAAATGGTTGGTCCAATAGAAGAGGGGCGGCCGCCCATTTCGACCAATGGCAGGGAAGCACTATTCCCTGCCATGGTAAATGTATATGTTGAAAATTCCCTTTTTGGGGAAAAGAATCCGTATCGCAACTGTCAGGTGTATGCCTACACCCCGTGCTTAGGTCGTGGCCATTTGCATTTAAATGATGCCAAAGATATCCAGGACACGGTCATTAACCCCCAAATGCTTTGTATCAAACAAGACAGATTAAAACGGGTTCTCTCAATGATATAACCACTAATCTATTAAATATTCAATACCCGACCAAGCGGTAATAATTTACCATATCCCAAGCTCGTATAAGGGAAAATAAGTTAAAAGTATTTACCTGAGCTAAAATGTAAATTCTACTCAGTCGTATATTCTAATCAACAATTGTAGGTAGCTTTTACTGGGCTCCTAATCTGGAACGAAGGTTTTAATAACCTATTAGATTCCTAACATGTCTTATTCAAGTTGTAACTTAGACCGGTTAGTTTTAAAGAAAAGTTTATGGTACGAAACGCGAGATTAAGCGATGACCGGATTGGAATGTGATTTAGACCCAACAAGTATGAAGACTTGTATAAAATGGGTAAACTAAATACATTCTGGATTTTGAAATAAATATGATAAGGTTTGACCCGTTTCGGTTAATTTATGCAAACTAGTTAGATAAACCGTACCGAACGCGTATAAGCATAACGGGTAACCGGATGAGTCAAGTACAAGTTCCATAAGTTATTATGCTTAAAATATGTTGTGATATCAGTATGATATATTCAATTATGCCCAAAATGAATTTAAAACCAATTTAAGCCCCATAAGGGTATTTTGGTCATTTTAAAGTTTATAAAAGAGGTTAAATAGCAAACTGAGGTTCTGATCTAAAATAATCAGTAAAAATAATTATTTTATCATGTTACATCAGTAAAATATCATACATATGTGAAGTTTACCATTTATGGCCAAACTATGCACCGGAGGGGCATTTTGGTCATTTCACATATGTTTTAAGGACCAAATTGGAAATCTGAGTTCAAGACTTATACTTACTGTTAAGATATTAAAATTTATTTATGAATTCAGTAAGTATCATGTCTTAGGTGCTAAATATGGTTTTAAACCATACTATGCGCCTAATTCGTATAAAAGTCGATATTTGAGATGTTTATAAAATTCTGAGATTTTTATCAGTCTTGAATGCTTAAAATATTCTATTTAATATATAACATCAGTAGGAAAATGTTTGGCATGTAAATGATGTGTAAAACTCATTTTATTAAGGGTATTATTGTCAATTACCGAGTTCATGCAAGAACTCTATGTTATGGTCAGTATAAAATTTGACCAAAAATTCCAAAATTCCCTAAAAATTATATTAAATCAGTAGGTAATGAGTTTGGTGCCAAAATTTGTGTTTAAATATGATTTATGCTAAAAATGTCATTTAATTAACAAAAAGTTTCATTTTACGCTATCTTGCATAACTTTAGTTTGAGACCAGAAACTGATGTCAAATTTTGTGAACATACTAATAATTCAGTAATAAAGCTTTTTGTCCTCTCACATTTCCAAAAATCTCGTTTTTATAACATAAGGGCAAATAACGGAAAATGCAATGTACTATGATTTCTAAGGGACCATGTAGTATAACCTCCGAGGGTTATACTAACATATAATATGGTCACAAAGGAACCCTAAGGCATAACTAAACTAAGCTAATTCGGGTCAGAACTGAAAGTCAAAGCAAAAGTCTACTTTTGCGACTTTCGGTTGCGAACCGAGCCTAATACTTAGAATTGTCGGGTTGAACATGTCTAAACATGTTCTTATATTATCTACCAAGTTGTTTAAGTGATAAAACATGGTTCATAACTTCTACATTATCAGTTTTTATTATTTTATTAAAATCTGACTAGTTTGACTTTTTGACTAGTTACTTTGACCCGACAATTAACTAAGTAAACGTGATAATTAGGAGGTGCCCTTTTGAGGGATTAACACCTACCTAATTACGATCACGTAGCCATATTTGCCTCGAACAATGGCTGGATCATTTTAGGTCTAAACCGAAAGTCAAAGCGTTATTACGACAACTTTGACTTTTGGTCTTTAAACACATAAAAACCAAACTAGAGTGGCTAAGGACACTTACATCAGGTCCTTGCATGAAAATTGAACTAAGGTGGGCTCCTTCTTGATCAGGAATCCCAGAGAAATGCTCAAGCAAGTGAGATGTGAGAGTTTAGAGTGAAGGTGCAAGGATTATGGCTGCCTTAAGGGCCTTTATATAGTGCATGGAGCCTCCTCTAGATCATGCCAAGTGTTTAGGGGCTCTCTAGGATCAATCCAAGTGTAATACCAGATGTTTAAAACCATTAACAAGCTCAAGGTTTCGAATTATGAGTGTTAGAGTGGTTTATTTGGGCTGCAAGGAAGAACCTGCAGCTGTAAGTAAGATTCTGTCAAAATGAGGTCGTTGCCGCACGCCACAGCAAAAGGGGTAGGCTGTGGCGTCGCGCTACCACCCCTATCTCAGCAAACAAGTTTTAAACTTGTCACTTTTAGTCCCTGCACCTTTATAAGCTTTGTAACTTTCACTTTAGACACAAAAGCCCCTTGTAGTTAGTTTGGAGATGATCTAGGGAGTATAACCAAACACCATTAGGTCCGGTTTCGTTAAACGATCACTGAAAACACTAGTTTCTCCCCTTTGACGCTTTTAACCCTTTAATTTGCGAACTTGTGCGTTTTAACGCGAAATGGCATAAAAGCCTTTCTAGATCAATAACAAGTATTTCCAAGAGTATGATGGGATATTACGACACTCTAGTTTACTCCAGTTCACTTAAATGGTCGCTCAAAGGTGTAGTTTTAGAGTTTGATGCTTTTGGTCCCTCTAACGCACAAATTTGCGCGCATTATCATTCTATTGTGTCAAAGCCCTGCGTTGTCCATGTTAGGCATTCTCGAGAGTATTATCAAACATCACGATGCTTCGGGTTCGTTAAAAGGTCACTCAGAGGTATAATTAAACATGTTGACGCTTTTTTTAGTCCCTTTGACGCACAAACTTTCAAATAATTATGCAAACGGCTCCTCTCGACCAACAAGTGGCTCTCTTGTGAATATGATTACCGTGTAACATCATTCAGAGGCTTAGTTTAAGCATGTTGACACTTTTAGTCCTTTTTGTATTCAAAGTTTTCGATTTTTCGCAAAATTAGTCCTTTATAGTCAACGTTTGACTTCATTAGGGTTTAGTACGCGTGTCAACACATCATTGGTCATGATTTTACGAGGTGTTACAATCGGTTGGTCATTCGACTGGAAAGTGAGTTTGTGAAATATTTGAACTTTTGAAGTTTTCGTTGTAGTATAGATAAAGTCATTCGATCGGATGGTCACCCGGACGGATGGCCGTTCGATCGGATGGCTATTCGGTCGAAAACTGATATTCTTTGATGTTTAGAAGAATTGTTTAAGTGTTGAGATCACAAGTTACCTGGTCGGATAGTCGTTCGATCGGATGGTCATCTGATCGGACGGCTATTCGATTGAGCAACCTTCAGTTTGAAAACTTTGTGAAATCAGTTAAGTTTGAAAAGTTTGCGGTTTGATGGAGACGGCATGACGACGTGTTAAACAACGGAAATCACATCAAGTCCAACTCGTCCGACCGGATGGGAATCACCCCGTTCGACCAGACTCAACTGTCCTTAACGTAGTTTCATATTCAACCCGTGAATCAGTCGTATCTTCGGTAGAAATCCATTATCAGATCGGTTCTCTACTAGAAAATGAGTAGAGAGCCTGAACAAGTCCAGATTCTAACGGTTTTGAGTGAAAAGTGAAAGATGTTGAAGAAAACTTTGAAACAGTTGTTAATTGTTTAGATTTAGATGAAATCAGTGTAAAAACTGTCACACCCTGACTTTTGCGGAAGCGTGATTATGTGTGACTTGCTTAATATCATTGCATTCAACCATAACAAACAACTATACGATAAAAACCCAAGATGTTCATCCATAGATAAGTTTTAAAACATTACAACAACATTGTTTTAAAATCCTAAATACTGACTTCAAATCCAAATTACAAACCATTCAAATTGTTTTGAGTTCCATAAGGACTCGACGAAAGACACTAATAAAACTAGGCTTCGAACTATGTATCTTATCCAGGATAAGATACACAATCCAAACCTTTAGACACTGGATGACATCTTTTATTTCAAACATCACTTGAAACTTCCAAACGCCCGCCGGATCCACATTCAGTTTCCTGCACTACTAGAAAATACACTACTCTTGACACGCGAATAATGACACGCGCATATTTTATGACATTCAAAAGTGTATGTCAAGAAAAAAATGTCATGGTTTACAAAATTTAATAAATCTATGGCATTCTTTTTTGTGTGTCATGTTTTTAGCATCATTAAAAAAACAAGATTTTTCTTGACACGCAAATAATGACACACGCTCATTTTATAACATTCGAAAGTGCCTGTCAAGAAAAAAATGTCATGGTTTTACAAATTTCAATATATTTATGACACAGTTTTTTGTGTGTCATCCTTTTAGCGACATAAAAAAACAAGATCTATCTTGACACGCGATTAATGAAACACACCTATTTTATGACATTTAAATGCGTGCCAAGAAAAAATGTTATGGTTGCACAAAATTTAATAAATTTATGAAACTGTTTTTATGTGTCATTTTTTTCGTGTTCTAAAAAAACATTATATAAAAATAAGGGTTAATTTCCTATAGCAGTTATTCACTACAAAAAATGCCATTCAGTGGCACACACTTTTAATGGTATTTCGGTTTTGTGCCACTAATTAAGTTTTTAATGACACTTTATGTATGTTATTGCTTAGTACATACTTTTAGTGACATTTAGTTTTTATGCCATTAATTTAAGCTTGTAGTGGCACTTTACGTATGCCACTAGAATAGGGTTGTTCATGAGCTGAGCCAGGCCAAGCTCGATCTCGGCTCGTTTTTTAAACCGAGCTGAAAATCTAAGCTCGGGCTCGGCTTGGTTTGGCTCGATTTTATAAAAAAAAACATTAATATATACCTTTTAAAATTCAGTAGCCTAAAATATTATTCAATACTTTAAAAGAATATATATTCAAAATAAGTTCAACCAAATACCTTATAAATCAAAATCAAGTTCAACAGCGCAAAATAAGTTTTAATTTCAATGAAATACAGTATTAGTTAATTAGTATGATAATCAACCTTCAAAATATGCTATAGATATCAAATTACAAATATATATACATGCAAATAGTAATCAGTTTTTTTTTGTAATATATTATAATGTATATAAAATTAAAATTTATTATAAGTAAATAATCCGAGCTAAACCGAGCTGAGCTACAAAGCGAGCCAAACCGAGCCAACTCGGCTCGTTATGAGCCGAGCCGAGCTAGGCTCACTTTCTAACCGAGCCATATCGAGCGAGCTTTTTCCGAGCTAAATCCGAGCGAGTTTCAAGCGAGCTCCGAGCCGCGAGCTTTTTAAACAGCCCTACACATGAATATTGTGAGTTTTTTAGGGCTGTGGAAGAAGGTTGTGGGTTTTTGCAGTACCGGTGTGCTGATTCATTCCCAAAAGTAAAGATCTTTATGTAGAAGATCGTCATCAAAATCATAGCATTTTGGGTTTTGTAAGTCATTCTCATTTTTGTGGGTTTAGGTTGAATAACCTAGTCCGTGATTAGATTTTGGTGCAGAACTTGTATCATGGCTGGTATACATGTTTTGTTCGTGTAGTAAATTTCAATTCCATACTGTATTTGATGGATGGATGGATAGAGAGACTTAACTGTGGAAATGCAGGGTTGATAGGCGACTACTTTGGCAACGGTGAACGTCTGATTCCATCGTCATATTCTTGCTTATAAATTGTTTAGGATTTTTGTTTATTCACAATCATTGTAAATATCAATAGTTTGATTCATTATTGAACAACTAAACAAGAATGCACATAAAGATACATGAGTGCTTAGGTTATTTTTAATTGTATTGCAGGTGTAGCGGTCTCTGCGCAGCAAGCAGTTGTCATTGCCCTCACTAATGTGTTTTCATAATTTTTTTCTTCCTTTTTATATATTTCCCCCCTTTAATAGGCCTGATGTTGCCTTAATTGATAGCTTCCATTAGAGATGCCAATTTCTACACAGTTATTTATGGATGGGTCAGTTTGTGGTATATGTTTTATCTTTAACGGGTAAACATAGAAATTGATGAAAAGGGAACGGTTAAAAGTCTCCCATAGTGTATTTTTAATTCTTGAAACCTTCATAATTATTTTATTTAAAAAGTTAACTAGTAATGAGTAATATTATAGTTTAATCATATTTGAGATACTAGTTCAAAAATTGCTGTTACAATTTGGACAAAAAGTGTTACGGGGTCAATCCAATGCGGTTGACCCGTTCTATCCGCAATCAGTTTTGACCCGTTACTGATCTTACCTGACCTGCCATTTCGCCACTTCTAATCATAAAAATGTAGTAACTGGTATTTTGAAGGAACCCTTGGTCAAAGCGTCTGATATTGCCTTTGTTGTGACAGCTGACCTGCTTAGTGCTGCCCCATGAGCATTGCAATTTGTTGCAGTCAAAATCAATATGGAGTACAGAACAAACTGTTGAAACATGCTCACCTGTTGAGAGCATATTGCATCTTGAGCCTATAGAAGTATATAAGCTAGATTTCGAAAAGTTCAGATTTTTTTAATGATTTTAGCAGGCTAGGATATGTTATCTTCTTAGCAGCATCAACATGTGTCTGTGCAGTACGTTCATCAAACAAAAATAACTAATATTTGTAATGGTTTCTATAAAGGTCAACATATTCAAAGGGATCACATTGCCTGATGCTCCACGATTCGAGAAAGTGTTTGGAGGACAGTTTATTGGACATGTATTATTTTCATTCATCAATAGTTTACAGGATCATATGCATATGCACCTTGTTTTCATTCGTTATGATTTGGGAAAGTACTTTCATATGTGCGTATACTCTTTTAAAATATAGAAAATAGTTTCATGCCACCGTGTCATTTATAATAGAGTAAAATGTCATTTTCGTCCCTAGGGTTTGTCCAGTTTTGCGACTTTCGTCTAAA
This sequence comes from Helianthus tuberosus, assembly GCA_030545235.1. Classification (NCBI taxonomy): domain Eukaryota; kingdom Viridiplantae; phylum Streptophyta; class Magnoliopsida; order Asterales; family Asteraceae; genus Helianthus; species Helianthus tuberosus. The sequence continues at coordinate 16,528,502 of CM060410.1, forward strand.
GGTTTGTTTTTTCGCATATGGATCCAAAGGTTTTGAAATCTTGCTGTTTTCATCCGGCTCGTTAACTCCATCCATTTTTCTCTGTTAAGTCAGGGGTGTTTTTGTCTTTTTCGTTAACTTAAAGGGCAATTCCGTCTTTTTCACTTTATGTAAAAATACCGAATTCCCCTTTAAGTTAACAAAAAAGACGGAAATACCGCTGACTTAACGGAGAAAAATGGATGGAGTTAACGAGCCGGTTGAAAATGGCAAGATTTTAAATCTTTTGGATCCAGACTGGGTTTTAAAAAGCGCGCCTAGGCGCGAGGCGCATGCCTTGGTGCCTTAGGTAGCCTGAGGCGTGCTTTTTACAAAAAGCCCCCAAAAAGCGCAAATTTTGAAGGTTTTTCAGGCTTGAGGCGCGCGCCTCATGTATATTGGGTGTTTTTATACTGTTTTTAAGCATCAAACTGCTGTACAATAGGTTTTTTGGCTTGTACTTATAGGTAAAATCAAATATAAACCTTATTTATAGGTATATTATGAATAATGGATACTAAAAACCTATGGGATATATATAAAAAGTTATATAATCACTTTGCGCCTTGGGTACAAAAAGCCCGCCGCTTTTGTGCTTTGCGCTTCACACCTCGGTTTTAGACCCCATCGCTTTTGTGCGCCTCTCGCTTTTTAAAACCAAGATTCCATTATGTTAAGAGATGTTTTGAAAGGGAATTAATAATGTGTTATTTGGCTACAAATGAGTTAGTAAACTGTGAAAACCAAAAAAATGAGAAGTAAATATTCATCATGTGTTGATGATTTGTTTAAGTACTGTTGACACATGAGGGAGCTCATGGTCATATGAAGTATGAGTAATCACCATAAAATGGTGATTTAATAATGAGCCTAATAGAGCAACAGGTCACGAGAGAATGTGACTAAAACCATTGTATTTTAAAGTTATAAATAAATAAGAGAATGTTTCTAGTATAAAGAGATTTCTAGAAAAAAACATGATGCTCGGCATTAAACACATGTGTTTTATGTTGTATGAGTATGATCACTGGAATGTGTAGACATGTATAAGTATCACTGGATCGAATCAAGTCTCGGAACTCGGAAGGGGTCGAACTTGTTAACATTTGTATCTAAGTATAAGTAATAACAAAAAGGGCCATCACATGTTTTGTGATGTTTTGTTAACTCTACTTTTTTTACTTTTTCATTTGGTTTGAATCACAGATTTGGCATTGGCAATGTGATCAAACATTGTCGCTTTACATCGGCCGCGAGGCTTCAAAGGTATATCCATCCATAATATTCTTATTATATAATAATATTATACTTGTTGATATGTTTCCCATTTATTTATTAAAAGGTATGGATTTTTTTTTTTTTACAAAAACCACAACTAAAATCAATCTTCTTACGGAAAGCTGAATTGCCAGGTCTATTCAACTTCCAGGTCAAAATTACTTGATTTTGATAGAAATAATTTTCACCGTCTAGTGAAGTTGAAGGGAAGGAAAGTTCAATTTGATTCTATCAAACTCCAAAGATTAAGATGATGAGAGGACGAGATGGAATTTTGATTTTTGTCAACCGTGGTTGCGTTCTTTATGAACCAAAGTAAAGACACCGCCGCATCTTCGTCAGTAAGGTACTAATTTAGTAAAAAATATAATAAATATTCAATTTATAAAAATATGTAAGTGTGCTAACATATGAGATACACCATGTTACATCTTTACAAAATATTGCTTGTATTTATAAAAAAATGTTGCTTAGGTGGTGCCATGATATTCGTGGTGAGCATGCTACAAATAAGCCTTTGATAAAAACCATTTTCTAGGTACATATTTTTATATCTTTGTTTTGTTCTATTTAATTGGAAGCTTTCAACAATCTACTTTGGACTTTTCCTTTTTTCAGGTCATGATAAGATTATTCCATGCAAAACAACATTAGTTTTTTGTTTGCTATACGCGATATAACAATAGTAAGTGTGGTTTACACACGTATGTTTTAAATAAGAGTAAGTGTGATAAAACAAGTTGTCATGTTTAGTTGTATTATATATTTTCCTTATTGAGGAATTGACCAGATTGAAGTTGTTGATCTTTCTAGCTACGAAGAGAAGGAAGAATAGTTCAAAGAACAGGTAGAGTACATGTTTTTTTTGAACAAAGTATTATGATGGACATATAGACCTTAAATGATAAAGTGGCCTCATTTTACATCTTTTGTTTTCTTCATACCCTCTTCACTAATGAAAGAGTAGATGAAATTGGGTTTTTTTATTTTTTTTTTATTTTTTTTATTTTGTAGGTGAAGATGATCGAAGTGAGTAGGAAATCTGGGCATGCTACACAAGCAAATGGTGAAGGAGGTTCACTCGCATAGTTTAATGAAATATTGTGTATTTTTGTTAGTATTTTTTTGAAATATTGCATGAAATATTGGTTTGTTAGTATCAACATTAAAGAAATATTGTTAACTTTGTTATTTGAATAATTGAATGAAATGGATTGTTTTGATATATGTGTATTCTAATTTGTATTTTAAGACAATTATCATTTAATGTGAAATCTAGTAAAAATATATATATTTTTTTAAAACACCTAAATTCATGACACGTATCTAAGTGTGTCATCTTCTTATTTATGACATGGGCTTTCTTGACACGCAATGTGTGTCATGAATTTCTGTCATTAAATGTGCGTCATTAAATGTGTGTTATAAATGAGTGTCATAAATGTGTGTCATGAATGCGTGTCATTAAATGTGTGTCATAAAAACATGACACACAAATGCATGTCATGTTAATTTTATGACTCCTCAATCAACGACACGCTTTTGTGTGTCATAATTATCGTTTTATGACGCACAATGTGCGTCAAGAAATGTGTATTTTCTAGTAGTGCTGAAATACATGTAGTTTGAAAACATCAACAAAAGTTGAGCGAGTTCATGTGTTCGTATGTGTGCATGAATAAACCTTGAAATCATTGAAAATATGTATGTATTTGTAAACCCCGGTATGAAAGCAACAAGGAAAACATATCGATTAATGGTTTGCAAGGCCATTAATATGTGTGACGTGATGCAGGAAGGCTCAATCCTAGCAGATTTTGTACCGGGCTTCCGGCTGTAAGACATAGTCACCTCATGGGCCAAATCCCGGTCCTCATGGGTGGGGCTCGCAACACCCAAATAGATCTATCACTCATGTCCCTCGTTCCTACTACGAGGATTAATGGTCTTAAGCGTTGTACCCACCACTCACATGATCTAGCAGTACCTTCCTTAGCAAACCATACCATATGTAAACGTTTGTAAACAATTTGTAACATGTACTTCACCCCCGAAGTTATAAAACAGAAAACAGTTAAAAGAAAATGGGGGACATGAACTCACAGTCTTGCGTTCTTCGTATCCAATGTAACCCAAAGCTGCTACTTGTGCGCACGACTTCCTACAACGTACTACGGTCTATTAGACGGGCGGGTCGTGCCTTGACTTAGCCTTAATTATTGTCTTTGAGTTACGTTTCTTTGTGTCTTCAATATTATTCCAAGTTATATAATTATTTGGTAAAATAATAAATATTTTAACTTAAATTATATCTATTAAATTTTGGAATAATTGTTAAAGTAATATATTTTAACTTGTCACATTTATGCATTTGTATATGTAATATTTCCCAAGGATGGGTGTATACATACTCATATCTTAAACTTGTATATTTTGCCAAGTATCGGTGGCGTATTCTGGTGTATAATTATACGTACGAGAATACGTATTTTATTGTGTTTATTAAGTATTCTATACTTAATTTTTATGTTTATTTTTCTGGAATAATACTCTTAATAAATATTCATCAGTATATATTCTCAAAATATATATTTTAAGAAATATTACATAGAAAAATTATTTATTATTTTTCCCTTGGCAAAAATATTTATATTTCCATATAAGTCTCAAAAATAATATATTTTCAAGTTTAACTTAGAAAATATATATAATCTATTTTTCACCCAAAAATAATATATTCCATATTTATTTAAGAAAATACATATTTTCTCCCAAAATAATATATCTTCTAATAATTTCAAGAAAAATATATATTTTAATTTACCTAAAAATAATATATCTTCTTCTTGTCAAAAATATATCATATTTTTGTAACCATTATAAAAATCATATTGTTGTTCTCTTGGTGTCCAAAATACCAATTACCAAAATATACTTATGAATTTATTTCCGGAATATTTATGTAAGTTATATTCCTTGTTCGGTTTCTCCAATATTTTGGGTATAAATTATATATTTATTTCTTGGAATTTTGGTAATATTTTGTAGGGTTAGGATATAACAGGAAGTTTATTTGGCTAAGAAGGCTATGAAGTAATCTTGACCATCCATTTAGTTAATCAAGGGCTAAGATTAAATGAGGGAAATTGAAGAGAAAAAAAGAGGCGCGTGGGTTTGTTTAGCGGCATTCTAGTCAATCCAAGGCAATAGTTTCTCTCTCCTCCAATTCCCCCCCATTTTTAAACGTTAATAACTCTTTCATACGACATTATTTTTTTATAAAAATTGCACCAAAAAAACGAGCGTTTTTTTATCTTTAAAACGAGTATACTGTTGCTATATTTTCAAAAAAAAATTTAAAACCCAGTTGCGTAAAACGCAATGGAAAAAACCCAGTTGCGTAAAACGCAATGAAAAAAAAAACCTAAAAAATAACATTTTTCTAAAACGCAATGCACCAAAAACACAAAAAAAATGTCTTATTTGTAAAACGCAATAGCCAGAAAACACAAAGAAATGCCTTATTTGTAAAACGCAATAGCCTAAAAACACAAAAGAAAGTGTACTTTCTAAAACGTAATGGACTGAAAACACATAAAAATGTGTTTTACCTAAAACGCAATGCACCAAAAACACAAAGAAATGTCTTATTTCTAAAACGCAATTGCCAGAAAACACTTAAAATGTCTGTTTTCTAAAACGCAATGGACTGAAAAAGCATAAAAATGTGTTTTACCTAAAGCACAATAACTAAAAACACTTCAAAAATGTGTTTATCTAAAACGCAATAGCTAAAAAACACATAAAAATGTCTTATTTCTAAAACGCAATGGCCTAAAAACACAAAAGAAAGTGTATTTTCTAAAACGCAATAGACTGAAAACAAATAAAAATGTGTTTACCTAAAACCCAATGAACTAAAAACACTTCAAAAATGTATTTTTTCTAAAACGCAATGGCCAGAAAACACATAAAACTCTCTTATTTCTAAAACGCAATGGACACAAGCTGACCTGTCTGTGAATTTGTCTGAACCAGAGAGTAGCAAATCAAAAACTGTCTACGAATTACTGTCTTCGAAATGAGACAATTTCTGGAAAATTAAATTTTCTGATGCATTTTTATTAAAGCAATTTAATCAAAAAAAAATTTTCCGAGCTGCCCCTTGGACCCCGCCAGGGGCTGCCGCCCCTAGGACCCTGCCAAGATCGTAAAACGCAATGACTAAATCAAAAACCCAGATAATAAAAATGAAATTAAAGAATTTCTTACATGGATCGAAGTCGGTTTCTTCAACGATTGACGAAATTTGAATGATTGAAACACTTATCAGAGATCGAATCGAGCGGATCGAGTGATTATCTTCAAAATCACCAGAAAAAACGAGATTTTGTATGAAATTAAACTGGGTTTTCTTCAAAAAAGCTGAAGAACACGTTGATCGGGTGTTTGAATCATTGATTTGTGACGAAAATCGCATTATAATGTAGTGATTATTGAGATAGAAAGTGAAGAAATGGTTGAAGATGGTGGGTTTTGAAAATGGTGGGTTTTGATGTTACTGGGAAGAAGAAGGAAGAAGAAAAGGATAAGATTGACTAAAATACCCTTCCTCTTTATTTTAAATTTTGCCACATGTCCTAATCCTATTGCTTCCTATACTTTCTAGCCAAAATAAACTTCCTATTTGATCCTAACCCATATTTTGTATTGTAATTTCTTGGTATTTGTTAGGATCGGAGGCTCTACAGATTGTGTTTGTTTGTGAAATTTGAACAAATCAAATAGATATGAACAGTTTTAAGTGCAGCGGAAATGAATAACAAACTTTGTAAACACAATCAAAGGAGAATATAGTTTGATAAACAATTGCTTTTCATAGAGTCGAAAGATTACATCAAAAGCAAAAGGTTACAATGCAAGCTTACAGACTAAACTCCCCCTCAGCCTGATACTTCAGAATTGGTTGCACAAGATGAAAGGATTGAATTGAGGAGAAGAACTCTCTCAAAACGATCAAATATAACAGTACAGAGTACTGTCATATTTATAGGCAAACCAAACTACTGATGTACCTCAGCTGACGTCACCATGATAGTGACATCTAACAGCCTAACAACCTATAAACACTGGTCTATACAAACTACTGATTGTCTAACAACTGATTGATAATAAAATACAAAACAAGTTTAACACTGTTCACGTTCCACTGTTGTAGCCTAAGCACTGATTACTTGAACATCAGTGCTTTCTTCAAAAGGTGATCAGTCTTTGAATGAGCAGTGCTTGGGTCTTCAGCAGTACTTAAGAGACAGCAGTAGATATAGCCCAGTGTTTGCCTTTTAGCAGTCTTTAGTTGTTTCATCAGTGTTTAGTTCATCAGTAGTTCTTCAGAGCAGTACTTAGAGTGTATCAGCAGATAGAAAACCACTGTCAAGGGGAGAGCTTAGAGTAAACGTCTGCTTATTGTGAATCCACCGTTGTGACTAGGTTTTGGCTTTACGTTATCTGTTCCTCTGGTAGGGCTCAATCCCAACAATCTCCCCCTGGAACAGATAATGCCAAAACCTGTCATTATTCTGGATTTCTATTCTTCATCAGAAGTTCCTTTGCTTTTCTTTTGAATTCTTCCTCAAATTCTTTGGAACTTGAATCAGCCTCATCCCTGCACAGTGTAAGCTCAAGGAGATCTTGTAGATCTTCAACACTCAGGCCTAGTGCTTGATTCCTTGATATATGCCTCACTTCTCCATTGATTCTTATCAGAGTCAATACGTGGGTCTTTTGATCAGAGAGCCACTTTAGTATTTTTAAACCAAATGGGTTTCTTGGGAGAGCTTTATTTGCTGATGAACTTAAAGTGTTTGGCCTAGAGAAGAAGTGTAGAGCAGTATCATGAGCTTCAGAAATTCGTGTGAAAGCTTTTCCATAATCTCATTTGCTACAGCTATGTCTGCTTCAACTTCTTTGTCAGTCAGCTCACTGTTTGTGACATCTGCTGATGATTTTTGGCTTACTACTTTGACCTTTTTGGTAAGGTCTTGTAGTTTTGCTAAATTTTCTTTATCTGAAGCCAATTTCTTGGTAGCTTCTTCAATCAGGTCATCTTCTTTATGTTTTCCTTCACCAATAGTCAGCTTTTCCTTCCTTTCTTTTCTTAACTTTGTAACAAAGGCTTCTGCTGTACTGATTTGGGTTTCAAATGTCTTGACCTGGTCCTTTATCCTTTTGTAGTCATACTTTTTAGGAGTGTTGGAAACTTTCATCCTCTGTTTCTCAAGCCTTTCATAAGCTTCATCAGTTTGCTGCTTTGACCATTTTGCTATGGCATCCGCAGTATCCACCTTTCCATCCACCAACTCCTGCTTCTTTCTTTTATGCTCGGAAATAAGATCAGCTATGAATTTCTTATATTTGTTCCAATTTGGAGCTGTCTTTTTCTTCCGTGGATCAAGTTTAATCTTTTTAATTCTGTTAGCCTCATGCTTTAGTGCAACTATTGGCCAGTCTTTGAATTCTTTTTCTTCAGCAGGATAGAACTTTTCTTTCATTATGTATGCAAGATATTCTTTTCTTAATTCATTTCGTTGATCTGCTTCAGGGGATAAGCTTGACATTTCTTTGTTCAGATCACTTGCATATTCTTCTATTTGTTTAACTTTGTTGAGCATGAATTCCCTTCTTTCCAAAATGGCTTCATCACCTTGATCCTTGCATTCAACTTTGGCTCTTATCCTTGCTTGTCTTGCTTTTATTTCGAGATATTCATCCATGTTTTCTAGAATTATGAAACCTATGAGAGAAGGAAATTTCCTTATTGAAGGATCATCTTCAGTGTAAAATTGTTTCATCTCATTTTTCACAGCTTCTAATTCCAATGGATATTTAGCAGCAACAGGATCATACTTTTCATCAGTAGCCTGTGTTGTTTCTCTTTTTCTTTTGTGAGGCTTTGGAGGTTGTGGTGTAGGAATGATGAGTTCAGTGGTGGATGTTTGACTAACGGTGGTTGAAACAACTGGTGTTTCAACCGCTGCTGTCATTACAACTGCTGATGTATCAGCAGATGTCTTCTGCTTTTGAGCAGGGGTTTTTGATGGTGGTGATGGTGGTAGTGACTCATCATCAGGAATAAAAACCCTTCTCCTTTTTAATGTAGGAGAGGCTGATGATGTTTTGGGTGGATCAATGGTTTGAATGATGGAGAGTGTATGACAAACAACTGTTGAAACAACTGGTGCTTCAACCGCTGCTGTCATTACAACAGATGTTGTAACATCTGTTGTCTTCTGTTTTATGACAGGAGGCAGTGGTGATGGTGTGATTGTAGATGATGGTGGTAGAGCAGTAGTTTTGGTGGTGTGTGGTAGAGTGGTGTGTGTTGAAGGTGTGTGTGTTGATGACATGGCAGCTGTTTGGCTACTGTCAGCAGTTTTTGTAACTACTGGTGTATCAGCTGTTTGACTAACAGGTTTTGAGACCTGTTTTTCCTTTTCCTTTTCTTTTTCAGGCTCAATACAAAGGCAATGTTCTATTCCCATTTTATTCATTTTTCCCAACAGCTTGATATTCTCCCCCTTTTTGGCATTATCTGAAGGGGGGTTAACAAGAAATGATATGGAAGAAGGAACTTTGCCAGAGACGCTTTGAATGCTAGCCTTTATAGCCTTGATATCTGCTTGAGTGTCTTTAAACCTTGATTCCACCATGTTGGTCAGCATTTGTACTTGAATAACATGCTTTTTATCAGCCATATGTTGCTATTTTTCAAGCATGGGTTGAAAAATATTCCAAAGCTCATTTGCAGCAAATGCATGTTGTGCAGGTGCTTGAGCAGAAACAGCAGTTGCTTGTGCTTTTTGAGCTTTTAAAATCTCTTGCACCATATTCTTTATTTCAGCAACTGAATCTTCAAGTTTTTCAACTCTGTCCGTCAATTCCTGATACTTTGAATCATCACCTACTTTAGTAGGATCATCTGAATCCCCACCAGCAGTGGTTATATCAATGTTTGACTTAGGAACTGAGTCCCAAAAATCACTCATTGATGCCCCTTGTTCTTGGTACTGGGGACTTCTTTCTTCAGCACTCGATAAAACTTTGATGGTACCAGTGGTTAGATCTAACTCACTGGTGGTTACCGAAGTTGCCATGGAAGAAATTGCCTTCAAGGGAGTCTTACTTATGAAACAACTGTCCAACTGAAGATCTGTTGATCCACCAGTTGTAGTTGCTGCTCCACTTGAACTACCACCAAGAGTTACTTGTAACTCAGGGGGTGTAACCTCCTCAATTGTTGCTGGGATAGCAGGAGTAGTAGCATCAGACCCAGTCACTTGTAGGGGTATACTCTCAGTGATAGGTGATAGAGAGGAACTGGTTTGTGTCTGAGCTATAGCAGCTGCATGCAACAAGGGTAACATGGATTGTGGCATTATGATTGGTGAGGGTATGGGGGTTGAAAGAGACATGTCCTTGGGATCAGGACTGAGGAAGATGGATCCGAGTGGATTCAGAGCTTCATATTGTGGTGTCTCTGTGCTTACAACCTGATCCTTTTGTGAGGATGCAGGAGGAGTTTTAGGCAAAGGTGGAGATCTTTCTACCAACTGCTGTGAGGAAGTAGCAGCAGTGGTTTGTGGTGACTTTTGTGTTGTCACAGGCATTTCCTCTGGGATCTCATCTTCCAGAGTTGCCTTTGTTTTGGGTTTGGTGGGTTTTCTGGATGTTTTTCTTTTGGTCTTTTTGGTGATGTCAGGTGTGGGTTTCAAAGCAGTGGTTGTGCTGCTCTGATCACCTGGAGCAGTGGGCTCAGCAGAAGTTGCCTGAGGATCAGTGGCAGTTTCTAAAGTCTGCTCAGGCACCTTTGCTTTTAATTTTATTGGTGCCATCATTCTTGAAAATGTTTCAATTGTTAGACTTTTTATTTGAAAATGGACACCTTGTTTGGGCAAATTTTCATCTTCTTTTTCAAATTTTTGTTTAAAGTAATAGCTCAGAAATCTTGGAAAAAGAAGAAATGATTTGCTAACAACATTCTTTACCATGTCATTGAAGATCTCCTGGGAGTAGTTGTAATCTTTATTGTTTAAAATAGCATAGCCCAGGCATTGAATCTTCAATGGTATTTCGTTAAACGATGTTGTTTTATTAGAAACACAACTCACAAGTGTGTGAAACAAAAATCTGGGTGCAGATGGGAAATAACCCTTTTGTAGGGTATCTACCTTTGATTGTTCTGCATAACCCCTTTTCAGAAAATCAGCTTTTAACTCATTTTTGTCAAAAGAAGTTTTACCATTCTGATAATTGAGTTTGAAGACTTCTGAAATTGTTTGCGGAGTTATTTTGATTGCTTTTCCCTGTATCGAGGAGTTAATGGCTACTGTCTTGTCATCTTGTTTTTCAAGCACAGCATTTTTCCAAAACTCTCTCTGGGTTTGCAGATATATGGGAGCGTCTACTGTCAACAAAGTTTTGTACTTTGATGTAGATATGGTGTCGAGAATGGAATCGAAAGTATGGTTATTTGTGGGTTTTGTGAGGAGACCCACGTAGTTGTGCGGTGATTTGTATGGGATTTCGTTGGATTCTTCGGCCATTTGATCGACCTCTTTGGAGGGTGGTGGTGATTTTGGTTTTGATTTTGATTTCGACTTTGATTTTGTCATTTTTGCGGAGAAGAACGAAGAATGTTTTTGAAGATTTTGGAGAAGAAGGGTTGGAAACTGCTATGAGAAGAGAATTTTGGAATTCAATTCGACAGTGTAAAACCCTGTTTGGGGTTTAGGGCAGGGTTTTATTAAGGAAAAAAAATGATCGCTGATGTAGCAGCGGTTATTATGATCTGAAGGCTAAAAACTGACCACGTGTCAAACACTGATGAAATGGATGAAGTATGGAGAACAGTTGTTTTAAGGGCCACTGACGTATCAAGCATCAGTGGTTACAACGGTAAAAATTGTAGGCAGTGGATGATTTTTACTATCAGTGGATAGCATATCAGTGGATAGGACACTGATTTTGAACATCAGTGCTTGTCAATATAATGAAGGATCAGTGGCTAACTTTCAGCAGTGGACAGTATTTAGAGATCAGACGATGGAATAAAACAGTGGTTAGAGTAAATGGTACAGATTTTAAGGACAAGTAATCCAGCAACAGTTTTTGAGAATTTTCATTCAAGGTTTTGCCACAAGTCACTTTTGAAGGACAGTGGTTTAGTACCCCAGATGATGAAAACTTTATTGCTAAGGCAACTCATTTTCGTTTAATATTCAATTAAAACATGAATACCCTAGTAATTCAAGCATAGTTAGCAATCAACCTTTGACAAAAGTTTAGGAGCAAACCTGAGTATGACATGATTTTGACATATGTACCATTTCCTTTTGACCCACTTATGAGGAGAATAATACCAGCAAAAATAAGGTATTACATCCTGACAGGAACTGAAACTATTGCCAACAAAAACAAGCAAAAGTTCCAAATATATTATTCCAAAAAAAAATGAACAATATATCCTGAAAATTCGAGAAAATCCTTTTTTTAAAAAACTGGTTAAGGATTTTCCGAGAACAGTATCAAGAAGGATCTGATGTATTTTCAAAAGAAATAATCATATCATTCTCAAGTTATTGAAAATGGTCAGTGGTTTGAAATATTGAATACATTTTGACCACTGTTAAGAACCATTTTATTGTCAGTTGATTGCAAACATGGTTCTCTTTGAAGTTCATTCACTGGAATCAAAACCTTTTCCTGAACAGATGAATGCACACAGTTGCTTAATGACCATTATTACCCTAAAATTTAACTCATAAGTGTTTTATGTTTATACTCTTTTCTTTTGACATCACAAGTTTTGAGACAAACACACTTCTGAGTTTTTGTGAATTTTCTTAATGTATTTTAACATAGTTGATTTTGTCCTTTAGAGGAACTCAACCTGTTTTCAACACATAAGATCTGAATGACTAAAGTTTTAATTTCCCTCTTTTTAAATTACCAAAAACACTAATGTTTTGTGAACATAGGTTTTCATAAATCTGAGGTTCATACTCTAGCATTCAAAAGGTTGACAACACAATTTTCGTAACAGCAATTGAAATCAATTTTGAAAATATGAAATGATCCCACAGTTTTAACAGATATGTTTTCAGATCTGAAAACTATGAGTGACTTATGCATAATATCACTTGTTGTGTGAGATTTGTGTGTCATATGACATCTTGGTTGATGTACAGAGTTTTTGAATAACCATTTTGATCATGATTTACCCGTTACTCTGTTTTTCAACTGAATACAACCAACCTTAGTATCAATGAATTTTGAGCTGAACTGTTATGTCAAATTGATTGTTAGATCGAATTTGACTGTCCAGGCTCTGATACCAATTGTTAGGATCGGAGGCTCTACTGATTGTGTTTGTTTGTGAAATTTGAACAAATCAAATAGATATGAACAGTTTTAAGTGCAGCGGAAATGAATAACAAACTTTGTAAACACAATCAAAGGAGAATATAGTTTGATAAACAATTGCTTTTCATAGAGTCGAAAGATTACATCAAAAGCAAAAGGTTACAATGCAAGCTTACAGACTAAACTCCCCCTCAGCCTGATACTTCAGAATTGGTTGCACAAGATGAAAGGATTGAATTGAGGAGAAGAACTCTCTCAAAACGATCAAATATAACAGTACAGAGTACTGTCATATTTATAGGCAAACCAAACTACTGATGTACCTCAGCTGACGTCACCATGATAGTGACATCTAACAGCCTAACAACCTATAAACACTGGTCTATACAAACTACTGATTGTCTAACAACTGATTGATAATAAAATACAAAACAAGTTTAACACTGTTCACGTTCCACTGTTGTAGCCTAAGCACTGATTACTTGAACATCAGTGCTTTCTTCAAAAGGTGATCAGTCTTTGAATGAGCAGTGCTTGGGTCTTCAGCAGTACTTAAGAGACAGCAGTAGATAGAGCCCAGTGTTTGCCTTTTAGCAGTCTTTAGTTGTTTCATCAGTGTTTAGTTCATCAGTAGTTCTTCAGAGCAGTACTTAGAGTGTATCAGCAGATAGAAAACCACTGTCAAGGGGAGAGCTTAGAGTAAACGTCTGCTTATTGTGAATCCACCGTTGTGACTAGGTTTTGGCTTTACGTTATCTGTTCCTCTGGTAGGGCTCAATCCCAACAGTATTTTGGTGAGTTATATTATTTCAAGTCCTAAAATAATATAACTAATACACATAATATACAAATATCCACACACATGGTGACATCTAAATATATATTCTTCTAAATACATATTTAGTCACTTTCATTTACAAAAACCAACCTCTAATATTTTGTAATTTTTGTAACAAAACTTATGGCAAACTTTGTATGAAAAATCATGGTTAAAAATATACTTGTAATTGTTTGTTTAAAAATATTTTTCTAAGTGTTTAATTTTTAGAAAAATTTTGCCATAGTTTCCCATTAAAAATGGAGGTTTCCATGCTTTCAAAGCATATCATTTTCTTTTATAAATCATCACAATCAACAATAAACCAATTAACACTTACCAATTTGCCAAAATCAAGCTATAATCACTACTTCATGAACTAGAAAATTTATAAAAATTTGTAGTAACTTACTAGTGTGTTTAGTAGGCTTAGTTACCCTTTAAAGTGTGGTTATTTATTTAAAAACATCATTATTGAAGAATTTAGATCTTCACAACTTGTAAATCATTTTTCTAAAATTATTTCTTCTTGAGTTTTTCTTGTTAAATATATATTTCTACACTTGATTAACCACTAAAAATGTGGTTAATTTCTTTAAGAACCAAGCTTATGTAAATCTTGTATTTTTAACTTGGTTTCTTGAAAATTATTCTTTGAAATCATCCATTTATATGATCTACATTACACTTTAATCATTATTTTTTCAAGAAAACATGTTATACTTCAAGTTCATGCCTTAACATAAAGATGATTACTTTGATCTACAACATAATCATCATCTCATCTTGCTAGATCATGTCTTTAATCACCATCTAGCAAGATCATATGATCATAAACACAAACAATCAACAATCAAGAAGCATAATATCACATAACAACATGATCTCTTATGATTATTAATCTTATGTTCAAGTTTCATGTTCTTGATCATTAGTGTTCTTCAAGATTAGTTACTTGTGTCATTCTTTAACCAAATAAATAAGATGTAAAATGGAGTGTAGATGATCTTACTACTAGCTCAAGGCTAGGGATGATCACAAGATGAAGTGGTTAAAAGCTTGTATGAGAGGTCCTTCAACTTCCAAGAGTTCGTAGCTTCCTTGTATAGCTTCTTACACCTTTGTATATGTATAGATTGGATGAAGAATGAATGATGATGATGGTGGTGGTTGTGTGGTTTACGGCCGAGAGTGGGAGGAGAGGGGAAGAGAGTGTTCAAGTGTTTGTGAGGAATGAGAATGATGATGTTATGGACTTGAAGTTAATCTTTATAATCTCCAACATTACTAAATCTAGTGTGTAATATGTTTAGTAAAGTTATGTACAAGATCCATTAAAATAACAAAATAAAATTACATGTGGGCCATGTATGTTGGCCGCAAATAGGTGGGGGGGGGGGGTATAGATTAGGGTGTAACTCTTAGTTAGATTAAATGATTAGATTCTAAATGTTATAGTTAGGTTATTAGTTATTAGGATGTTATATAGTGTGTTATGATGTTCGAGGACCATAACTAGCTTGGAAATGTCAAAACAATGCTTCTAGTGAAAATTTGGTGTTTCGGGTAGTGTCCGGTTATTCGGTTGGTTACCGGTTCGTTAAGGTGCTAAACTATGCAGTTTAGTGTGCTTTATGTTACCTTTTGTGACAGTTTTGATTCCCGGCACTTAGGAAAGCATTCTGGACCATTTAACCATATTTCTGCATGATATTCATGTGTTTAAAAGCCGATTTTTGCTGAATTCAGCAATTTAAGTGAGTTTCAGGCACTTTCCGGCACTTAAACTATCTCTAGGAAGGCAGTTTTATGATTCTTACTTTCCTACACACTATACTAGTGTAACTCTTGGTTTCTGGCTCATTTTGTGTCTCAATACCATGTCTGTCTATGTACTGAACTCCGTCAGCATTTTTCTGATTTGTCTGATAACTGTGCTAACTTGTTTCGTGCATCATTTGAATCAATAAAGTTTACATGCAATAATGTTATGTCATTTGCAATATGTGATGCACATGTATGTATGATAACAATAATCAGAAAGCAATTCAAGTCATTAATTGTAAATCAGCACAGTCATTAAGCACTAGTCATTGTATAATCATTGTACGGATACATGCAAATTTGACAATTAGCACAAAAACATGTAGAAATCCTTTCGATCCGAACCGTTCTTGATGAGATGAGGTCACACTTTAGTGTTCATGAGAACCCATGGTGACGTCACCCTAGAACAGCCCCAATCAGATGATTTCATGGGGAAATTGTGAGATTTGATGGAGAAGATGATGAGAAAGTGTGTAATGAAGATGGAAGTACAAGATTTAGGAAGAAAACTTACAAGAGTCGCGAGGAATCGAGAGAAAAGAGCTTGAGAGTGCGTGGGTCGAATGGAGCTGTCACATCAATAAACAGTTGATATGATGGGGGTATTTATAGGTGAGAGGGTGAGAAAGGCGGTGTAGAGTGAACGGGTCGGACGACCGTTCGATCGGACGACCATCCGATAGGATGGTCATCCGGTCGGATGTCCATTCGATCGAATGGTCGTTCGATCGGTTGGCTCGTGCGGGTTAGATTTCCAACTTTCGTTTCGTGCGTTAGGCGTTGCGTTGTGTTGTGTTGTGTTGTGTTGTGTTTAAGCGAGTTGCGAGTAAGCAATGCGATAGTATTAAACAATAGTTACACAAATAACATAACTAACACATACAAGTAAATAAATCTGCGTTTATAGTTTGCGATGAGATTGCGTTGCGATAGATTTGTGATTGCGTTTGCGAATATCATCCCAAAACATATCATCAGCACACATAAGTAAAGCACATAATAACACGCACACATAGAATCAATATCATTAACTATGTTTCGAGTTGCGATGCGATAGCGGGGAGTGAAATAGCGTTTAATTGCGTTTATCGCATTGTTACTTCACATAATAATAATAAATCATAGATTAAAATAGCATAAACCAATATATCGATTATCGAGGTTCGAGAGTACAAGCAATAATCAAGCAAGAAATGTCAGATCTGAACGTTGACTTTGACTTGTACTTTGACTTCCCCCGGAAAGTCGGGTTGTTACACTACAACTCTTGGAACTTGCTTGAGCACTCGGAACGCCGACGACACCAATTTACTTCTATTCGATTGCATACATGTAATTTTAAGTATACTTTTTATTCGTTAATTGAATCTGAATCAAAGCCCTAATATAATTTGTAGCATCAGTAACAAAGCATCATTGATTTTACGGAGATAGACATTAGGTTTCTTATTGGATTTGAATTTGGAAATCTAGTTGAATTGTAGTTCTGTACAAAATGTTAAACAACCTTCAGAGAGAGAGAGAGGGGGGGGGGGGGGGGGAGAAGGAAGGGTGATTGGTGGTGGTTATATATTATTTATTATATTTATTTAGTGGGGTAGCTGGAATTACTTAATTGCCCATCATGTAAGGAGCATGTGACCATTTATTAACCTGGGTTATGGATGGTGTTAGTCGCAGGGGCCAAAATTGTTAGATAATGAGATGTTGGGGGTACATATGACAAAAGTTTCCTTTTTAGGCCAATAGGGTAAAAGTGATATAACCACAGAGACTAAAATCGTAATTTACTCTATTAGTTATCTTTAGTTAAAAATATAAGTATTAATAATTTATTAAGTAGGAGAGAGATGCGAGAAAACCAAAAAGTAAATGACTCCTATAAATGACACGTATCCCTCAATGGTTTACTTTATTGTATAAAGTATAGAAGTATAGATAGATGGATATAGATACTACGAATAGATATAGATACTACCATTAGTATTGATATTAGTATAATTGGTGTTATTGTTAACAATATTATTATTTACATTAATATTTCTTTATGTTATTATTATATTATATATAGTTAAGTTATTATAGTTTACATCAACGCTTTTAAAACGTTAAATAAAGCTTTGATATATAAAAATAATAGAAGTAATATATATATATATATATATATATATAGGGTCAGGATTTAGAGAAAACGGGGGAAAGTGTGAGAACTGTGAGAACGCTTATGGATCGTCAGATCAAAACAATCCATGGACTTATTGCGCGGTGGCGTTTTCGTAAATAACATCAATTTTATTATGTGGGACGCGCTTCATTATGGGTAAAAGAGTCTTTTACCGCTCAAATTCAAAACGCCAACAAATGATAACGCGTCATTCAAAAAAATAAAACGCCGTTAAATACAAAACACCAAAAATTAGTGATAAAACGCATTGGATATTACAAGAACATGAAACAACACAGTAACTGAATTTCAGTTATTAACATTTATTAGAAGAAATTCCCTCCTAAATTACACGCCAAAAACATCATTATATAAACGACGTAAAACATCGCTTCCATAATCACTTCAATCTATCATTTCTGCAAAAAACATCTTTAACCAAAAACACCAATTTAACCAAAACGCCAAAAATGGCAACAATCGTTTGGTGGAGATACACTCTGGCAATCAGGTGATTCGTCCTACGTTTTGACAACAGAAGGAGGGTGTATGTTAGGACGATCAAGGCAATTTTGAAAATGGAAGAAGAGGTACAGGGGGGTATCATGTCTCTTGGCATCACTCTGGATAACGAATTCCATGAAACACATATGCTTATGAAAGCATTAACAAGGAAATTTGGACCAATCAAAGTAGATGTAAGGCCGGACCCTGTCATGACATCATGGCGTTTTGATGAAGAAACAGATATGGTGACCGTTATATACGACAACGGAGAGCAGGAAGACTACTGGCTTGAAAACATCATGACAATGCAGGGGCTTGGGTTCATGGAAGAATTGCATAACACCACTTGTTTGAACATAGAAATGGACTCAAAATTGGCGTTAATGCAAGACATGTTCAAATGGAGGCTTCAGAATCTTCAGGAACAAGAAGCCGATGAAGGTGATGACATGGATGAAGATCCAGATGAAGACTCCGAGGAAGAAGATGACGCAAGTGATGGATACTTTTGGGATAAAGTACCTTCTGACGAAGAGTTTTAATTTTTTTTTCTGTGTAATCTTCTTTTTTTAAGATAATAATTAAATGATATATTTCTCTATTTATTTGCAAAACGCAAAAAAAATACTACAAAAGGTTATTGCTT
Organism: Helianthus tuberosus; assembly: GCA_030545235.1. Classification (NCBI taxonomy): domain Eukaryota; kingdom Viridiplantae; phylum Streptophyta; class Magnoliopsida; order Asterales; family Asteraceae; genus Helianthus; species Helianthus tuberosus. Next base: position 16,547,180 of record CM060410.1, read on the forward strand.
ACAAAACGCCAGAAATAACAAAAAATATTTTTCCTGCTTAATATTTTATTTTCTCCGTTATTGTATTTTGTCATCTTGGTCTGCATAACGCCATTTAAAAAAATGCTAAACTTGGAAGATGGGACGTCTATCACCCTAGAAACTGATAAAGCTGATCAAAACAGTAACTGAAAAGACGATTACTTTATTACTATCATTTATTATAATAAAAAAATCCCGCCTATACACAATGAATTGATCACACCCAGAAAAACAAACATCATGTTCTCTAGAAACCACTCACTTTAAAACGCCAAGAAAAGGTTAGTTAAAATAACTACAGATGGCAAAGCTTTCACTGAATCGATTATTCTCTGGGGGTTATCTCTATAATCTTTTGCTGAATGAGATGGACAAATATTAAAGAAAAAGAGACTGATGACAGTGATATGTCATCATGTGAGCTTTGTTCTTGATGAATATATGCATGGCATGAAGAGATCAACACAAGTGTAAAATGCCATTTTCGATTCCATTATTATAAATAGCATTCAAGCAAGAGTTGATCTTCAATGACATGCCACCAAACGAGAATATCACATTAAAACACAGGATGCCACTAACAAGCTTCGTCTAAAAAAGACGGCGTTTATGTAGGAAAGTTGGCATCTAGCTAAGGTATTCAAAGGTTCGAAACGCCAAAACAAATTCAAGAAGAAGAGGTTGATGACAGTGAAGATTCGGATGAGAAATTAGATTACCATTTTTAATTTTTTTTCTTTTTCACTTAATATTGTTTTGTTATCAAATTATCTGTTGTTTTGTTATCTAATTCTCTACAAATAAAATACATTATTACATAAAACGCCAAAAACTATAAACACCAAAACGCTAGTAGTATGAAAATTGTGAGAACGGGTGCTAGCAAAGCACCTTGCCAATGTATTAAACGCCAAAAAAATTGACTAAATGCCATAAAAAACATTTGGTCTTATTGTAAAACTTATGAAAATATTAATGACTCGTAGTGAATTATTATACAATGCCACAAAACGCCAAAAAAATTGATCAGAAAACGCTATAACGCTAAAAAATTATCTATGTGACACAAAAACAATTAATTCAACGCCAAAAAGTTTAATGAATACAATTAACGCCAAAATAATCTTAGACGCCAGAAATGTTATAGCGTGTTGGGAAAATAAAAGAAGATTGAAAAGACAAAAAAAACCCCTCATGTCCTGATCATATCCCGCGCCACATGTTGGGCCAGGATACGTTCTAACCGTTTTCACACTTTTGGACTTTTTCTCCTGATCTCGTTCCTATATATATATATATAGAAGGAATAGTAAAAACAATTGCATCAAAATCTATACAAATGATAGAACCAATAAAAATAGATCCAGAACAGTTAACAGGACTAGAATGGGATTTAGAAGATTTACAAGAAAAAGAAGAAAATACAGTGTTGATACCTAAGAAAAGTTATATATATGAAGAAACTGATGGAAAACAAAAATTAAGATACACTGATTTTAAAGAAAAACAAACAGAGAAAAATAATGATGAAGAATATCATTTTATGAATATAGAAAAAGAAGAAACACTTTCTACATATGATACAGATAATAAAGAAGATGAAATTGATATAAATTTCTTAAAATTTGAACAAGAAGAAATTATGGATTACACATTATTAGATTATGAAGAAGAATCAATAGATTGTTTTAAAGTAGAAGAAACAAATAAAACAATAGAACAAATTATAAATAGAAAATTTACAGAAATAAATATACAAGAAGAGGTGGATGACATAATTATGGAATGTATAACAGAATTAGGGATGGACTATGAAGAAAGTTATAAAAAATTACAAGAATATTATAATTTACCATTAGTAGAAGATATTATGAAGGGAAAGGTAATGTTATCAGATTTTTATAAACAAGAACAAAGTTTTATGGATACACAAATGTTTCATCCTTTTAATCCTTTAAAAAGACCAAAAATAGAATGGGGAGGAGAATATAGTGGTACACACGAAAGTCATGGTAGAGAACCATGGACACAACCAACAGTTAATTACCAACAAGAGTCTAATTCTATAGGAAAAGGAAGAAGATTGCCTATAGGACAAATATACAGTGGAAATATGTTATTATTAGAAGGGTTATTGGATTTTATCACCCGCAACTATCGGCCTTTGGCCGTTGACACCTGCAACTAACACTTTGACACCCGGCACCCCCAACTTGTCTTTTTGTTTGCACTGGCACCACTCAGTTAAATCTCCACTAACTTGGTTTGTTTTTTATCCGACGTGGCAAAAATGTGATGAGTTGGAGCTGACTACGTGGCAAAAATGTGATTAGTTGGAGCTGATTCATGGCCAATTCAATACATCTCCAAGGTCAATAGCTTCAATCTAAAATTCATTAACCCACTCATCTCTCTCTCTCTCTCTCTCAATCACAACACAAACTTCTGTTATTAATTCTTCTGGCCGACGGAAAACTTCTTCGATTCCGGTCAACAACCATATCTCTTGCAGAAATTTCCCTCTGTTGAAAAGGATTATCATGTTATTTAATATATGACGTCAGGAACAAGGTTACCAAGCTGGAAGGAGAGAGAGAACAACAAGCGCAGAGAGCGTCGTCGGCGTGCAATCGCCGCTAAGATATTCGCCGATCTTCAAGTTTACGGTAACTATAAGCTTCCGAAACACTGCGACAACAACGAGGTCTTAAAAGCCCTTTGTAACGAAGCTGGTTGGATCGTTGAAGAAGACGGCACCACTTATCGCAAGGTAATTTCAATTTATCTTCTAATTGTACTAGAGGTGTTGATGATGAAATCTTTTTTCGTCATTCTTTTTTGGAGGTCAATAAGTTGTCAAGGATTGATGATGGTGGTGGCGGCGGCGGAGACGGCGATGGAAGCTGAAATTTTGGATTGATGGTGTGTTTATCTTGTTATTAGTATGACGATGTTTGCCACTGTTGTAGGAATATTGTTTGCAATAGTTTTTATGGATTATTGTTGTTGGCCAACAACTCATCGGAGATCAAGATTTGTAGCAGAATGGTATTGGAGTTGCAGGTACCTTGTGGTGGTGGTGGTTATTGGCCGGAAAAGAAACGAGAGGGGAGGTGTCAGGTGTGGGTGTGTTTTGTATCAGTGAACCCAATGTTGTCTGTATTATAGAGAAGGAGATGAAGTGACACATCATTCGCCACATAATCGTCCAACTCAGCAACTGTGTGCCACGTCGGACAAATAACTAACCAAGTTAGAGAATATTTAACTGAGTGGTGCCAGTGCAAACAAAAAGACAAGTTGGGGGTGCCGGGTGTCAAAGTGTTAGTTGCGGGTGTCAACGGCCAAAGGCCGATAGTTGCGGGTGATAAAATCCAATAACCCTTATTAGAACAACAAAAACACCAGTTATGGATAGATGAAGTTTTAACATGGGAACAAAATGTAGTAAGATTATGGGAAACAAATAAAAAAGACAGTATGGATATGTTTTCATATTTAGAAACTACATTAGGACCAATAGCATTAGGAATATGACAAAGTAAGAAAACACAAAATCCAGAAGAAATAAATAATCTTAAAGCATTAGGAGATAATCCTTATAATTTTACATCACAAATTAGAACACTCATATTAGGAGTTGATCCAGCAAAAAATAACTCTCTAATACAGGATACAGCTATCAGAAATTTAGAACAATTAAGTATAGCAGATATGAAATACATAAATGAATTCACATTAGATTTTACAAGATTATTATCACAAACAGGAAAAGTAATGGATGATAACCTATGTGATAAATATTTTATAAAATTACCAAGAGATTTAGGAAAATCTATACATGAAGCATGGAAAACAAATTATGGTACACAACAGAATTTAGGAATAGAACCAAGAATAACTTATACATTTGGTATACTAGAAGAAAAATGTAAAGAAGTAGCATTACAAGAACAATTAAAAAGAAATGCTTATGCATTCTGCAAAACAGCAATTTATACACCACAAGCATATGGAGTTTATGATAAAAAGAAAAAGATACGAAAAAGTACAACATATAATAGAAATTATAGAAAAAATTATAATACAAATAAATATGTTAAAAAACCACAATCACGAAAATGCAGATGTTACACTTGTGGAGAAACAACACACTTAGCTAATAAATGTCCAAATAAGAGAAAAAATATGGAAATAGCTAATTTAATAGAACAATTACAGGATTATGAAATAGAAGCTCTAGGAACAGATGATGAATCTGATAATGAGTCAGTATATAGTATTTACAGTGAAGAAGAAAATCCAACAGCAAAAGTAACATATACATATATGAATACAGAAGAAAGTTGTGAACATGATTGGAAACAAAATAAAGGAAATAATCACATACGATGTTATAATTATGGATATTACCCTAGCATAGAAAAAAGATTACAATGCAATAAATGTTTTAAAGAAATTTGTTTTAAATGTCTTAAGGAAATATATGATAAAGATATAGCTACAACATCTGAAGTTAAAACAAGTGCTAAAAATAATGAGAATGAAAGGATAGACAAATTAGAATTAACAATAGAATTACATAGTTTAAAAATAAAAAACTTAGAAAATAAAATAGAAGAACTTGAAAGGTTAAGTAAAACAGAATAAATAAGTAAAATGGCTCTACAAAAACCAGATGATCAAACTTACATACAAACACAAGGACCAACAAACATGATAAATATACAATGCCGTTTATGGTTAGATAATAATAAATACCTAGATTTAACAGCATTAGTAGATACAGGAGCTACAAAAAGTTTAATTTCACATAGTTTAACACCTATAGAATATCATAAAAAATTATCATATGAATTAAGTACAAGACCAGTAGAAGACAGACTAATCCCTATTACACATTGTTTAGAACCAGTAGGAATACAATTCTTAGACTTTGCAAACAATTACAGTATAAAATATGAAATGCCACAAATAAATATTAATCCACCAAATATAAAATCAAAAGATTTTGTAATAGGACTAAATTTCATATTAGGATTAAATGGTGCAGTTACAATTACAAGGAATTTTATAACATTAAGTAAACAATTATATACAATACCAACCCTTAGATATATGAATACAACACAAATTGTTCAAAAAAGAGGGGATAAAGGGAACTTAGATTTCTTAAAAACACAAAACAGAAAAAAGTTTATAGAAAATGAATCATTAAAACTTTTAATAGATTTTCTAAGTCATGAAATAGAAAAAAGACAGGATATTACAAAAAGTGTTAATCATCATATGATATTACATTTAGAAAAAATAGGATATATTGAAGAAGATATAACAAAATCAAATGTAAGTTACATTTGTAAATTTAAATTAAAAAATCCTTACATAATAATAAGAACAGCTAATATAGAATACAGCCCATTAGATAAAGAAGAATTCAAAAAACAAATCCCTGAGATGGTAAATAAAGGATTAATTAGAAAATCAGAAAGTCCTCATAGATCTACAGCTTTTTTAGTAAGAAATCACAGTGAGATAAAAAGAGGGAAAGCTAGAATAGTTTACAATTATAAAAGATTAAATGATAATACAATAGATGATGGGTATAATATTCCTAATAAAGATAGTTTGTTAAATCTTATACAAAACAAAAAAGTATTTTCAAAATTTGATTTAAAATCAGGATATAACCAGTTAAAATTAGAAGAAAGTTTTAAACCATGGACAGCTTTTACATGTTCTGAAGGGCAATATGAATGGAATGTCCTTAGTTTTGGACTAAAAAATGCACCTTCAATTTTTCAAAGATTTATGGACAGTATCTTTTTAAAATTTGATTTTTGCTTAGTATACATTGATGATATTTTAGTTGCAAGTAATACAGTGCGGGAACATGAGAAACACTTACAACAGGTCTTTGGAGAAATAAAGAAAAATGGTATTGTAGTTTCAAAAAGAAAAATGGAACTTTTTAAAAGAAAATTTTCTTTTTAGGATTAGAAATTAGAAATGGAAAAATAGAATTGCAATCACATATTTCTACAAAAATCCTAAGTTTTCTAGAAAAATTTGAAAATTTAAAACAGATACAAGCCTTTTTGGGTATAGTAAATTATGCTAGAAAGTTCATTCCAAATTTGTCAAAATTGGTTGGACCTTTATATGGTAAAACCACTAAAAACGGCCAAAGGTATTTTAATCAAGAAGATATTAAACTAGTTAAAGAAATTAAAAAAACAGTTAAAAATAGGGTTATTGGATTTTATCACCCCCTAACTATTGGCTATTGGCCGTCGCAACCCCCAACTATCACTTTGACGCACGTCACCCCCAACTTAACACTTAGTATGTTCTGTCACCACGTCATTAACTGATCACTAACTTTTGATCTTGGTACTATACTTTTGGGGGTGTCATAGGGATCTTAGGAAGGTTTTAGGGATCTTAGGACACCCCAAAAGTATAGTAACAAAATCAAAAGTTAGTGATTAGTTAACGATGTGGTGACAGAACACACTAATTGTTAAGTTGAGGGTGACGGGCGTCAAAGTGATAGCTGAGGGTGGCAGCGGCCAATAGCCAATAGTTGGGGGTGATAAAATCCAATAACCCTTAAAAATATTAAACCATTAGAGTTACCATTAGTCACAGATTATATAATTATTGAAACAGATGGATGCAAAGAAGGATGGGGAGCAGTCCTTCTATGTAAACCAAACAAATACAGTCTCAAGGAAGAAGAGAAAATTTGCGCTTATACAAGTGGTAATTTTCAAAACAAAACAAACTGGACTACAATAGATTTTGAAATACAGGCAGTAATTTATGCATTAGAAAAATTTAAGATTTTTCTTAATAAAGAATTTACAGTAAGAACTGACTGTGAAGCAATAGTTAAATTTGTAAAAAATGATCAGAGTAAAAAAGTAAATAGAAACCAGATGGGTTAATCTGCAAAACACTATACAAGGAAATGGATATTTTATAAATTTTGAACATATTAAAGGAAAAAATAATGGGATAGCTGATATGTTATCTCGAAATATAAACAAATGGTTTGTTTCAGATGGACAAGAAAAAAGATAAGGATAAATTAAGGCTTATACACCCAAAGCAGGGGAATTCTTCCTCGGATGAAGAACAAATCCAACAGTCATATCTACATTCAACAGAAAAGATATATAGTTCTCCTCATACCTCATTACCACAGATAATGACGGGACAGTTTTATAAACAACAGCAATCAAAGGCAGCTGGTAAACGACCATTGTACACAAATTTCTCACCAAAGCCGGTGATTGAATTTGGAACATATGCCTTACAGATATGCAATGAAGTTGACAAAAAGTTTCGTCCTATCATGGGAATGAAACTTACAGATAAACAGCAATGTTTATTAGACAACTTATGGCATATTCAAACCATGCCACAAGCCTCAACATTTAAAGTACAGGTTTTAAATGCTTTAAGCATTTATTTTCAGGAACAAAGTTCAAAAGCACCTGAAAGACAGTTTAAACAAAAACCAAATTACACACATTATGTCATATTCAGGGGAACAAAGATTGGTATTTTTAACAAATGGGAAACAGTTATAAAACACATAACTTGTGCAGGAGGGTCATTTTGGAAAGGTTATACAAGTTTTGCTGAAGCCCTTCAAGCAGCAAGAGATAATTTTGGTGTAAACAGTTTTTACATAGAACCTGAAGAGGTTAAAAGTTTTTCTGACATGGCCAAAACAAATCCTGAGCATTACATAAAAGCTCAACAAGAAATTATTTCTACATTAAGAACACAGCTCGAAGAAAAAACAAAAAATGCACAAGATATACAATTGAAAATTGAAAATAGCCTGTTAAAACAAAAAATGTGTTTGCTCGAATAAAAAAATGCACAATTATTACAAAAGATCGAGAAGAAAGAAAACAAAGATAAAACAGATGTACACAGGACTTTTGAGTGTTTCAGGACAAGAATTCTTGATACACCTTGGCAGCAATGTTTAAAACCAGTTACAGAAAGATTCCCAGAATTTGAAAATCTTGTTTCACAGAAAGTATGTGCAGAGTTTCCTCTAATTCTGTATAATCTGCAACAACAGCTGGTAGACTTGGCATTCAGATTTGACAGTGAACAACAAGGATACAAAGTGGTGGAAAGAACAAATGAAACAGGAGACAGAATTGGTCTTCTATTGCTTCAAATACACCATCCTACAAAATTAACAGATGAACAAATAATTCAATTTTATCATCATGGTATGATTGATTATTTGGAAAGTTAGACATAAAAACAGAAGATCTCCTCAACCAGCTTGGAGAAAAAATGATTGTAGCAGCAGGAAATATTGCAATAAGGTCGACAACCTCGATCATTGGTTGCAAAATAATTTCCTCATTTCCTTATACAGATTCATATACATATAGACCAGCTAGAAAAAGAATTTTCATTGAACATAAAAACGCATGCTATCATATACAAACAGCAATGACAAAAACTAACATAGAGTTTGCAACTCTACCTTGGTTAAGTCATTCAAATGAAAAGATACCAGACAGTTTTACACAGTTCAATAAAAAACATCAGGAAACTCCAGAACTTCCTGATTATTTTCCATGGAGGAACTACCAATTGGTAGGAGAAGGACATTACATACAAGTATACACAAAAACAAATTGGAGAATGCTTCTACCCTTTGCAGGAGAAGGAGACACTTTACAGTTACAGCACATCATAAACCTAGAAGACGAAGATTGTGAACACGAAGACTGTTCGAGTCCACAGTCAATAGACAGCACACACACAGAGACTTCTAGAAGATGACGTAAGAGATGACGACAGAAGACAAAAAACATGACGTAAGCGATGACGTTTTACAAGCTCAATTATATACAGAAAGTGGTCGACAGGGGGCAATAATTTTCAAACCTAACTTTTGAAATTTAGCCCTGTAATTATTCGAATACTTTACTTTCTAGACTAGGCTTTTTGACTTTTGTATTTAGAATAGATGCCTTGTTTCTTTATCTTTGCCTATATATATGGCATTTCTAAATCGTTTGAGATACGAAGAACCATTACCAGCAATAATATTACTAATTCAATGGCACACTAAACTCTCTCCATATCTCTTTAGCTCCACTCCCTTAACATCCCAAATTTTCTTCAGTTCTTCATATTATATTCCAACACACACATAAAAAAAAAAAAAAAAAAAAACCTTTTCTTCTGCAACCTTCTACTCCGTTGTGCATACTCTCATCATCATCCGATGTGCAAAGGATCCTGTAAAAAAGGCCTAAAGTGTGAGAAAGGTGAGAAAGAATCTCAGCCATTAGATCATTCCATATTAATTTCATTAGATCAAGGTTATATTAGTAATTATACCAATAAACCTAATTAAGGATCAAATCTTTGTAACCGATTTTTCTGAGTTTTTTTTAGGGAATTCGCTTTTTTTAATATATTATCAGATTCATCTAAATCTTTAAAATATCTCGTTCTCTGAATCATTATAAAATCGCATTCAATTTCTTATTTGATCACGCATACAGATTGCATACGCATACAATCGTTAATCTGATTCATACTTTCTTTCTTCATGGAGAACGACGATCAAGGTAATTCTGTATGTTTGATCCGCAGCTTATTATGTAATTGTAATCAATATTCAAGAACATTGTTCATTTAATTGTAATTGTCAATTTTTCAATCATCTGTTATTTTTATTGGAATTTTCATGAACACCAGTTATAACTCTGTATGGTGTGTTTTTTTTTTTGCATGGGTGTTTTTGCATATTAGTTGTGGTGTTTTTACTCTGGTACACTGTATGGTGTTTTCCATGTGTGTTACTTTACTATACGTAATATTTGTGATGACACCACGTGTAACCCGTTCAGGGTGTTTTTATACGTGCATGGTGTTTTTATGTATGTTAGCGAAGTTGAAGCTGGTATGTGTTTTTTATATCAGTTGATGATGAGTTATGGTGTTTTTTTTGCATGTGATGTTCCTTACAAGGTTTTTATACGTACATGGTGTTTTTTCATCTAAATAGAGGGTGTTTTTTATAACAGTTGTTTTGTGGTGTCGACAAAATCGTCATCCGGGTCTCGCAACCGATCTACAACAATTTTTAATATTTGTTTTAGTAAACAAGTACTTCAAAATATAAACACTTCAACATAATACCTTTTTTTGATGTTATATGGACGGATGGGTGTACGACCAGTTAACTATCATTAACATCCTGGTCTGCTAATTCACCTATATTTGTTGTGTTTCAAAAATATTTTTTTATCATTTCTTATATGCTAACAAATTATAATCACAACATCATTTTTTTCAAAACGTACCTCGTGTGTTTTTTATCGACTGCGGAATAACATCTTCTCTTGTTTTTGCCTTACCCGCATCATTCATCCCATCATCACCATCTGTTTAATACAAAGCGAACATCGTCAAAATCAACACTCATCAACAAACATAAACACATATGGCTACTAATCATACTTTATTGTTTTGAAGTTTCTTTATACTTTAAACTACATTTGGAATACATTTCTCGTCGTTATTTGACGTTTCTGAGTCACTACATACCAATGGTCTGTCAATTGTGTTTTTGAAACGTGATTTGTACATTTTACCCCTAAGCCGATGGCTTGACCTGACTATAGAAGAAATTAAAAACTATATTTAAAATACTTCATCACCTACTTCATCTAATACATCTTATCCTAAATCAGCTTAAGATGAATATACATAACACCGTTGTTGCAATGACCATAGTAACACTCTTCTTATAGATCAGCATGATAAATAACACCCTTCATATAAGTCCAGGCTAAATAACACCTTTCATATAAGTCCAGGATAAATAACACCCTAGATAACACCATAGTTGCAATGACCAGAATAAATAACACCTTTCATATAAATCAACATGATAAATAACACCCTACATGTAACTACAGGTTAAATAACACCATTCATAAAAGTCCATGATAAATAACACCATACATATCAAGAGGTTTATAACACCATTTAAAAAAACACCATAAACTACCATATTATGTATAAAAACACCATAAAACACCAAATAGAACTAAACAAGAGGTTTATAACACCATTTAAAAAAAACACCCTGAACGAATACCAAAACAAACCAAACTAAACACCTTAAACTGATATAACACCAAATCAAACTAAATATGAACTACATAACACCATTATAACACCCTTATTCAATGAAACCCTAGTTTTAACACCAGGATAAATAACACCATAAACTACCATATTATGTAATAAAACACCAAATAGAACTAAACAGGAGGTTTATAACACCATTTGAAAAAAAAACACCCTGAACGAATACCAAAACAAACCAAACTAAACACCTTAAACTGATACAACACCAAATCATGAAACTAAACATGAACTACATAACACCATTATAACACCCTTATTCAATGAAACCCTAGTTTTAACACCATTCGACAATCGATCAGTCCCTTTTAGGTCTTGGTTAACAGATACTTCCTTACACTATAAAAAACACCATTAAACTTCAAAAGTATCTAAGAAGACGGACGAACCTTTTTTAAAATCAGATGTTGTTTTCTTGATTTTTGGTAGTATAAGCCGACTGATTGTAGTGTCTTTTCCACTTGAATGATCCATCTTCTTCTTCGTCCTTCGTTCCATTGTCTCAGACGACGACCTTCGCCTCTTTCGCTTGTATACGATTTCAATTTTAGGGCTCATTGTATCTGATTAAGGTTATAATCTTTGGTGGGAAAAGAACACCCTGTTTTTTCGAGTGTAAGAATCGCAATGGAGAGAGAAATCAGGTACAATAGATACGGTTATTGATTTGAAAGTATATGAATGCCCTATTTTACCCCTATGAAATCAAATCTGTATTTAAAAAACACTATTTTAATTACAATATTGCCATTGTAATATTAACCATTAGATCTTTGATCTAATGGTTTATATTCTTTCCTACCTTTCTCGCAAAAACTACTTTTTTTACAATAACCTTACCCTATATATATATATATACACACACATTAAAGTTGTTTATTTTTATATGTTTAAGCTATTAGTTATTAACAATAACAAGAGGAACAATAATAAAAAAGATAACAAAAAATCAAAATAAACATAAAAACCAAAAAATATTTTAGTTTTATAGGAGTACAATAAGTAAAAATCGAAGAAGATGGAAAGTTTAACATAACCCTTATATACTAATCTTGAGTAAAAATTTATTCTCTTGAATTTCTTAAGTAGAAATTTATGATAAAAATCCGTCTGTTTGAAATAAGCATTTGGATATAAACATTTAATAGTTTATTATTATTATTATTATTATTATTATTATTATTATTATTATTATTATCTATGTCAATATTATACCAAAAAATGTAAATACAAAGTGATTTTTAAGATGATGAGTGTAAGACAGTGTCGGCTTTGATGGTGTGCGGCAGTGAGGGTAGGACCTCCGCATAAGGCCCGTGATTTTAAGGGGCATGCGATTTAAAAAAAATCCGATTTGTATATGTTATTTTTTTAAAATAGTAAACACATACCAATTCCAATACAGGCCCATTTACAAATATTTTTTTTATGGTTTAGAACTTAGCTCACTTGGCATTAGGTTTATTGAGCCCAATACTAATTTGATTATTATTTTTTAAATAATAATAAAACATTACGGAAGCAGGAGCGCAACTTTGTAGGGTCCGGGGGGCGCTCGACCCCCTGAACTTTTCGCTCAGTATTGTCCGGTATGTAGTTTTCCTATACAATTTTTTAGGTATATACGTTTTTGACCCCCAGTTTTATAATTTTATTAGGTATATACGTGTTCGACCCCTCGGTCGGAAATCTCAAGCTTCGCCACTGTACGGGAGGGCGTATTTTTTCAAGTTCGAACAGGGTATGTGAATTCTCGGAGACGCCTCTGTTGATCAGTACTAATCGATGGATGAGATGCAATGGTGCATCATGACATGTACACAACAAACAAATTGTATTATTGTAAGACATAATGCGTAAAGCATACAATTCTTGACTTTTATCAAGTTTTACGACTTTCTTAAATATAACTAACTCTTATATACTTGATCATTGTTTGTATAACTTATACTCTAAAATTGAGAATTTAATTACCTTAAATTTGAATATATGTATTGCTGCAATAATTTTATAAAAAACAACAAAAAATTGTCAATATATTGTGCATTAACATACATAATATTGTTTCTAATAAACGATTTCAAAGAATGTCATGTGTCAACACGATACTATCCCTCAAAAATTTGTTTTTAATAAATAATTTAAATAAATTTTTAAATCATGTTAACTAGAGTATTTCTCCGCGCGTTGCGGCGATACATTATCGTGAGCATTCGTGGGTATTGTCGTATTGGTTTGATTCGTTATAGTACCGGTACGAACAAACCCTGGCACTGGGACCAATGTTCGAATGGTATCGATTGGTTTAAATCATCACTGTATAATACCGATACTCATGTATCGTCACATACAGAGTTGTATAAATGAAATATTATAAAAAACTGAAACCATAAAAATGAATCGTAATATCGTCGTAATGATACCGATGTTGTTTGATACGATAAGATAGCAATATCATTGTAATTACATTCTTAGTTTGGTAAATTGAGTGCTTATTCTTGTCTGACAAAATCTATTAAACAACATTTATAGTTAATAGTTATATTGTTTATCTTATATTATATATAATATAAAAAGAAGATACAAAATCAAATAATAAAATATTACTAAAACACAATTACTATTCATATAAAATGACAAGATTGCTTATTTCAATAGTCTTGCCTTAATATTTGTCCATACTTGTAATATATATTTATTTTGACTAATATTTTATGATATATTATATCTAATAAACCGTTCCATAAAATCCGCCATTACTTCAAAAACATCTTGAATTTATAGTTTATAATGAAAGTTATATTTTTGAATTAAATTATCAAAAAAATAGAATTTACAAAATTTGAAGTACTGTAATAAACAATATAATATGTTTGAAACAAACTTTGAGTTACTACGGAGAATGATCAAATATAAACCCAAGTATGATTTTAAATAGGGTTATTGGATTTTAATACTCTAAACTTTGAATGTTTATGGACAAATTCTCGTTTTGAACGTTTTAACTATTAAACAGTTATGTTCGTGTTTTCTGTTAAGTTCGTTAGTTATAATAATAATAGTATATTAACAGTCCATAATCAGAAGGTTCATATAAGTCATGTATGGAGGTTTCAACCTCATTATAGTCCACTAAAGCACAAATCAGTTAACTGACCGGTTGGTCATGAATACAGAAGTGAAATACAGAATGTAAAGTAAACCAAACAACCAAACAATGTACAACCCAGGTGTGCCAACACGACATAGAAAACTATTCCTAAGTGTCGGAGGCCGGACAGGGTTCACTTGTTCTAGGTCTAGGAAATTGTTTGGGTGTTCGTTACACGAGTTAAGCGGTGGTGGATCTAGATTGGAAACCAAAGTTCCCACAGAACACACACTGATGTTCCAGAATCAACTATATCGAAAGATAGAGGCCTGGTCAATCATTCAACACTTAGAATCGTCAGAACCTGAAGAACAGCTGCATTCGTACGAATTGCAGGTTCCCTTTCGTACGAGAGGGATGTCCCTCTCGGACGAGTGTGCCTGCCATTCAAACGACTGTGACTGTTCCAGAATCAACTATATCGAAAGATAGAGGCCTGGTCAATCATTCAACACTTAGAATCGTCAGAACCTGAAGAACAGCTGCATTCGTACGAATTGCAGGTTCCCTTTCGTACGAGAGGGATGTCCCTCTCGGACGAGTGTGCCTGCCATTCAAACGACTGTGACTGTTTCTTAGGTAAATCAGTTTGGTTTTGTTTGAACTGATTACCTACTCAACTGGAATTGGCTCAATCTTGAATCCATAGCTATTGACTTAGCTTGTGAGCTCATAGAACCTCAGATCCAGCTGAGTTCGAATTTGGAAAGCTTGTTTAAAATGGTTTTGTAAGATTATCTCACCTTCGACTTGGCCCTCAACTGAGTTTCGAGAGTTCATACCAGTTGCTAAAAGCAGATCTGGAAAACCAAGTGAAGATTCGTGAAGAATCTTGTAAAATGTTTGATAAAAATAGAAGAAAAATAGAAGATTAATGGTGAAATCAGATGTTTGTGAGTTAAAACTCACTTAGAATGACTTAGACAATGATCCGAATGAACAGCTCGATGATAGCTCGAGAGAGAATTTCGAATGTTGAAGATTTGGAGTGAAGGAGATGGCCTTGTATTTATAGGGGAAGGTGACAATTTGGGACGAATGCACTTCGTACAAATTGGGCCAGGCCCATTCGCACGAAAGGGCCAGGCCCAAAAGCCCAATGTTCATTTTTGCTAGATTTCGACGGTTTTAAGCATTTCAAGCGTATAAGTGCAATGTGTAAGTGTTGTGCATAAATAAAGGAATATAAAAATGTATTTTGTATGTATAATAAGTATGAATACGCATGGATTTGCATGTAAATGGTATCAAGTATGTATGTAACATGAAAAATTGACAAGTATTGATGAATTACTGAATAATACAAGTATGTAAAAGATCGGATTTTCATTATGATTCAAGTCTCAGATTACAACGTTTAAAATGAAATACGAATATAAAGGAATATAAGTGTAACACATCGGAAAATTACGTCCAATAATGAACTGACACGTGTCATGGACTTTGAATATGTAAAAACATACTTTAGAGGGACTAAAGTTGACAAGCAGTGAAACTATGTGAATATAAGGGTCCAAAGTGTCAACAATTCATAAATAGGCTCTACAATAACCCTACATGATGTTTATAATCTTAAACGATTAGATCATGGATCATACAAAGCGGAAAATGAAAGAAAGTGAGGAATTACAAACTACAGGGGCTAAATGTGTCAACATGTTGAAAGTATACCTCTGAGTGACCTTTTGGCAAACCCGAAGCTTTGTAATGATAAAATATACTCACTAGAATATGTGATAAAAATTTCATCAAGTTTCGTGATCATATGAGAAAGTTATGATCAAAACCGTGCACGAAGGGTTAATTGCGTTAACGTTGAATTTCGAGACTTTTCGGGTAAACACAAAGTTAACCAAGGACTTTACCATGTTTATAAAAGTCCCAAGGTCCTTAAAAATAAGATTTGAGGGTCTAATGAGCAAGATAAATCGCCAAAACCACGTTACAAAGGTTAGGGACTGAATTGTAAAATGTTGCAAACTTGTAACCTGATCTGCGCCCGGTCGCGCCACGCGAGGGGGGTCTCGCGCTACGCGAGCGACCTGCCAGCGCAGAATGTTGCACAGATGCCAGTTAACAGACCTGTTGTCGATTGTTTCCAGCTGTATACGACTCCAGAGCCTCACCAATGAACTTTCATGCAACTAGGGACACTTGTATACTTCTTACAACAATCCTAGACTCACATGGCAGCCTCTAAACAGATCAAAGTGATGATAAAAGGGTCTTGAAGTAGTAAACTATGAACACTTACACTTTCAAAATTCACAAGATCAACTTCTGAAGCTTCCTGGACGTCAAGACATCTTCCTAGTGATCTCTAAGCTTTATTAGGACCATTGTAAGTATTCATAACCTTTGCAAATTCGTTCTAGCTTAGTTTATCAACCGAAAGTCAAACCATCGTAATTTAAACTTGACTTTGAGATTAAACGAGATTGGCTCTGTCATTTCTCAAATTGAAAGTACCTACAAGTTGGTATTTATGTGGGTAACAAACCCTCAAAAGGGTATTTTCAGATTCCCACTCTAAGCATGTTAATTGTCGAGTCAAAGCTTGTTTCAAAAAGTCAACAGAATGTGTTTTTGCAAATTTAAGCATGATTAGCAATGTAGGGTACATGAAACCTGTTTGATCATTAAAATAACTTGATAATTAATGTAAGAACATGTCTCAACATGTTCATCTCGACAATTTTCAGTTTAAACCCGAATCGGAACCGAAAGTCGCATAAATTGACTTTTCTTTGACTTTCAGTTCTGATCCGTTCATGCATGTTTGAGATCTGTATTAGAGCTTATTTTGTACCAATTTTCATATAAGTTTAACTCTCTGAGATTTTACAACTTGGATCACTACCTATCCGATTCATATGCATGTTTCCGATTTATGCTTAAAATTGACTATTATGCCCTTTTGACTATAAAACGTGATTTTTGAAAAAGTGAAAGAGTAGAAACATTTGTTACTGATTTATAAACTTGCACCAAAAATTTGATATCAGTTTGAGGTCTAGATTAAGAGTTATGCTCAATATCGTAATTTGAAAGCTTTATGTTACTTAAACGGCGTAATTAACGTATAACCCATTTAAACTCACTTTTTGATATCAAACTTTTTACCCACTGATGTTATATAATATTTTGGGATTTTTAAAGATTTTTATTTAATTTTTGGCTGATCATAACATAGGTCTCTAAGCTTAATTCGGTTAATACCGGTTTTGCCCTTTTTAGCCATAAAATGAGTTTTACAAATCCTTTTGACCCCTAACCTTTTTCTACTGATTTTATTTGATAAATAAAATATTTTGAGCATTCTGGAAATATAAAAATATCAGCTTTCTTTTAAAAACCCGGAAACGGCTCTAAATCGCCTTTTTAAGCGTTTTTAACGCATAGTACGTACTATAACCATATTAAACATATAAGGTTGATACCTACTGATGTTTTTAGTATATTTTTATAAAATAACAGTAAGTACAAGTTTTTAAACTCAGGTTTCCAATTTTGACATTTTTAGCCCTTGTGAAATTACCAAAATACCCCTAAGGTGCATAGTTTGGTTTTAAATGATGATTTACACTTATGGGTCATACCCTACTGTTATAACATGTTAAATTAAGTATATTTACTGTATGAACCAGACCTGTAACTCAGATTTACAAATAAACTCTTTTATAATCTTTTAAATGACCAAAATGCCCTTATGAGGCATAAATTGTGTTTAAATCCGTTTTGGGCATAATAGAAGATATCTTACTGATATTATAACATATTTAGAGCATATTAACTCAGGGAACTTGCATATGACTTTTACGGTTACCCGTAACGCTCTTTTCGCGTTCGATTCGGTTTATGTAACTAGTTTGCATAAATTGACCAAGACGGGTCAAACATTATCATTTTTATCTCAAAATCCAGAATGTATTTAGTATACCCATATTATACAAGTATTCAAACTTGTCGGGTCTAAATCACATTCTATCCGGTCTTCGCTTAATCGTGCGTTTGAACCGTATCGTCCTTTAAACTAGCCGGTCTAAGCATAAGCTTAAATAAAGACCCGTTAGAAATCTAATAGGTTATTATAAACCTTCGTTCCAGATTAGGAGCACCGGTAAAAGCTACTTGCAATTTGCTTATTGTGATTTATACTTTGCTCAGGTAAATACTTTTAACTTATTTTTCCCTATACGGGCTTGGGTTACGGTATATAGAATACCGCTTGATCGAGCATCAAATCTTACATCTTTGAATGGTTAATTGAATAATTTGATCGGCTCATTTAAACAGTCTTGTTCACTTAAAGCCTTTGGGGGGGGGGGGGGGTTAATGACCATGTCCCGGATATCCTCGGCATCATCTTACGAGATGGCCACGACCTGAGCACGGGGTGTAGGCGTACACCTGTCAGTGTATAACTCTAATGTGGAGGGTATATTGATCTTTAACCCGGAAAAGATCCGGGCTACTGAACGCACAAGTAACATGTAATTCGTTCACAAGATTATAATAATATATAATTATCCCAAGTTATAAAATGTTTTGTGCCATGAGCATTCAAATCAATTTTCAACCATTTTCAAAATGAGTCAGTTAAATTGTATTTACCAGTGTAAACTGACGTATTTTCCCAAAAGGTTAAGTGCAGGTACTACACGTAATAGGCTGGCTGTCTTCTAGAGCGTCCACAATAAGTCTCGCAAGCTTGGACGACAATAAACTGTTGAACAATATCTTATTTTATTTTGATCCGCCTGTGGATCCGTTTCAACTATTAGTGATATTTAATATTACACTTTATTAAAGTTGAAATGAATCTATCTTTGCTTCCGCTGTGCATTCATATATATTGTGTTGTTTGTCTATGATGATACCAACTACGTCACGATACTCCCCACCGGGCCCACCGGTGACACGTGGAAAATAGGGGTGTGACAGGTTGGCATCAGAGCCAACTCTGAGTGAATTAAACACTAGCCTTTTGTGTTTAATCTCAGTTACACAATTGCACATTCCTCGATTCTCGAGTCTAGACAAAGAACTTAGGAATTTTCCAAATTTTTGGTTTTTAATTCCAACTTTGTCTTACATATTTTTGTTGTATCACTTGTTGTTTTTGACAGGTTCACAAAAAATGCCGCCACGTATGCGAGGAAGAGGAAGGGGACAAGGAGCTCATGTAGCCGCAAATGACCACGAGGCCGGACCATCACACCGGCGAACACCATCGGACCCCCACAACACGGATACTCAGGATCTTTGGAGATCCTTTACTGAACCGGCTAGGCGCTCAGTTTCACTGAGTACCTCACCATCGATCCCGCACTCCTTTGGGCCTCATTCGGAGAATGAGCCCCACAACTCACAACAGTCCTACATTCCCTTAATAGGACACAATTCACCTTTTAACCAACCATCACCTGTCTTCCAGGGTCAGTTCAACCCTGATGACTACTTAGTAGCAGCAGTGGGTTTTAACCCACTTGGACCAGAAGACCACTTTTCTGGTGGCAACCCGATGGACATCGATGAGGATACTGATCCTGCAATGCCGCCATCTGGAACTCCAAACCACCCCATCGAGATTTCTGATGGGTCACCTTTCATGGGATCACCATACAATGGTCCCGACAGCTTTGAGGAGAACTTCAAGCAGTACGACTGGGTGTTCACCCCCAGCTATCATAACTCTCCCCTGCACCAGCCACATAATTCTCCCCTGCACCAGCCACATCACTCTCCCCTACACCAGTCATACCACAACTCTCCTCTTCACCAGTCTTACCATAGCTCTCCCCTTCACCAGCCACATCACTCCCCCCTACACCAGCAGGAGCAGCCACAGCAGCAGCAGAATCCTTCTGAGGATTCCCGACTTGTAGCGGTCACTCCGCCAGCAGCACCACCTTTGCTTCAGCCTCCCTCGCCCCCGAGGCGAAGGAGAACTACCGTGCGAATATCCGCACGAGGGGGAATACGCATCAGCACCCCTCCACATTCAAGTGGCAGCCGGTTCTCGCCACTTCACGAAGAACCGGAGACGGGAGAATCTTCGCATCCCATCTCAGAAGTGAACACTGCGCCAGTCGCGCCACAACCACCATTGGGTTTTGGAGACCCAATTCCCACTTACACGGGGGCTGCATCATTCAACCCTTTCGAGCAGCAGATCCACACAGGTTACAACTTTACAGAAGATCCCTACTGGATAGCAGCAAACTCCAACACTTTCCATCAGGAAGGTCCCTACGGAGGTACCTGGGCTACGGGACAATCGACATATGGATACCCACCATATGGGTACCAGCAACCGCAGCCTCCTCAACCTCCACATTTTCAACAACAGCCTCCTCAACCTCCGCATTATCAACAACCACCTCAGGCACCGGCGATGTCACCACCCCAAATGCAAGAAATCCTTCATGAGATACAAGGGGTGCGTCAAGAGATGCGACATGAGTTGCGGCATGATCGGAGGCATAATCGGGGGATGTTTAAGAAGATGGTGGATTTGATTAAGGGTAAAAGCAAGAAGGGTCACTGAATCCTTTGTTTGTTTATTTATTTTAGTTGTAATCATGTCCCTGCGAGGACATTTATTTCTGTACTCTACCCCTGCGTGGGTATTTCTTCTGTTCTGCCCCTGCGAGGGCATATCTTTTTATTTGACCCCTGCGTGGGTTTGTTTGTTTTGTTATTTGGCCCCTGCGTGGGCATGTGGTTTATGTAAAAGACCCGTTTAGGGCAAACTCGTACTGATTTAAATTTTATTTTGAATGGTTAATTTAAGGTTTTCATTTTTCATTATGTGCATAAACATAGTGTATAAATAAATAAAAAATAACATTTATTATTTTGATGTACCATTTTAATAAAATAATAAGGATCTTAAAAGGTAAAACCTAGCTGTTATGTTGTCATAAATCTAGCCAATATGGTAGAACCTGTTTAAAAAGATTCAAATCTCTGTTAACACCTGTAAAACATGTTAACATTCTTGGCTAGTGTGATCCGTAAAATCACACGCCACCCTTTTAATAAAGTATCCAAGTTTAATATCTTCGTATATATATTTGGATGTGACATAATGCCTACGGGTGTAATTAATGTCATATAAAACAAAAGGCAGCTGTAGTTTATACACTCCCTGCCAAGAAAAAGGATTGATTTGTCTTAATTATTCAAACTTTAATCCTATAAGATCTAAATTTGTAATTTAGAAATTTGTCCACGTGACTAGGCTTATTATGCCAAAATTTTATTTCATTCTAAAAAGATTACTAGTAAAAATCCTGAATGAAATTATTAAATTAACTAATATGGCTTTTATTTACCATGGTTAATAAATCGTCAAGAACGATAATACTGTTTAGACTTCTGAATAGACCTTGTCCATATTTTATGTAGCAATTTAGACTACATGGCTAAGTCTGAAGAATTAAACAGTCGTTCAGCAGAAAACCCTGATAATACTAAAATATTAGTAACGGGTGCGGAGTTGAAAGCATTAGTGAATGATGCTGTCATCGAAGCGCTAAATAGACAGTATAGTGAATCAAGCGGGACCCGGAGTAGGACCCGATCTGCACCACGTTCCAAACCGAAAGTCCACTCGGAGGCTCATAGCAAGCCGCCCTCTAAGAAAGTTGGACCTAAGAAAGATGAGCTCAATAGGGATGATGAGGATCATCACTCCTCTAACCAAAACAGTGTCCCGATAAAGAAGATCAAGCAGAAACAGGAACCCCATAGTAAGTCCTGTACATATAAGTACTTCGTCTCGTGTAAACCCAGAGACTTTACTGGGGAGAAAGGAGCGGTCGACTGCATGACCTGGTTGGACGAAATGGATACAGTAGTAGATATCAACGGGTGTGCTGAAAGAGATGTAGTGAAATACGTGTCCCAATCGTTCAAAGGAGACGCGCTGGCGTGGTGGAAGTCTCTCATACAAGCTGCCGGAAAGATCCCACTCTACAGTATGTCATGGGATCAGTTCGTTGCCCTTATCAAGGAAAATTTTTGCCCGCAGCATGAAGTTGAAAGGATCGAATCTGATTTCTTATCCTTGGTGATGAAAAATTTAGACTGCCAGGCATACCTCACCACTTTCAATACTCTATCTCGGTTGGTTCCGTACTTGGTAACCCCATAACCGAAAAGGATTGCCCGTTTCATCGGGGGTTTAGCCCCTGAAATTAAAGCAAGTGTTAAGGCATCGAGGCCTACAACTTTCAGATCAGTAGCTGATCTATCTCTATCTCTCACCATGGACGTAGTCAGGTTGAGAGCACTCAGGAACTCAGAAGAGAATAAGAGAAAGCGTGAGGACGATACCTCATGAAGATCAGAAAAGAGACACCGAGGAAATAACGACCACAGGAAAGGGTCGGGATCTAAGAGAGATGGGCAACAATCGGGGGATAAGCCCAAATGTAAAACTTGTAAGAAGAACCACTTTGGGAAGTGTCGTTTGGAGTCGAGATCACAGTCTCACGTGAGATCTTGTGGGATTTGCAAATCCACGGATCATAAGACTTTGGAGTGTAAGAAACTGAAGGATGCAACGTGTTACGGTTGCAACGAAAAAGGGCACATTAAGTCTAATTGCCCAAAGTACGCCAAGAAAGCCGAAGATGGGAAGAAGACCAATGCGAGGGTCTTCAAGATGGACGCTAAGGAAGCTGTTCAAGATGACAACGTTATTACAGGTACTTTTCTTGTAAATGATGTTTTTGCTAGAGTATTGTTTGATTCTGGAGCAGATAAGTCTTTTGTTGATGATAAGTTCTGTAAGTTATTAAACCTACCTGTTAGAACCTTAAGCGTAAAATACGAGGTGGAATTAGCTGATGGAACCATAGAAACAGCCTCAACTGTTTTAGATGGATGTGTTATATCCATTAGGAATCATTCTTTTCCTTTGTCCTTACTTCCCTTTAAGCTAGCCGGCTTTGATGTAGTCATAGGCATGGATTGGTTATCGCATAACCAAGCCCAGATTGTGTGCAATAGAAAGCAAGTGATAGTCAAAACCCCGTCTGGGAGTCACTTACTATTCAAGGGGATACTCAGCATGGATTGCCTGAGCAAGTGTCCATGCTCAAGGCATCCAGATGTCTGCAGAAGGGTTGTGTCATTTATATGGCACAAGTTACTATAGACGAGCCAAAGCCTAAGATTGAAGACATCCCTGTCATTTCGGAATATCCTGAAGTTTTTCCCGATGAACTACCTGGTTTACCACCAGATAGGCAAGTGGAATTCCGAATTAACATCATTCCAGGTGCGGCACCAGTAGCAAGAGCACCTTATAGGTTAGCACCAACGGAGATGAAGGAGTTAAGGACGCAGTTAGATGATCTGTTAGCTAAAGGTTTTATTAGACCTAGTTCGTCCCCTTGGGGAGCGCCGATTTTGTTTGTCAAGAAGAAGGATGGATCGATGCGTCTATGCATCGATTACCGTGAGCTTAATAAAGTCACTATCAAGAATAGGTATCCTTTGCCCAGGATCGACGATCTGTTCGATCAATTGCAAGGGGCAAGCTATTTCTCTAAGATCGACTTGAGGTCAGGCTATCATCAGTTGAAGGTCAAGGATGAAGACGTGCACAAAACAGCGTTTAGGACTCGTTATGGACATTACGAGTTCCTAGTGATGCCTTTCGGGCTCACTAATGCGCCAGCCGCATTCATGGACCTCATGAATCGCGTCTGCAAGCCTTATCTGGATAAATTTGTCATCGTCTTTATTGATGACATTCTCATCTATTCAAAGAGCCAATCTGACCACGAGAAACACCTTCGTTGTATTCTCAAACTTCTACACCAAGAAAAACTCTACGCCAAATTTTCGAAGTGCGAATTTTGGCTTCGAGAAGTCCAATTTCTTGGACATGTGGTAAGTGAGCGTGGTATCCAAGTGGATCCCGCTAAGGTAGAAGCAGTTATGAATTGGCAAGAGCCAAAGACACCTACTGAGATTCGTAGCTTCCTGGGTTTAGCAGGATATTATAGGCGTTTCATCGAAAACTTTTCTAGGATTGCTGCGCCCCTAACTTCGTTGACACGTAAGAAGGTTAAGTTTGATTGGGGCCCTAAGCAGCAGGAATCCTTTGACATTCTGAAGAAAAAGTTGAGAAATGCACCGGTATTAACATTGAACGATGGTATAGAAGAATTTGTGGTGTATTGTGACGCATCACACACTGGTATGGGCTGTGTACTCATGCAGAAAGGCAAGGTTATTACCTACGCTTCGCGACAGCTAAAGGTGCACGAGAAGAACTACACCACCCACGACTTGGAGTTGGGTGCCGTTGTATTTGCATTGAAATTATGGAGGCATTACTTGTATGGAACCAAGTGTGTGATCTATTCAGATCACAAGAGCCTTCAACATTTGTTCAATCAGAAAGACTTGAACATGCGACAAAGACGATGGATGGAAACTCTAAATGATTATGATTGTGAGATAAAATACCATCCAGGCAAAGCAAATGTAGTTGCTGACGCCTTAAGCAGAAAAGAAAGAGTAAAGCCGATAAGAATCAATGCCAAGCGCATTGAAATAAGGAATAGTTTAAACGAAAGGGTGTTAGCTGCACAAAAGGAAGCTGTGCTGGAAGCTAACTATCCTGAAGAAAAACTGGGAGTAACTGAGGAGCAGTTATCCCATGACAAGGACGGAATGCTAAGATTGAATGGACGAATATGGGTTCCCGTTTATGGAGGACTTCGGGATGTTATCCTTCAAGAAGCCCACAGTTCCAAATATTCTGTTCATCCTGGAGCTGACAAGATGTACCAGGATCTAAAGGCCAACTACTGGTGGATTGGTTTGAAAAAGTCTGTAGCTGCTCATGTAGCTAAATGTTTGACTTGTGCGCAAGTCAAAGCTGAGCATCGGAAGCCGTCAGGTTTGTTACAACAACCTGAAATCCCCACATGGAAGTGGGAGATGGTGACGATGGATTTCATCACCAAGTTACCAAAGACGAGAAAGGGAAATGACACTATATGGGTCATAGTAGATAGACTGACGAAGTCAGCACATTTTCTACCCATCAAGGAGACTTATAGCTCCGATATGTTAGCCCAGTTATACGTTGATAAGATTGTAGCTTTGCATGGAATACCTGTGTCTATTATCTCTGATAGAGATACTAGATACACGTCACATTTTTGGAAAAGTTTCCAACAATCTTTGGGTACGCGTTTAAATTTTAGTACGGCTTATCATCCTCAGACTGACGGTCAGAGCGAGCGTACTATTCAAACGTTGGAAGACATGCTACGTGCATGTGCGATCGATTTGGGTGGTAGTTGGGATAAGAACCTACCACTAATTGAGTTCTCCTACAACAATAGCTACCACACCAGCATAAAAGCTGCGCCTTTTGAGGCCTTATACGGTAGAAAGTGTAGATCGCCCATTTGTTGGGCGAAAGTTGGAGATGTCCAACTATCAGGACCGGAGATAGTCTTTGAAACAACGGACAAGATTGTCCAGATTCGCGACCGTTTGAAAGCTGCCAGGGATAGGCAGAAAAGTTATGCGGATCCAAAGCGCAAATCATTTCACTTCGAAGTAGGTGACAAAGTATTGCTTAAAGTATCACATTGGAAAGGGGTGATGCGATTTGGTAAGAAAGGCAAGCTAAGCCCGAGATACATAGGACCTTTCGAGGTTATCTAACGTGTCGGGTCAGTTGCTTATAAGTTAAACTTGCCTGAAGAGCTTAGTGCTATACATAATGTTTTTCACATCTGTAATCTGAAGAAGTGTTTCACTGATGAATCACTGGTAATACCGCATACGGATGTACATATAGATGAGAGCTTGAAATTTGTGGAAAAGCCATTGTCGATTGAGGATCGACAGGTAAAGAAGCTTCGAAGGAAGCATGTACCTATTGTAAAAGTCAAATGGGATGCCCGTAGAGGTCCCGAATACACATGGGAGGTAGAATCCACGATGAAAGAAAAATACCCTCATTTGTTTCAGTAAATCTCAAGGTCGAGAATGTAACACCTCGAAAAATTACGTCCAATAATGAACTGACACGTGTCATGGACTTTGAATATGTAAAAACATACTTTAGAGGGACTAAAGTTGACAAGCAGTGAAACTATGTGAATATAAGGGTCCAAAGTGTCAACAATTGATAAATAGGCTCTACAATAACCCTACATGATGTTTATAATCTTAAACGATTAGATCATGGATCATACAAAGCGGAAAATGAAAGAAAGTGAGGAATTACAAACTACAGGGGCTAAATGTGTCAACATGTTGAAAGTATACCTCTGAGTGACCTTTTGGCAAACCCGAAGCTTTTTAATGATAAAATATACTCACTAGAATATGTGATAAAAATTTCATCAAGTTTCGTGATCATATGAGAAAGTTATGATCAAAACCGTGCACGAAGGGTTAATTGCGTTAACGTTGAATTTCGAGACTTTTCGGGTAAACACAAAGTTAACCAAGGACTTTACCATGTTTATAAAAGTCCCAAGGTCCTTAAAAATAATATTTGAGGGTCTAATGAGCAAGATAAATCGCCAAAACCACGTTACAAAGGTTAGGGACTGAATTGTAAAATGTTGCAAACTTGTAACCTGATCTGCACCCGGTCGCGCCACGCGAGAGGGGTCTCGCGCTACGCGAGCGACCTGCCAGCGCAGAATGTCGCACAGATGCCAGTTAACAGACCTGTTGTCGATTGTTTCCAGCTGTATACGACTCCAGAGCCTCACCAATGAACTTTCATGCAACTAGGGACACTTGTATACTTCTTACAACAATCCTAGACTCACATGGCAGCCTCTAAACAGATCAAAGTGATGATAAAAGGGTCTTGAAGTAGTAAACTATGAACACTTACACTTTCAAAATTCACAAGATCAACTTCTGAAGCTTCCTGGACGTCAAGACATCTTCCTAGTGATCTCTAAGCTTTATTAGGACCATTGTAAGTATTCATAACCTTTGCAAATTCGTTCTAGCTTAGTTTATCAACCGAAAGTCAAACCATCGTAATTTAAACTTGACTTTGAGATTAAACGAGATTGGCTCTGTCATTTCTCAAATTGAAAGTACCTACAAGTTGGTATTTATGTGGGTAACAAACCCTCAAAAGGGTATTTTCAGATTCCCACTCTAAGCATGTTAATTGTCGAGTCAAAGCTTGTTTCAAAAAGTCAACAGAATGTGTTTTTGCAAATTTAAGCATGATTAGCAATGTAGGGTACATGAAACCTGTTTGATCATTAAAATAACTTGATAATTAATGTAAGAACATGTCTCAACATGTTCATCTCGACAATTTTCAGTTTAAACCCGAATCGGAACCGAAAGTCGCATAAATTGACTTTTCTTTGACTTTCAGTTCTGATCCGTTCATGCATGTTTGAGATCTGTATTAGAGCTTATTTTGTACCAATTTTCATATAAGTTTAACTCTCTGAGATTTTACAACTTGGATCACTACCTATCCGATTCATATGCATGTTTCCGATTTATGCTTAAAATTGACTATTATGCCCTTTTGACTATAAAACGTGATTTTTGAAAAAGTGAAAGAGTAGAAACATTTGTTACTGATTTATAAACTTGCACCAAAAATTTGATATCAGTTTGAGGTCTAGATTAAGAGTTATGCTCAATATCGTAATTTGAAAGCTTTATGTTACTTAAACGGCGTAATTAACGTATAACCCATTTAAACTCACTTTTTGATATCAAAATTTTTACCCACTGATATTATATAATATTTTGGGATTTTTAAAGATTTTTATTTAATTTTTGGCTGATCATAACATAGGTCTCTAAGCTTAATTCGGTTAATACCGGTTTTGCCCATTTTAGCCATAAAATGAGTTTTACAAATCCTTTTGACCCCAAACCTTTTTCTACTGATTTTATCTGATAAATAAAATATTTTGAGCATTCTGGAAATATAAAAATATCAGCTTTCTTTTAAAAACCCGGAAACGGCTCTAAATCGCCTTTTTAAGCGTTTTTAACGCATAGTACGTACTATAACCATATTAAACATATAAGGTTGATACCTACTGATGTTTTTAGTATAGTTTTATAAAATAACAGTAAATACAAGTTTTTAAACTCAGGTTTCCAATTTTGACATTTTTAGCCCTTGTGAAATTACCAAAATACCCCTAAGGTGCATAGTTTGGTTTTAAATGATGATTTTCACTTATGGGTCATACCCTACTGTTATAACATGTTAAATTAAGTATATTTACTGTATGAACCAGACCTGTAACTCAGATTTACAAATAAACTCTTTTATAATCTTTTAAATGACCAAAATGCCCTTATGAGGCATAAATTGTGTTTAAATCCGTTTTGGGCATAATAGAAGATATCTTACTGATATTATAACATATTTAGAGCATATTAACTCAGGGAACTTTCATATGACTTTTACGGTTACCCGTAACGCTCTTTTCGCGTTCGATTCGGTTTATGTAACTAGTTTGCATAAATTGACCAAGACGGGTCAAACATTATCATTTTTATCTCAAAATCCAGAATGTATTTAGTATACCCATATTATACAAGTATTCAAACTTGTCGGGTCTAAATCACATTCTATCCGGTCTTCGCTTAATCGTGCGTTTGAACCGTATCGTCCTTTAAACTAGCCGGTCTAAGCATAAGCTTAAATAAAGACCCGTTAGAAATCTAATAGGTTATTGTAAACCTTCATTCCAGATTAGGAGCACCGGTAAAAGCTACTTGCAATTTTCTTATGGTGATTTATACTTTGCTCAGGTAAATACTTTTAACTTATTTTCCCTATATGGGCTTGGGTTACGGTATATAGAATACCGCTTGATCGAGCATCAAATCTTACATCTTTGAATGGTTAATTGAATAATTTGATCGGCTCGTTTAAACAGTCTTGTTCACTTAAAGCCTTTGGGGGGGGGGGGGGGGTTAATGACCATGTCCCGGATATCCTCGGCATCATCTTACGAGATGGCCACGACCTGAGCACGGGGTGTAGGCGTACACCTGTCAGTGTATAACTCTAATGTGGAGGGTCTATTGATCTTTAACCCGGACAAGATCCGGGCTACTGAACGCACAAGTAACATGTAATTCGTTCACAAGATTATAATAATATATAATTATCCCAAGTTATAAAATGTTTTGTGCCATGAGCATTCAAATCAATTTTCAACCATTTTCAAAATGAGTCAGTTAAATTGTATTTACCAGTGTAAACTGACGTATTTTCCCAAAAGGTTAAGTGCAGGTACTACACGTAATAGGCTGGCTGTCTTCTAGAGCGTCCACAATAAGTCTCGCAAGCTTGGACGACAATAAACTGTTGAACAATATCTTATTTTATTTTGATCCGCCTGTGGATCCGTTTCAACTATTAGTGATATTTAATATTACACTTTATTAAAGTTGAAATGAATCTATCTTTGCTTCCGCTGTGCATTCATATATATTGTGTTGTTTGTCTATGATGATACCAACTACGTCACGATACTCCCCACCGGTGACACGTGGAAAATAGGGGTGTGACAGGCATTCATATATATTGTGTTGTTTGTCTATGATGATACCAACTACGTCACGATACTCCCCACCGGGCCCACCGGTGACACGTGGAAAATAGGGGTGTGACAATAAGTTCCCATAAATGGAAAGTACAACGATCTTGCTAAATAAGGAAAGTTACAAAAAGCGAGGCGTTACAGGTAACGATCCACGTGTAAGTTAAATGAGTATACGAAAAAAAAAAAACACAAACAAAACAAAAAAAAAAAATTAAGGTTGCTTAGAATTATGTATCCCCTAAGATTTTATATATTAGGTATAAAGATAGAGATATAGAAGTGATAGGGATAGAGATGGAGAAAGATCATATAAAAATTTAACATGTATATTCCTATATTATAGGAATTAAAAATTAATATTTAAATTAAAATTAGTGTAAAAGAAAATTGTGGAGAGTGATTCCAATAAGAGTAAATTATAAAAATCATCCTTTATGTTTACACCATATTGCAAACTATGTCCTTTGTTATAACAACCCTCAAAAATACTTTCGACACCCTAATATATTTTAAAATGTCCCAATACGTCCTAAAATACACCCCATATGCGAAAACAGGGCCCGAATACCTTTATTTCTATTTAAATTAAATAAAAACAAAGTTTTAACATCACTCGCGGGCCGCGAACGTGTTGACCGAGAGCTACGCGGGGCGCGACAGCCTTGCCACTCAACGATACCCGGTGCTGCCACGTGGCAGCCACACGTCGAGCCTATAGTGGTGACCAGGCCAAACTAGGCCCTAAATGTAGGGCTTCGGCCTTCAGTCCAACTCGCTCAAATTCTTTTCTTTCTCTCGAAATTCTGCATAGATAAAGTAATCTTCGGGCACAATACCCCCCTAAATAACGAAGTTCTGCCTCGTTGTAAGTATCATAACCCCAGGTTACGTATTAGATATGCTGCCCGATTGATCCAGGGTTCCATAACGGCTGTCGTGGTTCTGCCCGACGTAGTCGTTGGAATGCCGTCTCGGGGAGTGTATTACTAATGTAAATATTGGGTTATTATACTAACGCGTGTGCATTTGTGTATTTAATAGATAATCACCAGGAAACCCTAAAGGAAAACCTAAGACAACAATGTGAGTAATCTCCTTTTTGCAAACTGTTTTTACAAAACCTCACTTAATTAATATTACATTAAACAGTGATTGAGTTTTTGTATTCTACAATTATCGTCGGTATGTTGGGGTTTTGTATACAAAATTTGTTACTACCTTGCGAAGAGTAACATGACCACAAGTCAGGTTGACAGTACCGTGGGTGGTAATTAAGTAGATGGAAACAAATGTAATTGCGCGACCGCCCTCAATACTGTACAATGGTTTTTACTTAACTTGATTAAACTGAGATTTAATCACCAGTATTTTCCACTGACAGAATGTTTTTAAACGCGTTTCATGTAACAAAATGTGAAAGTCAAATAGAAGCCAGCTGGACAGCACTGAAGGCTTGGAAAAGTAGCTATAAAGTTACCTAAAATAAAGAGATGTTTTTATTAAATAAAATAGGGTTTATCCCTATAAAAATGTGTGTACTTAAAACTTGAGATTTTTCCCACGTGTTTAATATTATGAAAGTGTGAAAGCCAAATAGAAGCCAGCTGGACAGCACTGAAGGCTTGGAAAAGTGGCTATAAAGTTACCTAAAATAAAGAGATGTTTTTATTAAATAAAATAGAGTTTATCCCTATAAAAATGTGTGTACTTAAAACTTGAGATTTTTCCCACGTGTTTAATATTATGAAAGTGTGGTATTTTACTCTGATAAAATATTTCCTAACTACGGTCCTGATGTAATTTCCGCTGCCAAAAGGATAAAACACAGATACCACCGAAACTGGCCGCGGCTGCCCGTTCCCGGGTTTGTTAGGGGATGGGGGTTGCGACATTTGTCTTCAAAATATACAAGAAACAGACAAACACAAACAACCCCAGACTCTCTCTCCATCTCTAACTACCCTACCACCACCACCACCTACTCCCACTATCACCACCTTCTGCTCCGGTGAAGCACCACCGTCAAACTCCGGTGACCAGGAACCCTCACTGCGGCGGAAACCTAGCTCGCACCCTCCATTGTTGGTGACCCCCCATCTGCACCTTCTGGTTCATATCCCCACCCTCCATCTGGATTTGGAAGAACAATGGCTTGGATCTGCAGAACGACAGCTTAGATCAGGCCTTTATTGACTCGTTGCCGATTTTCATGGATTCCGACTTAGATCTGGATTCCGGCTTAGATCAGACCTTTATTGACTCGTTGCCGATTTTCATGTACAAGGAGATTGTGGGGGCGAAAGAGTCGTTTGATTGTGTAGTTTGTTTATCTGAGTTTTGTGAATCAGATAGATTAAGATTGCTCCCCCCTGCAGCCATGCTTTTCATATACATTGTATAGATACATGGCTTCAATCAAGAAGAGGAGTGTGTTAGTTTGGGAGTGTTGGCGGTGGATGGTGGTTGAGGGTTTGAATGGATGGGTTTATGTGGGTTTATTTTTTGGGTCTGTTTAAAAAAAAGAACTAGATATTGGTTTGATTAAAGTGGGTGTTGATAAAGGGTTCAGTGGCAACGGCCGGCTGGTGGTTGTGAGAACTCGGAACAGAGAGAAAATGGAGGATTGTTTATGGTGGTGGTGCTAAATTGGTGGTGGGTACATGAGGTTAGAGAGAGAGTTTAGAGAGAGAGAGAGAGAGAGAATGAGAGTTATGAAAGAGAGAGGATATAATTTATTCTTTTTATATTTTTTAAATTCTTTTTTGTTTTATTTATTAGAGATATTTTAAATAAATTAGTAAAATTACCAATATACCCTGATTTAACATTAAAATTTAACAGAGTTTGGGGTAAAGGACATAACGTGTTAGGTTTTGCATACGTAAAGTATGATTTCCGTCAACCTTAAAGACAAAGGACACACTTTGCAATCTGATGCAAACATAATGGATGATTTTTTGTAATTTACCCTTCCAATAATGATACGTGACATAATTTGGAATCATTTATTATAATAGGATACATATATACATACACATATATATAGATGAAGGATAAAATGAAAACTCATTTGAGTTGCGAAAGCAGGGCCGTCTTCGAAAATGTTAAAAATATTTTGGGCCCTGTGCGAGATATAAATGTCGGGCCCAATCCGTCCCATAATATAAACTAAGCGAGTCATTTAAAATGGTTGTAATTCCAACAATTATAACAGATTGGCTAGATAAAAAACCAGACCCTACCCACGCTATAAGATTTTATTATTTATAAAAAAAAGTTTAGAAACGTACATTCTTTATTATATAATATAAAATGCTATTCAAATATTCAATAAAAAAGACGTTAAATAAATAATAAACTAAAAAAGATATATATAATGAAATAGAACAAAAGCTTAACTTTTTGTTTATATTAATTTAAATAACATAATTGACAAAATGGTTAAAATAACTTAGTTTCACAATAAAATATTAATGTATATTCTATGTATCATATTAATGTATGATTCTCTGTATATCTCGAGACCCTAGAGGCCCTCCCTAAACACAGTCCTTCACTTAATTTTGAAAGATGCCTGATCCAGCAAAGTTAGTTAAATACTGGGCCTTCACTAAAGTTTTAAAAAGGCCCAATAGAGCATAAAGTCATATTCCGTATTTAGTATTTAGGTTGTCTTCTTCGTCTGTTCCGTTCTCTGGCACAGCAGCGCCGACAACCGGCACAGCAGCTCCGACAACCGAAAATCAACTTAGATTCACTCTTTCCAATTATCTCCGACTCACGCTTCTATTCTCATCTTAAATACACTCCGCCTCTGTTAATATATATATATATATATATCGTTAAATTTTTTAGGGCCTCCGGAGGTTTTTGGCCCTGAGCGGTCGCCCATCCGGCACTTGCTCAGGGCCGGCCCTGTGCGAAAGCTACGTAAACCCTTTGTAAATTTTATGTAAGAATCCGTTTTCTTATAAAAACTTAGCGCATATACATATTTTCAAATATTATAAGCCAAAAAGAAAAACCAAATAAGGGTCAAGTAGTTTTTCTTAAAATGTTTTAATTTTGTATGTAACAGGTGTAAAACATATCTTACACAACTGTGTAACAGATATGTCAGTATAAAAACTATTGTTACATAGAAAAACTATTGTAACACACTTTTGTAACATTTGTTACATATAAGTAAAAAAAATATTCAAAGCTTTTTGGGTTTTTTATTCAAAACTTCCGAAAATATGTATATTAATTTTTACCACCAGTATTAAATGTGAAATTCCAACTCGCTGTAAAACATTAAATACAGATAACCATTTTCCAAGAAGTTTCAAGAAAGTTGAACAAATTATTGCTTTGAGAGACTTCATTGGAATTGTTCAAAACTAAACTATATAATCCAATACGCGTCTTTTGGATCTATGCTTGCTGCTGCTGCTTCCAGAAATCATAGATCAAATCACAGCTTCAGTTCTTGATGGGTAAGCTATTTGTATGATTTAGAATCCGTGCTACAATATTAATCTGTCATGATTTTAAATTCCTGGCGCCTGTAGTTCTTCAATTTAACGTCACTTGGTGGTTCAATGTGAGCTCTTTTTTATTTTCTTTTTCGAATCATGTTTTACTATAAAACCTGATGTTAACCGAAGTGTAAAGTGCAGTATGTTTTATTTAGCTATCTTGAGATTACAGACTAGATCGTTGACTAGGGGTGCAAACGAGCCAATCAGGTCGGCTGGTCTTGTTTGCACCCCTAGTCAACGATCTAGTCTGTAAGCTCTCATTTTCTGCAAGATAGCTAAATAAAACATAATGCACTTTACACTTGAGTTAAGATCCTCAAGCTTAGCTCTCATTTTCTGCAAGATAGCTAAATAAAACATATTGCACTTTACACTTGAGTTAAGATTCTCAAACTCGGCTCGATTCGAACTTTGTTTCTAAAGTTTGAGCTCGGCTCATAGGTAGCTTTTCAAGCTCGGACTCGTTTTTTATTTATTAATTAATTTTTATTAATTACAATTATCATATTTAATTAATTGAGTTATTTTTTCATAATTTTATAAATAGTAATTATTATTCTTATTAATATATATGTTTAGGATATTCTTTTATAGGGAGAGGATCATGAGAAAACTACATCTAAATGAGTAAACTAGAAAACTAACTAAAAAAGCTAAAAAACATACCATTTTTTTTACAAAAAAATCGCAATTTTTTATATATAAAAATTTTTTCCAAAAAAAAAAATTGTACTGATTATATGTGTACTACACATGTGCATTATATCCGTATTAGTGCACATGTGCAGTACAAGAAAAACAATTTTTTTTTTTGAAATTTTTTTTCATGCATAAAAAATAGCGATTTTTTTATAAAAAATTGTAAAATTTTTTTTGGTATTTTTAGGCTTTTTTAGTTAGCTTTTTGGTTTTCTCATGATCCATCCTCTTCTTTTATATATATATTAAGGATCCTGTAAAAAGTGGCAAGTGTGTGAGAAGTGTAAGAAATAATATGGTGATAACATGTGTCTTTAATTAAAATTAGAGATTAAGGGTAATAGAGTAATTTCATTAAAAATCATTTTAATTCATAAAATCTTTCCATAACCGTTTTGAGAGATTTTAGGAAACAATATATTTGGTATCTTTCTATTATTTGAAATCTGGTATCAAGTATTGTTTAATCCATAAATTCGTATCAACATTTTTATTAATTCGCAGGTATACAATACAACACCATACGAATTCCAAAAAACACCACAACTTGAATCCAATACAGTCATAGTGTTTTAACATCTAGAATGATTTTGATTATTTTGAAAGTATAAAACATCATTCAGATTCCAAAAACACCACGACTTGAATCGTAATACAGTCATGGTGTTTTAACATCTCAAATGATTGCATTGCACATTATGTGTGGTGTTTTACACCTACAATTCGAGTAGATCTTTTTCGTATGGTCTTTTAAACCTGCATTAATGGTGTTTTACACCTGCAGTCCAGTATGTGTTCTTCGTTTGGTGTTTTACACTTGCATTCAAGTATATGTTCTTCGTATAGTGTTTTAAACCTACATTCCAATAGGCTTCATATCATGCTATACGTATTTTTTATCTATATCAATATGGTACTCATATTAAAGATAAAAAAAGACTCGTTATTATGGTGTAATGTTTTAAAAAAAAACGTTACATATAAGTTACTGACGTTCAAAAAAGATGGGCAGAACTTGCATGTGCATTAAGATGATGACAGTTTCTTTATTTAAACAATACAATATAAAAAAATGCTATTACCACTAATCTGGCCAAATTAGTCAAAAAATAAAACAAAATTTACATTTTAAGCCCTTTTTATCTCAACCATTAACTACAAGATCTAAGAGAGCCCTAAAACACTTCTTACACTTCTCACAAAACCACCTCTTTTTATACTAACCCCATATATATATCACTACTAGAAAACTACATTTTTTCCTACAAATTTCCCACAACTCAATTTTTTTTTACAATTTTCCTACAATTTTTTGACCTAAAAGAAAAACAAAAAAATACCCAAAACTTTTCCACAAATTTCCTACAAAATTGCCACACAATAAGCATTTGTAGCAATTTCGTCACAAAATTTATAACCTTTTCGACAAAATTCCGACAAAAATTATAAAATTTTATATTATTTGTAACTACAACAAAATAAATAATTTAAAAAATATAAAATATTAAATTTGTCGGAAATTTGTATCAAATTTACACTAGTTGCTACAAATTTCCTACAAAAAAGAGTTATTTTATTTGTTATTTATCAAGTCGGCCCGAGCTTGTTTAAACTTTTTTTCAAGCCGAGCTCGAGCGTTTGCACCCCTATCGTTAACAAAAATTTTTGTCTATGGTCAAATCTGGACAAAAATTTTTTGGAAGGCCAACTAAAAACCAATTCCATAACTTGTTTAGTTGTTATGTTTCATCCCCCGGCCAGAAGTACAGGACTCTTATTCTTTTTTTGAACGGCTAACTAAATCACTAAATAAGCATCGTGGGATGTCCTCAATCTAGCAAATGCATCCCCTCCTCCATAACAGTCAGAGTTGGATGAATACTTGAGCCACCAAGCCACCACTTCCGGGAAAAACCCGCCCGAAGGCCCACTGTGGTAAAACTCGGTTCGGCTCGGTTTCTAACTGACGACCTCCAGGGAGGCCTTGTTATAAACTTTATTGCCACCACCAATGTCTTTCAAAGTGATACTAGTAGGAGTTGAACTTGGGACATCAAGAAGAGAAATCAAGTAACTAACCACCAGACCAACTTGTCAAAACAGTACAAGACTCTTTTGCTATTTATTGTGTTTGGAACACCTGACAGTTATGCAATCCAATTGTTATGTTATAGACTACGTACCGAATTAGAAAAAGTTATAGGTAGATGATTTGGTTTCAAATGTTGTCCAGCTTAGAATTTCCACATGCAGCTGTCCCAATTCAAGTTATCATGTTTATAATCATGCAAGTGATCTCTTATTTCAGACAAAGCAGCCGATTGTTGCACCACCCACCTCATAAAAAGGGATGGTACTTTTAATGTAGATGGACTTGCTAAATTTATCAAACAAGTTAAACTTGGAGAATGTGGACTTTCATATGCGATTGTTGCTGTCATGGGCCCACAAAGTAGTGGTATGTCTAGTTACCACATCCAAAAGTGAACTTTTTTATGTATCACTAATTACATTTTGTATATGTTCTATTCTAATTACAAAGAGTTATAGTTTATAAGCAAACAAGTTGTGACATCGTGTGTCTCTTACAGGGAAGAGCACCCTGCTAAATCATCTTTTTCATACCAACTTTATAGAAATGGATGCTTACAAAGGAAGGCATGACCTAATACACTCTCTTTAGTTTGTTTTCTCGGCTTGAACTTAGCTCATATACAAGTTATATTCTTATCAGGAGTCAGACCACTGAAGGTGTATGGATAGCAAGATGTACCAATATTAATGATCCTTGCACCATTGTAATGGATCTTGAGGGTACTGATGGAAGAGAACGCGGAGAGGTTATTATATATTATCTATTTTTTTTATTTTTATTATTATCTTCGATAAGTTGCATTCAGTTGTTCTTGCATAATCAATTGTTCGACACTTCTATTAATAAACCAGAAAACATACCACACAAAATTTACATGAATAACTATCACCAATGATCTTTTGGCCTAGTGGTTAAGTGGGAGGTGAGAAGTTTTGCTTCTCTTAGAGGTCTTGGGTTCAAATCCAGGCAAGGGGAATTTTAATACTAACTTGGTGATACTAACTACTAACCCGGTTAGCGACATCCTAACCGTACGCTGTTCTAAAAAAAGTTAAATTAACTATGCGAAAAGATATTTAATGGACTAACTATACTTTAATTGAAATTAATGCCCAACTAAAAATATATTTAAAGAAATATTTTGTCATAACTTTTAATTATCACATCAAAGTTCATTTTCTAAAGACATAACTAGACGATTATATGTATTAACAGATTACATGATATTTTATTCAACCCGTGTAATATACGAATTTATTCTACCTGTACAATACACGAGTTTTTTTAAAGACATAGGTTTTTATTACCGAGTCTTTAACATTACATTTATGCAACATACATACTACACGGGATTCTAACCCTCGTTATTTATATCTCCTGCCGATTTTCCTTTCTTTGTTTGTGTTTTTTCTCAAACACGATCTTTCACATATTAACTAAACAACCCTTAACTTTTTGATTTACTTATTTAGCCCTTTTATCAAGATTAATTTCCAACATTGTTTGCTCTAACTCACAAAGTTTTATAACTTGTGTAGGATGATACTGTGTTCGAGAAACAAAGTGCGCTTTTTGCTATTGCTGTTTCAGATATAATTCTTATTAACATGTAAGTTTGGTAGCACCAAGCATCTTGTTTTGATCTGAACCTCTTGTAGACTTATGTTTTGTATCTGGACAAATTTGTGCCACATAGATGGTGTCATGATATTGGGCGTGAGCACGCGGCAATGAAACCTCTTCTGAAAATTGTATTGCAGGTACGTTATCTGTTTCCACATTTTATCAATTTCCTAAGGAACGTAGGTTCATCAAAACGGTTTATGTTTTCAGGTTATGTTGCAGTTATCATGTTGTTCACGTAAAAAAACTTTTATGTTCGTCATTCGCGATATAACAAGGGTAAGTTTTGTCTCTTGTATCTTGTGTAAGGTACATAATCTAATGTACATTTTTTTTCTATTGCAGACACCTCTTAAAATCCTAGAGCGTGATTTGAGGAAAGATATGGAGAAGGTAATCTTTTAATTTCTTTTCTCCCATATATAATAGGCTCAGACTATTCACACACCAAGGCTGCCTATTTGCACACTTAGGGTTTATATACGCTACGTATAGCTCGATATGCAGCGTATAGGGTTACACCTATACGCAGCGTATAGGGTTACACCTATACACAGCGTATAGAGCTATACACAGCGTATAAGTGACATAGAATTCAGAACCAGCTCAGCATTCATTGGCACAGACAACCAGGGTTTATATACGCTGCATATAGAGCTATACGCAGCGTATATAACCCATCAGGATTTCGTTTGGTTATTTTGATGTATTTGTGGTATAAATACATACCCGGTTCCAAGGTTATATCGCTTAAAATATATAATCGTTAATGTTATACCATTAATATTATATACCGTTAATTTTTTTTGAAAATCGTATATACGGTTCGAATATATTATATTGTTATCGTTTAAATTATCACGTCTAGTGCGGTTCGAATGCTATAAACATTTAATATCATACCGTTAAGTATTTTTAAATATTTGTGTACGGTTAGAATATATTATACCGTTTAAATTAAAACCGTTAAATATTTTGAAATATCCGAGTACGGTTCGAATATATTATACCGTTTCAATACAATTCCGTTTAAATTAAATTATTATACCAAGTCTCGGTGCGGTTCGAATATTATACCGTTCAAGATTTTTATACAGTTAATTTTATTAAATTACTGGGGTACGGTTCAAATATAGTCTACCGTGTTTCCATACTATACCACTTAAATTAAAATATTATAGCAGTTTTAAATTTTTATGACGTTAATTATTTTGAAACACCTGAGTACAGTTTGAATATATTACACCGTTTCCATACTATACCGTTTAAATTAAATTAAAATACTATATTGTTTCAAATACGACTGAATATGATATATTTGTCTAAGTTTGATATACAGCATAAGTTTATACATACATAACAAAAGATATAATATAACTAAGTACTGAATACATCGAAGAAGATAAAATACTATGGCACCGGATCATCCTGTTGCTGCTGTTGCTGATGTTGATGCTGCTGCTGATAATGCCGATGTCATGCTGCAGCCGGAATGTAGGGTCGTGGAAGTAACCCATCACGTTGTCGTCACTCCTACAACTCCTCAGCTACCCAGCCCATCACATGCTTCAGCCATCCAACGTCCTCACGTAGATGGTCAACGTCCTCACGTAGCTACTAGCTGCTGATACACCGCGTGTGAAGGGGCAGGACCGAGCCCAACATGTCGCGGGAACTGAGGCACCCCGGGTGGTCCACGCAGCTGTGGTGGGGCCGGAATGTACACCTCCGGGTCATGCACTGCCACCTGCCCCGGCACGACTGGAGGATCTATCGTATCAAACTCTGCCGGCAGGTCCTTTGGCTGGAAGGGCAGCCCGTCCAAGCCCTTAAAACGCTTGTGGTTGTCAGGTGGGAACTTTTTGACAATCTTCATTCCGGATAACGATAACATCCCTATCCTCTTCGGCTGTATCGGCGAGAGTAAAAGCGGGTCAATCTCCGAGTGATAGCCAAACAACATGGCTATCACAGTAACGTAGGCGCCGCCATATAATAATCCGCGCTCCTGCCAATGATATGCGGAGGCGAAGTATTGTGCCAACCCATGTGCGAGA
The DNA here is from genome assembly GCA_030545235.1 of Helianthus tuberosus. Taxonomy (NCBI): domain Eukaryota; kingdom Viridiplantae; phylum Streptophyta; class Magnoliopsida; order Asterales; family Asteraceae; genus Helianthus; species Helianthus tuberosus. Next base: position 16,588,171 of record CM060410.1, read on the forward strand.
GCGCACGGCCTCTTATACAATGTGTAACCTGCTAGAATTGTATTAAATAACAAAAGGTTTGTATGTTTAAGATTTTTTTACCTGTACGTTTGTAATTTTCCAGTCTACAAGCACACGACAACCCACAACTAAGCCACATATGGCAACCACATGATGCGTTAAGTTTACGCAACACCTCTAGCTTCCTCATTAGCTCTCCTTTTAGCAAATCAAGTGCTCTATGGGAAACCTTTCCACGTAGGTTGTCCAACAGTGGTTGTCGTCGATGGTGGTTCATCGTTTTTTCAATGCTTTCGGTGAAACTTTTTTGTATTTCCCCCATCTGAGTTTCAACTATATCAATAACACACCCTACGATTCGGTCCAATGAACCCCTGCGCATTACGTATCTTTTAAAATTTGCGTGCTGGCTCTCAACTCTGTTAGTGGTGCGCTGACCAAAGTTGCGACTCTTATTAGCCCACGCAAAAACGAACATTTCTTTATAGTCTTTGTGCCAGTTATCATACACATAATTAAAGACCCCTGCAAAAGTAAAATAATAAAATGTAAAAGCGTGTGTAAATATAATGGATTGTATGGGTCATTTGTTGAAGACACACTTACTTAAGCGGTTACAAGCCACAAGTCGGTTATACAATTTGCGCAAGTTGTATTCGTATATGGGCTAAGAAGCAGAGTCGCACACTCTCTGCCAGTATGACATAAATTTCTTCCAATCTTCTTTATTGAACCCTTGCTTGCAATGTTTACAGATATTTGTTCGATGTGAAACCGGCATAGAAACCTAGACGCGTAAGGGAATACTTTGGCACACGCGTTAATTAGGGCTAGCTCTCTATCCGTGACTATCACATGCGGTATCATATGTCACACCCCCAAGATCCACAAGCGGAGTATCACCGCAGGGAGCGTGACTGACCAGGATCAAGCCACCAATCATATTGAACAATATAAATAAATAAATAAAATCCAAACCAAACAATATAATTGGTGTCAAAACAACTTAACAAAGTCTAAGTTATCAGCGGAAGCATTAAGTTCAAACTCCAAAATTATAAATTTAAAGTTCATAAGTTTATCATGAACACGCAACGGTCCATGTTCCACGACTCCTTCCCTATGCAAGCTCCAGCTAAGTACCTAACGACCTGCAAAGCATGTAGTAACGAATCAACAAAAAAATGTTGAGCGAGTTCACAGTTGGTTGTCTGTTTTAAAGTTGTTCCAAAAACCATAAGATGTTTCGAAAACCATAAGTTAACCAGTTCCTTGTTTCCCAAACCATTTACCGTGGGGGCTACCCCATGTTGTAAACCACTAGACCCGTTACCATATCGACTACTGACTGGAGTCATGTTTATGTGCCCTACGTCAATGTCTATCATCATTGACTAAGTGCCCAAGTACATTAGTCCACTCCCGTCCTCTGCGGCACGGTGTGAGGCTTGTCAGACCTAATAGCGCTATTTAACTAATGACCCGTTCGCCAATGGCCTGACGATTAAGTCGATATAAAAATGAGGGACTTCATGATAGAGTTTTGTCTAGTTAGTTCTATGTTGTCATCCTTCCCAAGGATGATAGAGGTACGAATTCTACCCATGGAGAATACGCAGATTTCAATGTTGTCATCCTTCCCAAGGAGGATGGAGGTACGTACCCTACCCAAGGAGAATACGCAGGATTTTAATACCGTTCCTTAACCCATTCCCAAACCACCGGGAATCCCATGCCTTGTAAAAAGTGTGAACTCACCTTAGTTTAGCTCGGCAGATTAAGTTATAGAAAGAAATACGCGAGGTGTAACCGGTCAATCACGTCCTAACATGATTACCGTTTAAGGGTTAGTGGGTGTGTTCACGCGAAAACACGAATCCTACACATATCGAGCACGTAGCACATTTTATCATACAATACTAAATATCATGCATGCATTTATCACCACATAGCTTAGCGACAACACAAGTGTCACGAAAGACTTAAAATACTCTTCAATAAAAATTTCAGCAATATAGTGCAGTTTCGGCAGTTTTCGGATTGTTATCCGGAATAGTTCATGTACAAAAAAATTCCCAAAAAATTATAGAATGTTTTAAAGGATCCAAATATTAATGTGTCAAAATCTCGGGATCCAATTCAACACCAATTATTTTATACAATTCATTTACCGGGCTGCAATCAGATTCGTCACTTTCTGACTGCAGTCCACGGAAAAATTCATTTAAAATTCATCGTAAGTCCGATTGATGAAATTCCAGTTAGAGAATTACAACGACATCAGTGGACATCTACAGTACAAATTTCGTGACCAAACTCTATACAAATTTTAAGTTACGATGAAAAATATAACACACATTTTCTGCAGAAAAAATGCAGCTTTTGCTGCTGTACAAAACAGTCCTTTAAAAATAGTAAACGACCTAAAAAAAATGCGATTCCAGATGGGTTTGAAAGATATTTCCTGGACGTTCATCATGGATTCAAGAAACATCAGTTTTTGATAAATTATGACCCCATTACAGCCGATCAAAGTCGGCTGTAACTGGTGGACAGATTCTGTTTCCGTTACGAACACTTTAATAAGACAAGTTTCCTTAACATGCTTTTGCGATCATATAACCATAATCCGTTATTCACATCAGGTTAGAAGTCAATTATGTCAGATTCATCATACAAATTGTCAAGATCATCAAGTGTATCAGGCCCTACTCGATACATATAAATCTATCCATGCATGAACAATATTACCAGTCATCATATATGATTCTCATGGACACTAGACTACAAACTAATATCTGAAACATCTAGATTTAATACCAATCCAGAAAACGCAGCCAAATAACATAGCAAATAATCAGAACTAATCAGCCAAAACATCAGAATACTAACCGAGAGAAGAAAGATACGCGAGAGGGTGTGCGTTCGGCTGGAAGGGAGATCGCGAGAGAGGGGAAAGGGGTTGTTGCCGTCAACCACGTACAATAAGTAGGGTTTGGTTTTCTTTTTTTTTAGTTATGCGCTAGCAGAACATGTATACAGCATATACATGCATGCGCCAATTTCATTAAGTGGGCTAGGGTGGTTTGGGATTAGGCCAAAAGACCAAACAACAATGAAGTTGGGCCGATCCCATGGAAGCCAAAAGGAAAGAAAATAAAAACGTGTGCAGCCATGTATACATATTATTACTATTATTTATTTATTTTATTTTTTTAAAACACAAAACAACTAGTCTCTAAGGGTGGGTTCAACATCCACATTTACAACATATATTAAGCAAGCTATGGTTCAACAGTCCGGGTCGGTATAGCGCGATTAGGATTTGGCTTCAAGTGTCCGTTTATATCAGATACATTAGGTAAGTGTAATTAATTCGTCACACAAGTTCATACCTCTAAATAAATAAGATAAGAAAATTATACGGCGTTAACCTCGTAAGCGCGGGTTGTCACATCATACACTCAAGCAATATTGACTTAATCCTTTCAAGCACCCAGACGAAGTTATCCCTTCGTTCTTTGCAAATAACGGCATGTGCGACACAAAAAGACTTATTGGTCGACGTCAAACCAACAACCTGGACAAATGGCATGTTGTAGATATTTGTTCTGTATGTTGTGTTGATCAACAGCACGTGCGAGAATGCATGCCACATAGTAATCGAAAGGGGATGAACAAAGAAAATTTCTGTTACGACATCTGTTTTGGGTTCCTGTTGGGTGTCGTAAATGAATTTGTTTTCATGCAGCATGTTTTCCAGTGCCTGCATGGGAGTCTTTCCGTCCATCTGTGATGCTCTAATTTTCTGGACCGCATTTTGCACGTCTTTTTGAACATGGAGGTTGTCGGGGAACTGCTTTCTAAAGGTTTGAAATATGTTACGTGGCTCCATGTTTTGAGCTGTCAGCTGCTCCACCAGCTTGTATTCGACTTCAGTAAATCTTCGCACAAACGCGAGGCCCAATAAATTCTGTGCAGGTTCGTGGTTATGATTCGAGTCCTCCACAACTAACTCCCACGTGTCATTCGTCACATCCCGCACAACAAGTAATGAAAATGGGCAACCAATTTTTTTTACTGCCAGCTTTCCTAACTATTGCTTTACTATGGTGCTCACCACCACGGTAGCACACAAGCCATACCATCCCCGTACTACCACCAATATTTTTCGATCGACGGGTCACAATAACATAACCATTCTCCTTTCCCGTTACTTGTACCCAGTTTTTCAGATCAATTAGAGACATGAAACGCTAAAAAACAGTTACGTTATTTAACAGTAATAATAACAATAATAATAATAATAATAATAAAAGTATTTTGACAATAATAATAAAAATAATTATAATAATATTCTAACAATAATAATAATAATAATGATAGTATTTTAATAATAATAATAATAATTATATTTTTAACAATAATAACAACAATAATAATAATGATAATAATATTTTAACAATAATAATAAAATAATAATTATAATTATAATTTTAACAATAATAATAATAATAATTATAATATTTTAACAACAACAACAACAATAATAATAATAATAATAGTATTTTAATAATAATAATAATAATATTTTTAACAATAATAACAATAATAATAATGATAATAATATTTTAACAATAATAATAAAATAAAATATTATTATAATTTTAATAATAATAATAATAATAATAATAATAATATTTAACAATAATAATTATAATAACAATATTTTAACAACAATAATAATAATATTTAACAATAATAATAATAATTTAACAATAATAATAATAATATTTTAACAATAATAATAACAATAATAATAATTATAATTATATTTTTTTAATAATAACAACAACAACAACAATAATAATGATAATAATATTTTAACAATAATAAAAATGATAATAGTATTTTAACAATAATAATTATTTGTTTTTTAACAATAACAACAACAATAATAATAATGATAATAATATTTTAACAACAATAATAATGATAATAATATTTTAACAACAATAATAATAATAGTTTTAACCTGATTTTGAAACGGATTTCCCGGGTTAGAGGGTTGATAATCATCATACAATGGTGTGTTCGGAGGCTCATCACCGTATCCACCGTATCCACCGTAATCCGGATACGTTAGTTGTGTCAGGTAATATGGTTCATCAACAGGCTCATCTCCGTATCCATCGTAATCCGTATACGATTGTTGTGCCAGGTAATATGGTTCATCAACAGGCTTATCTCCGTATCCACAGTATCCATCCAGATTACCTTGTTGCACGTACGAAGATTCACACCCGTATCCATAATCGGGATACACTTGATGCGCCGGGTAATATGGTTCATCAACAGGTGGAGTCGGAGCCATGTTCAAGTCTGGCAACTGTATCTTTTGATCAACAGGGACGCCAGACACAACCTCCTCTTCCTCATTAGCATCATCCACTCCTCACGAGTCTTTAGAATACTGCTTACCGAAATAATTGTTGCACCGAAATAATTGTTGCGGCAAAATGATGACATTTTAGCTCCACAGTCGACCAAGAAATTATAAACCGAAGAAATGAGGAAGAAGAATTGATTATGTTTTGATTTCGTAGGCAAGGCAGATGATGTCTAAATAGGAATTTGAATTCACATTTATCAGCCGCGTATAGATCTATACGCGGCGTATACCTTTATTCACGTGCCTGGACAACATCGTATCATTGTCAAATCTGGCAGACATACACTGCGTATAGCTCTATACGCAGAGTATAGATGCTTCGTATATTTACTGCGTATAGCTCTATACGCAACGTATCTCAGACAGATTTGACAATGTACTAGGTTGTTATGTACTTGCCCAATACATACGTTGCGTATAGACCTATACGCAACGTATAGGGTTACTTCTATACGCTGCGTATGGCTCTATACGTAGCGTATCTATGCATGATTTGACAGTGTACGAGGTTTGACTGAATGGTCGTGTACGGACCATGTGCCTACGCTGCGTATAGACCTATACGTAACGTATAGGTGTAACCCTATACGCTGCGTATAGGTCTATACGCAGCGTAGGTAAAGGTAAGGTTTGGTGTGCAAATAGCCATGTATGTGTGCAAATATGTAGTCCCATACATATAATAATGCCCCACCCACCGTGACCACAAAAATGAAAACTTTTCAGGGGTCACTTATCTTAGTGCTATTCTAATCTAAGCGCGTTTTAAACACATAGATCTAATGGGATCCAATTCACTTGTGGCTCAAAAATGTTTTGTTTCTTAAGGCCAAAGCTTACCTGTGTACCCAACATCTCCTTCGCCATGTATTACACGCCCATATTTATCACACCTCCACAAAAAATTCATGTCCTTGTTGAGCAGCACCATTGTATTGTATAGAAAACCCATATTAACATCCATAATTACTTTAACCATTTTTGCCCTCGAGAAGTGATCCCAACACTTTTCATTTTAATCTACTGATTGTGGAAGCGAAATCTATATATACTACAATAGTGTGAGATTCATTGGGGAACACTAAAAAAGTGGGGAACAGTGGGGAACCGACTCAAACGAACTCTGATTGGACTCATTCCAGCGGCGTTGGAACTGGCTCGTCGAACCCTAACTAAGATCTTTTAACCCTAAACCCTAAATCATAACCCCTAAACCTTAAATATATTAGGGTTTGGCTTTTAGGGTTTAGCCTTAGGGTTTAGGATTTAGGGTTTAGTTTGAGGGTTTATGGTTTAGCTTTAGGTTTAGCCTTTAGGGTTTATAGTTTAGATTTTACGATTTAGCTTAGGTTTTAGCCTTATTTTTTAGCTTTAGGGTTTAGAGTTTAGGATTTAGGGTTTAGGGTTAAAAGATCTTAGTTAGGGTACGACGAGCCGGTTCCAACGCCGCTGAAATGAGTCCAATCGGAGTTCGTTTGAGTCGGTTCCCCGCTGTTCCCCACTTTTTTAGTGTTCCCCAATAAACCTTCCCCTACTACAATATAACATAATTACAAAACCTATTAGTAAATCAAGTGATATAAATTCAATCAGTACCATTAGATTGGTGACCTAATATAACATAATTACAAAACATAATTGTAAATCAAGTTATACAATTTCAATCAGTACCATTGGATTGGTGACCTCACATACACCTCCTATTTTTATTTAGCTCACAACCATTATTCAACGTTCATCGATTCTCCTGCAAAGTTATTTATTATTAATATTTTTTTGATAGCGTCTCGTAAAAAAACACGGGGAGATTTACACCCACCCAAACATCACTAACACACAAAGAACATTTTAGGTTCATAAGTTAGCCTTTGCTTATCACACAGTTATTAGACTATGGGGTGTGGAGGGGCACGGGGTTGAGGGCATTGCTCGACATGTGGTAGGTGTGGGCTTTACCAGTCCACACCCAAAAAAGTGGGGTGTGAAAGGGGCGTGGCTAGGCGGCGTTGGGGTGCCATGTGGCACCTAAATTTCTTTTTTTTTTTTGTTTTTTAATATTAATAATAGAATTTAGTAAACTAATTTTAAACACACATTTTATTTATATTAAATAACATTACATCACCAAAAAAAAAATCAATCATCTTCATCTTCATCTTCATTGGAGTCGAATCTAGGAAGTGTCGAAACATGTTCTACCAAATCAGCTCGAAGGTTTGAATTTATTTGTCTTGACTCAAATAGATTTTGGTTTTGTATTCTTTCTTGGTCACTAATGTATTCGTTATTTGATTCGAGCTCCTCGCCATAATATTCAACTATTGCACGCCCTTCATCCTCTAAAATCATGTTGTGTAGAATGATGCACGCGTACATCACGTTTCTTATTTGATCTTTTTCATACAATCGACAAGGCATGCTCAAAATGCGGCACCTTTTCTACAAAATACCAAATGCTCGCCCGATGTCTTTGTGTGCCGCCATCTGAACTTTGTTAAACTTTATTCTTTTAGGATCTAGGGTTCCATCTCTTGAAAATGATTTCACAAAAACAGCACACTCAGGTTAAATTCCATCAAAAAGATAGTACCCATACTTATTATTCAACATCATTTACAAAAAATGTTCCTTTCGGTCCAACACCATTTATTAGATCATTGAAAAGGGGCGAGTGAGGTATATAATGTTTATATTGTTATGTGAACCGGGCATACCAAAGAATGCATGCCAGATGCAAAGATCCTAAATAATGGAACCGCTTCAAGCATCATAGACGGCATCCGCTTGTGTGAGAGCCTTGTCATGCAGGTGGACAAAGTTCCCACTCCCATTTCATACAATCTAAGCTACCTATCATCCCGGGGAGACCATGATATTCAGCGTGATGTTCCAAAATATGTTGCATATGATTAAACGTTGGTTTTTTCAAGTATCTTTTCATATATAATTCAAGGATATACGCAAAAAAATTGTGAGGACTTTCCCTAGCCGCTCGTGCAGACATTTTTAAATAGTCATCCATTATGTCGGAACTATTGTCGTAAGCCAATTGTCTTAGGTCGGTCGTACCCTTTTGCCACGTGGTAAATCCTAAATTACCACGCACATCGGTTCTTTGTTGGAAAAAAGCATAATTATCCTCTAAATCCTTTGGTATTCTTAAAAATAAATTTTTACTCATACGAAAACGACGCCTAAACATTCTTTCATCATACGTTGGTTCAGGTGAGAAATAATCGCTTACCAGCAAATCATTTGCGGTTTCGCGTTCACGAACAATATACTTCCTCCGTTTGGGTTGGGGTTGGGAAGTCCTTTCATCTGAATCTTCAACAATAGCTTTCACCACCATAACCACTGTTGATAATAATAATTCCACCCCGTCGTCGGATGAGGATGACAAAACAAATTTATCATACGAATCGCTTGAACTTGAAGAATCCATTTTATATATTTTTTTGGAGTTTGATTGTGGTTTTTGAAATTTTGGAAAGTAAAAATGAGTAAGAAATGTTTTGGTTTATATAGAAAATAATTAAAAGTTTTTTTTTTTATTAAATAGCCGTTGGCCAACAGCTAGCCCAAGGGTCATATCGCACCAGCCAATCAAAGCCAGCCATGTCACCTTCCCCCCCCCCCCACACACCAGCGGGGCAACGTAATGGCCAACGCTGGCCCAGTGTGGTTTAGCCAGCGTTACTTGGCAACCGCCGCCCTAACCCACGCCCCACACCTCGCAGTCTTAGGATGGGTGAAGGGCTCACATTCGGATGGTTTTCTACATTCTGTATGTTTTGAGCAGAAAGTAAAAAATTGTTAAAACGCAATGTTTATTCTTCTATCTTAAACATAAAAAAAATATAAATAGTTTTTGCTTATTTATACAACCTACAGTTGTTGGTACATGTAAGTTATGTGAGAATAATACACTTATAACTTGCATATGTATAGGATAAAGTTTAAACATTAATAAAAAACATATGAACAAATTATTTTAATAAGTTTTTATGTATATAATATAGAAATTTGTATGTAAAATTAAAAAAAAAAACTATATAAACCATTAATTGATAGTTTTATTTAAGTTTTTATCGTTCTTCTCGCGCTAAAATTCTCTTCTAAAATAAATACCTCTCTCTTGGTTTTCTACATTCCGTATGTTTTGAGCAGAAAGTAAAAAATTGTTAAAACGCAATGTTTATTCTTCTATCTTAAACATAAAAAAATATAAATAGTTTTTGCTTATTTATACAACCTACACTTGTTGGTACATGTAAGTTATGTGAGAATAATACACTTATAACTTGCATATGTATAGGATAAAGTTTAAACATTAATAAAAAACATATGAACAAATTATTTTAATAAGTTTTTATGTATATAATATAGAAATTTGTATGTAAAATTAAAAAAAAAAAAACTATATAAACCATTAATTGATAGTTTTATTTAAGTTTTTATCGTTCTTCTCGCGCTAAAATTCTCTTCTAAAACAAATACCTCTCTCTCTCTATATATAGAGGGGGAGAGTTGGGTTTAATGGGAAACATTAAAAAGTGAGGAACTGAAGAACAATGAATTTAACATGTTAAATAAATAATAAAATTAATATACACACAGAGACACACTTTTCTTTATTATTGTCAATTTAAAAAGAAAACATCCAACTATGATTTGTTATTTTGTGTAGATATGGGATTCGGTTCCTAAGGCAGAGACCCACAAACACATCCAACTAAGTGAATTCTTTAACGTAAGAACCACGATATGACCCGTACTTGTATTTTCATTTTTTATGAGACAGGCTGGTATGCGTATCTACCATTTGCCACATTAGAGTTAACTGTCATTTTCGTCCCTTTGGTTTGGTTGAAAATGATACTTTAGTCCAAAAAAAAAATTGCGTCAGTTTCGTCCTCAACACTTTTGAAACGTGCCACTTTAGTCCAAAAAGATAACGCCTTGCGCCAGTTCCATCCTCAACGTTTTTAATGGCGCGTTATCTTTTTGGACCGAAGTGACACGTTTAAAAAATATTGAGGACGGAACTGACGCAAATTTTTTTTGGACTGAAGTGGCATTTTCCACCAAACCACAATGGCAGTTTAACTCGCCACATTATAAATAACTTCTCATTGATTGAGTGACCAGGTTGAAGTTGTTGCACTGTCTAGTTATGAAGAAAAGGAAGAACAATTCAAAGAGCAGGTATATATGAGATTCATTATAACTATTAAGATCATCTTTCTTTGCAACAAATAGTTTCTAATTACTTTCTGTTTATATTTTGTTGGTCTTTGAAGGTGGCTAGTTTGAGGCAAAAATTCTTCCAATCTAATGCACCTGGTGGTATAGCTGGCAAAAGGGAAGGGGTTATTCCTGCTTCGGGTTTTTTCATCAGTGTACAACAAATCTGGAAAGTTATTAAGGAGAACAAAGACCTTGATTTACCAGCTCACAAGGTAATGGTTCTAGACCTTTCTAGTAAAAATCTGAGATAGTTTTAAACTTTTAATTTTGGAACGTTTTTTTGTAGGTTATGGTGGCAATGGTACGATGTGAAGAAATTGCTAATGAGATATATTCCTCCTTTGGGAAAAACGAGGTACATAGTTTAGTAGCAAATTACAAAGAACATTCTTTTTCAGACATTTGAACTTGCTAAATAATCAAGTTTTGCAGAACTGGCTTAAATTAAATGAGGCTGTGCAATCTCGCCTTGTCCCATACTTTGGGAAGACGCTTAGTTCACTGCTTTCCAAATGTTTATCCAGGTAATGACTAACCAGTAGCGGACCCAAGAAATATTTTCTGGGAATGCGAACGAGAGGGTTAACCAAATTTTCAAGGGTGTGATCGGGATTTTGCCCTATAAAATACACAATATTTTTTTTTTCAAGGGGTGCGGCTACCCACCCAACCCTCTGTCTAGGTCCGCCCCTATGACTAACTGTTAATCATACCATGCTTATAGTGATCTTGCCCAGGATCATTTATTAATTTAGGATCATCATCTTGGATGAAAAATTTGATAAGGAGTATGCACAAGAATGTGAGGGACTCAGAGAACACAGGGACGAAACAAAACCAAAATTCACTCAAGCACACAATTATTTTATTAACCTCAACAAATGATGTACATGTTAGGGTATTTATACCCTTTGTTATGGCGGTTATCAGCTAACCAACGCAAACATTCTAAACGACGTATCCTAACGATGCTGACTTTTTAAATTTGACTTTTACAAACACAGTTTGACTTTCTAATTTGACCTCCTAAATACAAATATACTAACTTGATCATAACAAGTGATTATATTCGTTTCCGTGAGTTTTCATGTATTTTTAATAATTTGCTTTCAGTTATGATGATGAGGCTACTTTCTTTGAAGATAGTGTCAGATCTGCAAAGAGAAAGCAATTGGAAGAGAAGTTGTTAGAAGTAATGTTTCTTGTTGGTTGCTAAATTTACTTCTGTTTTATTTATCTCTAGCATGTCCTCATTGCTTTTGGTATCTTCTATTATATTTAGCTTGTTCAACCAGCCACCAAATTGATGTTGAAACACATACGATCTGAGACACTGTATAACTTCAAAAGAGAATTGGACAATGCTTTGAATGACGAACAAGGATTTGCAGAGGCGGCTCGTGACTGCACTAGGAAGTCAATGAGACTATTTGATGAACAACGTGAAGGTACAATTATATCAAGTATCAGGAACTACTTCTTTTTCCTTTTACTTTAAAAAATATAAAGTTTTGATACTGAATACCCAGATGCCACTGGTATGCTAGCAAATCGGGATTATTCTAAGATAAGGGATAAACTTTGCCACAGTATAGGCTTACATATTACCAAAGTTCGAGCCGCTAAACTACGGGATATTACTACAGAACATAAGGTAAGAAAATTCTTTCGGAACATAGTTGTACAAGGTAATATATGTTGAATTAAATCACAAGTGAATCAAGAATTTTTCACCACAATACTCTCTTAGCCTATGTGGTGTGGTCATGACCCAAATGACCGTTAACAATGATATCATATAAAGGAAAGAACAAAAGTGATTCATTGAAAGCTGCAAAATGCATAAATAGCCATACACAAGAACTGACCCACTACCTGACCAACTGACCCATGACTCTACCAACTAAACACGAAAAAGACTCCATGATCCCTACTACTCGGTCATACATAACCACCTAATATCCAACGTGCAAAACAAAACATAAAGCAACAGACATAAAATAACCAAACATTAAATACTTAAACTAACTTTGAATTAATTCCAACAATGACCACCATCCTCCATGTCAGCGTCATGTCATCCCACCTTTATCCACCACCCTATGGTGTGGACCATGACGCCTACTATTCTTGATTTTGATAGAAGAGAAAATGGGGAAGAATTTCTTATTCTCATTACTGCACTATTACAATTATATACAAGTTGAAGAAACAAACTTAACAACCCTAACTAACTAGCTAACCACAGTCTAATACTAACCACTATCTAACAAACTGTCTAACTAACACATTAACTTAACGGTCAACATTTATATATACACTTACACCCCCCTTAAGTCGGTGGTTGTAAAACCCCCAACTTGGATAACAAAAGACTATGTTGAGAAGAATGTAAACTCTTTGTAAGAAGATCAGCCAGTTGATCTTGTGAAGGAGTATGCGATAAAGTGATCAACCCGTCATGTAATTTTTCTCGAACAAAATGACAATCCAATTCAATGTGTTTAGTGCATTCGTGAAAGACTGGATTTTTAGCAATGTGAATAGCAGCCTGACTATCACATTTGACAGTAGCAGGAATAACAGTTGGAACTTTAAGCTCATGAAGAAACCGAGTAAGCCAAGCGAGTTCACCTGTTACACGACGCAAAGATCTATATTCTGCTTCAGCAGAACTTAAAGAAACAGTCTGTTGTTTCTTTGATTTCCATGAAATGGGACTTCCTCCAAGAGAAATATAGAAACCACTAACCGATTGACGAGTGTTAAGACAGGAGGCCCAGTCCGAATCACAATGAGCAATGAGAGAAAGATCAGAGGTATTATTAAAAAATAACCCTTGAGAAGCAGTACCATGAACATATGCTAATGTGTGAAGGGCAGCATTCCAATGAGGTTGTCTTGGATCTTGCATGAATTGGCTTAGAAATTGTACAGCAAAAGCTAAATCAGGCCGTGTATGAGTTAAGTAGTTCAGTTTACCAACCATCCTTCTATACTGCAATGGATCTGAACAAAGATCACCATGACCAGCCTTAAGTTGCAAATTTGGTGGTAAAGGAGAAGAAACAGGAGTGATAGGATTGGATAGAAATTCTTGAACCAAATCTTTTGCAAACTTTCGTTGTGTCATTATAACACCATCAGAATTAGGCAATACCTCAATGCCCAAAAAATAATTGAGGTGTCCAAGATCTTTAATCTTAAATGTAGAATTAAGAAAAGATTTTAAATCTTGAATTTCTGCCAAATGGTTCCCTGTAACCAGAATGTCATCAACATATACTGTCACATAAACAACTGATTCACCCATTGTTTTAAAGAAAAGAGAATAGTCATTTGAAGAACGAATATAACCCTTTGTCTCGAAGCTTGTTTAAGCCCATAAAGGGACTTCTTAAGTTTGAGACATTGATTAGGAAGTAAAGACATTCCAGGAGGTGAATGCATATATATATCTTCATCAAGATCACCGTGTAGAAACGCATTATTAACATCAAGTTGAAAAAGATCCCATTTCATTTTGGTTGCTATAGCAATAAGACTTCGAATTGTAGTCATTTTAATGACTGATGAAAAAGTTTCATTGTAATCAATTCCAGCTTGTTGAGTGTCACCACGAACCACTAGACGTGCCTTGCATCTTTCAACTGTGCCATCAGCATGATACTTAATTTTGTAGACCCACTTACATTTAATAGGTTTCTTTCCAAGAGGTAAAGAAACAATATCCCAAGTATGATTAGCTGTAAGAGCATCAAATTCTTTAGCCATAGCGGCTTGCCATTCAGGATAAGCTGCAGCCTCTTGATACGAAATGGGCTCATGAAGTAAATCAATAGCAGCAACAAGATGTTGAGTGAGCAAAGACAAATCATGAAAAGGCAACGAAATAGAGGAACAACAAAGATTGGTGATTGTATGATGACAGGAATCATGATCAACAGTTGCATTGTTACAAACATAATCATTCAAATATGATGAAGGAACCACTCTTCGAGAAGAACGTCGTGGATCAGTGGATTGATCAGTAGTGGATTGTTCAGCAGTGGATTGATCAGCAGTTGATTGATCAACAGTGAATTGATCATGAGTGGATTGATCAGCAGTGGATTGATCAACAGTTGATTGATCATCAGTGGATGGAACAGTATGAGGAGAGGTAGAAGATGAAGTATCATTGAAGAAATATGAAAGATCATCAAAAGATGGAAAAATAGATGAAGAATGTTTAGAAGCAATGGATGGAAAAAGAGTTTCAAAGAAAACCACATCTCTTGACACAAAGATGTCATGTGTGTGAAGATTATAGAGCTTATAACCCTTTTTACCAGGATGATAACCAATAAAAACACAGGGTAAAGCTTGAGGTTGAAATTTATTTCGACCATGTGTAAGAGTGGAAGCATAGCAAAGACACCCGAAACTTCTCAAATAGTGATAAGAAGGTGATTTTCCAAAAAGTAAATCATGACGAGTTTTACCTTTAAGAAGGTTTGTAGGAAAACTTTTAATGAGATGAGTAGCAGTTAAAATACAATCTCCCCAAAACTTGATTGGCAACTTGGATTGAAAAAGCAATGCACGGGCAGTTTCAAGCAAATGTTTGTGTTTCCGCTCAACAACACCATTTTGTTGAGGGACACCAACACAAGTAGTTTGGTGGATGATACCTTTATTAACAAGGTATGCACGTTGTCTAGTACCAGACCCAAGTTCAAAAGCATTATCAGAACGAATACACTTAACTTTGGTACTGAATTGGGTTTCAACGATCTCAAGAAAACCTTGTAAAACATCAAAAGCATTACTTTTCGTGGACAATAAATATGTCCAGGTGGTTCGACTATAGTCATCTACAATGGTAAGGAAATATCTGTAACCATTGTATGTTGGAACAGAATATAGACCCCAAGTATCAACATGTATCAGGTCAAAAATTCGTGATGTGGACCTTTGACTATGAGGAAAAGATAAACGATGTTGCCTAGCTTTTGGACAAATATCACAATGACTAATATGATCCATATGTATATAAGAAAGAAAATGCAATTGTTTGAGTTTATAAAGTGGTAAATGGCCAAGTCTTTAATGCCATGTAGTACTATTAACAACAGAATTACAAGAAGAATGTGTGGAATTATTCAAAGGAAAACAAGGTAATGTAGGATGTAGAAGATACAAGCCATGAAGAAGTTCATCAAGAACCAGTGGCTTCTTCACTGAGAGGGCCTGCAATACACAAGAAGGTTTAGTGAAATAGACAATGCCATTGGTTTCATCACAAAGTTTGGGAACGGACAAAAGATTATGTTGAAATAGTGGAACATAGAGAACATTTTTTAGAGAAAGATTTGAGTTGAGAATAACAGTTCCACATTTGAGGACTTTAATAATCTGTCCATTTGGAAGACCTATATGAATAGGTTGAGAAAGATATTGTACATCAGACAAAATATTGTTATCATTAATGCACATATGGTCACTTGCTCCTGTATCAATGATCCATTTTGTTTTTAGAATAGAAGAGTTACAGGCCATTATACCTGCAAAATTGGCATGACTGATTTTAGAAGTATTGAAGGCATCTTCTTGTCCAGCCTTTTCAGTGTACAATTTTTGTAACAATTGCAGCAATTCACCTATTTGATCAGAAGTCAAACCATTGGATTCTTGTTCCTTTTGTTCAGTCACATCAGAAGCACTATTTGCAGAGAATCTTTTGTTCTTTGTGAATTTGAAGTCTTTTGGAAAACCAACAAGTCTGTAACATTTATTATAAGTATGACCAGATTTTTTGCAGTGAGAACAAACAACAGCTTTCTTGTTTTCAGTTCTAAATTGAGAAGGTTGAGCAGTAACATTCATTGATGAAGATTCAGGAGCAAAAATATTAGTAGAATGTATTTCTCTTTGTTTCTCATCCTGAATAAGAATTGCATAAGCAACACTTATTGAAGGAAGAGGTTTCATCATGAGAATGTTGCTTCGAATGCTATCATAACTTCCATTCAATCCCATAAGAAACTGCACTAATCGTTGATCCTCATCTCGTTTGGCAAAAACATGAGAAACTCCACATGAACAATCAGGAAGAGAATTCAAAGCACTTAATTCATCCTAAATAGCTTTGATTTTGGTAAAGTAAGTAGCTATATCATTACTACCTTGTGAAATTTCACAAATACTCTTTTGTAACTGGTACAATTTAGCACCATTCACTTGTCCATATCTATCATTCAATTCATTCCATAATTTGTATGTAGTTTCAGTGTAAAGAACACTATCAGATATGTCTCTAGACAGAGTATTGAGAATCCAGGAGATTACCATGTCATTACATCTCTGCCACTGAGGAACAAGAGAAGGATCATTAGGTCTGGTTGAAACTCCATTGACAAAAGATAACTTGTTCTTTGCTGACAGAGCAATTGTCATCGCTCGTTTCCATGCACCAAATCCTGTTCCATCAAAAGATTTTGAAACTAAATTCATTCCAGGATGATCCGACGGATGAAGATATAAAGGATTTGATGAATCAAGAGTAGTAACACTTGTTGTGTCGCTTGTACTTGACATGATGAATCAATCAATGAAACGAGATTGATAAGAAGAAATCGAAGATGATAAAAGAACGAAAAAACAAAGAGAAAAAGAAGAATTGGTGGTCAACGAATATAATGGATGGACAAAGGTCTCAACGTCATTATGTAATGAAAAAGAGTTAACACCCTACCATATTACACGAGTTGGACATACTGCTTACTAGTATTGGAAACTGAAGAGAAAGCACACTATGGTGATTCTATGAAAAAAAAAATATTCTCTCGACTCTACTCTATTGATAATTAAAAGTCCGCATTAACTACATGGGAAAATCATCAAAATAGGCTAGTTGACCAAAAACATTTATAAAAACATATGCATCAACTTTGTGTATGTGTAAAATAGGTAAATCAAAAAAAAAAAAAAAACAATCAGACGATAACAAGTAAGCCGGTCCGGGCAGTTATATTGCTGACACCAAACCCGAAAAAAGTACAAGGTCCACACCACACTACACCAATCTAATAATTACATGTGTAAACTGCCGGTTCTATTTTAGCTAGCGGTCTAAAGGAGTTGGCTCTATCTTAGTGTCACAACCCCCGACCCCTATCCCGTGAGCGGGCGGCCGTGAGCCAGTCTCGGTGGTATCGATTGTTTATCAGTTTTGGTAGCGGAATTTACATCAGAACCGTAGTTAGGAAATATTTTATCAGAGTAAAATACCACCTTTTCATAATAGTGAATACATGGGAAAAATCCAAGTTTTTATTAAAATCTGTTTATAGGGATAAACCCTATTTTATTTAAATAAAATATCTTCTTTATTTAGGTAACTTTTATTGCCACTTTTCTAAGCCTTTAGTGCTCTCCAGCTGGCTTTTATGGGCTTTCACATTTTGTTACCTGAAACACGTGTTTAAAACATTTTATCAGCAAGAAATACTGGTGAGTGAATCCCAGTTTAATCAAAACAGGTTTTATCCTTTCGCAGTATTGAGGGCAAACCAGCAATTACATTTGTTTATTCTTCTATTTTAATTACCACCCACGGTACTGTCAACCCAACTTTTGGTCATGTTACTACTCACAGTGTAGTAACAAATTTTGTATACAATACCCCAACATACCGACGATAATTGTAGAATTTACAAATACTCAATCACTGCTGAATATAATTTAAATAATTGAGGTTTTGTAAAACGGTTTATAAAAAGAAGGATTACTCACAAAAAGGTTTATACAAAAAGGAGATTACTCACATTTGTAGACTTAGGTACTTCTACAGGCTTCTTGGTAATATTATAGCTTCCTGTTGTTTCTCCTGATTATTTATTTATTTAAACAATGCACATGTGTTAGTAGAATAACCCAATTTGCATTAACCGTACAACTCGAGACAGAACTCCAATGACTGAGTCAGGCAAGGCCTGGACATTTATTACGGAGTCCTAAATCAATCGGGTGTAACACGAGACAGAATTCCAATGACTGAGTCGGGCAGAGCCAACATGCATTACGAAATCCTAGATCAATCGTGTAGGGTACTAGCAGGGTTACAGTACTTACGATAAGGCAGCGCTTCGTTTCTAAGGGGGTATTATGCCCGAGTAGAATTTCTACTACTTAGAAAGTTGAGAGAGAATTGGAGTTTTGAACGAGTTGGAAATGAGCTGATCGAGCTCAATTTATAGGCTGGACAAGGGCGGCTCGCGGCCCGCGAGAGAAAAGGCCAAGGCCTTCGCGGCCCGCAACGACCAAAAAGGTGGCGGTAGCTCTGTTGAGTCAGCGAGTAGGCTTGCTGAGTCATGTGCCACGTGGCACCATGACTTGTCCGGCACACTAAGGCAGTCGCGGCCCGCGACAGACCAAGGTGGTCTCCGTCGCGCCCCGCGAGCGACTGCTGGATTTTGTTTTTCTCGATTTTTCTAAGTATAAGGTTATTTCGGGTCTGGTTTTCACGTACGGGGTACGTTTAGGAACATTTAGGGTCAAGTTAAGGATTCTAGGGTATATTTAGGAGGGTTGTTATATCCTCCCCACCATGTTTTAGATCTCGTCCTCGAGGTCTACTGAAACAGGTGTGAGTATTTCCTTTGCATCTCTGATTCAAGTTCCCATGTGTATTCTGGTCCTCTTTGGAATCCCATTTCACTTTGACCAGACCTAATCTCTAGTGTTTGATCTTTCTATCTTCAATCTGAATAGGTTTCTCAATAAACTTAAGTTTTTCATTTACCTCTATATCCTTAAGAGGTATTACTAATGATTCATCGGCTAAGCACCTTTTTGAGATTGCATACATGAAAGACATCATGTATTCCTGCCATTTCCTCTAGCAATTGTAGCTGATACGCTACTGGTCCTATTCTTCTAATCTTAAAAGGTTCAATATACCTGGGGCTTAGCTTTCCTCTTTTGATGAATCTAACTACTCCTTTCCATTGAGAAACTTTTAATAATACATTGTTTCCTACTTGAAACTCCAAGGGTTTTCGCCGGTTATTAGCAAAACTCTTTTGACGATCGCGTGCTGCTTCTCTTGAATAATTTTGTCCGTTGTCTATTGTACTATTTCTGGTCCAGACAATTGCTCTTCTCTAGTTTCTGCCCAACAGACTGGAGTTCGGCACTTTCGTCCATAAAGTGCTTCGAATGGTGCAGCATTAATGCTAGTATGATAGCTGTTTTTGTAAGAAAACTCTATCAATGTTAAATGATCGTCCCAATTTCCTCCGAAATCAATTACACAAGCTCTAAGCATGTCTTCCATTGTCTGAATTGTCCTTTCGCTTTGTCCATCCGTTTGAGGATGATAAGCGGTGCTTAGATTTAACTTGGTTCCTATTGCTTTTTGGAAACTTGTCTAAAAATGAAAAGTAAAACGACTATCTCTATCAGAAATAATAGATAAAGGAATCCCATGTAAAGAAACAACTTCATTTACATACAACTTGGCTAGTTGTTCCATACTAATTGTTTCTTTCATTGGTAAGAAATGAGCAAATTTGGTTAATCTGTCTACAATCACCCAGATTGTATCATTACCTTTTCGTGTCTTGGGTAACTTGGTAACAAAGTCAAATGTTTTCAATTCTCATTTTCATACTGCATTTCTAATTGCTGTAATAAACCTAAGGGTTTCTGATGTTCAGCTTTAACTTGTGAACAAGTTAAACACTTAGCAACATAGGCTGCTATATCCTTTTTCATTCCTATTCACCATAAATTCTTTCTTAAGTCTTTATACATCTTATTACTTCCAGGGTGTATCGTATACTTAGACTTATGTGCTTCTTCTAATACTCGGTGGTATAGGTTTCCTTGTTTAGGTATCCAAACTCTTTTCTTATGGAATCTCCAAATTCCATTTGTTCCTTGTTCTAAATCCTTATTCATTCCTTTAAATTTTTCAGTATCGTCCTTGATTACTGATTCTTGTATTTCTCTAATCTGTTCATTTAAATCTATCTACAGATTTAATTTAAGAGAACACACATTCTTGGTTTTTCATGATACTTTCAACTCAAAGCATCAGCTACTACATTAGCTTTTCCAGTATGATACTGAATATTACAATCGTAATTACTGAGAAGTTCCATCCATCTTCTCTGTCTCATATTTAACTTTTTTTGCCCAAAAATGTATCTTAAACTTTTATGATCGTTGAAGACAACAAATTTATTTCCATATAAATAGTGTCTCCAAATCGTAAGGGCAAAAATTATGGCTCCTAATTCTAAACCATGAGTTGTATAATTCTCTTCATGATTCTTAAGTTGTCTAGAGGCATAGGCTATAACCTTCTGGCGTTGCATCAACACACATCCATAACCTAATTTAGAAGCGTCACAATAGACTACAAAGTCTTCAGTTCCTTTTGGTAAGCGAGTATGGGTGCGTTGGTTAACTTATGCTTAAGAATTCTAAAGGCTTCTTCTTGTTTCGGTCTCTATTCAAACTTAATTGATTTATAGGTTAGCTTTGTTTAATGGAATAGCTATTCTAGAAAATCTCGGATAGATCGTCTATAATAACCTGCCAGTCCTAGAAAACTTTTCACCTCCCTTGGTGATTCAGGGACTTTCCATTTAGTAATTGCCTCAATCTTTGTGGGATCCACATGAATTCCTTCATGATTAACTAAATGTCCAAGAAATTGTACTTCTTCTAACCAGAATTCGCATTTTGAAAATTTAGCATAAAGCTTTTCTTTTCTCAGCAAATTTAGAAGTGCATGCAGATACGCTGCATGTTCCTCTTTATTCTTAGGGTAAATGAGAATATCATCTATAAAAACAATTATGAATTTATCCAAATATGGTATACATATTCGGTTCATCGTGTCCATTAATGCGGCTGGGGCATTGGTTAAACCAAATGGCATGACTATAAATTCATAATGACCATACCTTGTCCTAAAGGCAGTCTTAGGAATGTCCTCTTCCTGTACCTTTAATTGATGATATCCTGAGCGTAAATCGATCTATGAAAAGAATCGAGCTCCTTGTAGTTGATCAAACAGATCATCGATTCTCGGTAGTGAGTACCGATTCTTAATCGTGACGTTGTTTAACTTTCGGTAATCAATGCACATACGCATTAATCCGTCTTTCTTGTTGACAAACAAGAGTGGTGCTCCCCATGGTGATGAACTGGGCCGTATAAATTCTTTTTCCAGAAGTTCGTCCAATTGTTTCTTCAATTCTTGCATTTCTATTGGTGCCAAATGGTAAGGTGCCTTGGCAATCGGTGTTGTCCCTGGTAGCAGATGAATTCTAAATTCTACTTCCCTATCTGGTGGTAATCCAGGTAACTCTTCTGGAAAACATCTGAGAATTTAGATACTAAGAAGATATCTTTTAATTCTTATCCTTTAGTGTTAATGATTATAGAAATCATATACACTAGTGATCATTTCCTTGCATAGCTTGCATTTTTCATCACAGAGATGAATTTCGTGGATCTGGTTGTCTTATTTCCTTTAATTGTGATCTTTTCACCCTTTGGTGAATTTACTTGTATTGACTTTTGATCATATAGAATATTGGCTTTATTGGCTACTAACCAATACATTCCTAATACAATATCAAATCCGGCCAGGTGCATTGGGTAAAGGTTAGCAATAAAATTATGGTTTAGAATTTCTATTCTTGCTCCCTTCAAGATTTCAGTAATCTTAATGGATTCTCCATTTGCCGTCTCTACTAGACATTCTTGTTGAAGTTTGGCTAAGGGTTGATCAAGAAGTTTGTAAAAAGAAGTATTGATAAAACTTTGGTTTGCACCAGAGTCAAATAATACTTTTGCAAAGACATCATTAACTAAAACTGTACCAGCAATCACGTCCGGAATCATTTTTGCTTCTTCTGTTGTCAGAACAAATGCTTTAGCACTTTTCTTAGGTACTTCAGTCGTTTTAGCCTAATTTTTAGTTACAGGTTTCCTAATGCGTCAAAAATCTAAAGTAACGCAAGGGGAATTCTTATACTTTTGATAGCATCCCAACTTAAAGAGTTCCTGCCATTCATCTTGTCGTACGAATTACGAGATGGATGATCAAACGAAATAAAGTTTGATATCAGAATTATAGATTTTCATTAAATAAATTCTAAAATTATCATTGACATACATGTTCGTGATGTATCATTGGATTTCCTTATAGATATACATATCTATATAATCATCTATTTCACATACTGTTGTATACACACTGTTCATACGGTCAATGTATCTAACAGTTTCATATTTTCAAAAATAGGACACACAACAAGGCATGGTACTATTTAGGGAATTCTACTAACATATACCCCATCTCACCCGGTCTCGCCGGAGAGGTAACCCCCAGCTTACCCGATCAAGCTGGAGTGTTTACCACATCATACCCAGTCTTGTCGGAGAGGTAATTTATCATTGTAATTCCCATAAATAGAATTTTTTTTTTTTTTTTTGAACAGCATAAATAGAATTTTCTTAGATCATGATTTTAAAATTCGTCATTCATTATAGCTTGTATCAAGAAACATGGAAAATAGTATTCTCATGATGGATCATATTCTATAACCGAGTAATATTAATAAACAAGAAATAACTGTGGCCAATTGTTATTGCTTATTTATCATATTTGCACTGTCCTAGTCATCATCCTCGTGACATACCAACATCCATCACAATTTATCTTACACAAGTAATTAGCTTATCTTGAAGCTTATACTAAGGCATAGCATTTATAAATTCTTGTGCTACTATGGCACTGTTCTCTCTTAGGTTTCTGTTATTCTCATTATTCTGGTTTTCCTTATTTACTTCGTTGTCCATCTAAATTATTTATCAGGTATTAATTGTCACGGACTAATATCTAGTACAAACATTCATGCACAATTATAGAAACAGATTGATCAAAAACGTCGAACATTGCGACTTTTACTCTTTTCATATATATAGATACATCTATTACAAACTACAACTGGAATTCAAATATACTAGTGGCTATGCATCCGTAACTTATTTTAGTCTATCTAGGCTTTATGTATCTAATCAGGTATATTACGCTTAACATGCTTCCATGTAAGATTTTCTCTTATTACTTGAATTCTATCTCATTCTTCTACTAACTCGTCACCTAATGAGAGAAGTTCCTCCAAATTTCCTGGCTCATATGTGGCATGGGTGCTGGTACTGGGTCAGGGTGTTGAGGGATAGGTCGTCCATAAGGGTATGGGTTTTCCTGGTTGAGATCTAATTCCATTGGTTGGTCCTGGTTTAGCTCTATCATTTGTTGATCTGGGAATAGTGGCGGTTCGGCTATTTGATTTAAGTTAGCATCTACTGCTGTAGTAGCTAACATATGGAGATTTTCCCATTTCCTATCTAATTCCTCTTCCCATGTGGGTCTATTGCATGTTCCCTGAGGTTGTGCATTTATTTCCTTATTGACTATTACTCTCTTTTGTGGTGATTTCTTCATTCTCTTTATTCTCTCTTGAGTTCCTCTACTAAGCCAACTTCTTTTCTTAGTGGTAATCGGTTCCTTAGACTGTGTCTTAATAATAAATATTCCTCCCTTAGTATCTGCTGAGTACCCTGAGGGATCTGGTTGAGATGAAGTTCCCTTATTTGTGAGCTATCTAATTGACGATAGGCGTCCAAAGTTCCTTGCTCGCTCATTCTGTAAACTAACAGATAGTCAATTAACACAAAACACATAATCACATAAGTTATTTCCTAACACAGAATTTAAAACTTAAGTGTCAGCAGAACACTTCTTTTGCTTAAACCAGTGGCAAGGCTCTGATACCACCTCCTGTCACAACCCCCGACCCCTATCCCTGGGAGCGGGCGGCCGCGAGCCAGTCTCGGTGGTATCGGTTGTTTATCAGTTTTGGCGGCGGAATTTACATCAGAACCGTAGTAAGGAAATATTTTATCAGAGTAAAATACCACCTTTTCATAATAGTGAATACATGGGAAAAATCCAAGTTTTTATTAAAATCTGTTTATAGGGATAAACCCTATTTTATTTAAATAAAACATCTTCTTTATTTAGGTAACTTTTATTGCAACTTTTCTAAGCCTTTAGTGCTCTCCAGCTGGCTTTTATGGGCTTTCACATTTTGTTACCTGAAGCACGTGTTTAAAACATTTTATCAGCAAGAAATACTGGTGAGTGAATCCCAGTTTAATCAAAACAGGTTTTATCCTTTCGCAATATTGAGGGCAAACCAGCAATTACATTTGTTTATTCTTCTACTTTAATTACCACCCACGGTATTGTCAATCCGACTTGTGGTCATGTTACTACTCACAGTGTAGTAACAAATTTTGTATACAAAACCCCAACATACCGACGATAATTGTAGAATTTACAAATACTCAATCACTGCTGAATGTAATTTAAATAATTGAGGTTTTGTAAAACGGTTTATAAAAAGAAGGATTACTCACAAAAAGGTTTATACAAAAAGCAGATTACTCACATTTGTAGACTTAGGTACTTCTACAGGCTTCCTGGTAATATTATAGCTTCCTGGACAAGGGCGGCTCGCGGCCCGCGACGACCAAAAAGGCGGCGGTAGCTATGCTGAGTCAGCGAGTAGGCTTGCTGAGTCATGTGCCACGTGGCACCATGACTTGTCCGGCACACTAAGGTAGTCGCGGCCCGCGACAGACCAGGGTGGTCTCCGTCGCGCCCCATGAGCGATTGCTGGATTTTTGTTTTTCTCGATTTTTCTAAGTATAAGGTTATTTCGGGTCCGGTTTTCACGTACGGGGTACGTTTAGGAACATTTAGGGTCAAGTTAAGGATTTTAGGGTATATTTCGGAGGGTTGTTACACTTAGCCTAAAATGAAAAAGAAGTGCCTCTACCTTAGGCGGCCCGAAAAAGTGGGGCCCTTTGAGCCACCGGCCCAGAAAAAGAGGAGTCTTCTCTTTTAGCCCGCCAGCTAAGATATCGCCCCCTCTTTTTCTTTTTCTGTGCTGGCAAAAATAGAGCCGACACTTTGCATATACAATTGCTAGATTGGTTGCTTTGTGAACTCATACTTTTTATTGATTTTCGTTCCGGCTAAATTAAGCCTCCTTAGCTACTTGACGTTTTCTGATTGGTTGATTTTGGATATGTCATATTAGAAACGTTAAAATTCAATGTTTTTTATAACTTTTTTTTGGTCAACGTGCCTATTGTTAAAAATCAATGTGTTACATAGGGTTTTGTTGAGGCTTCAAGACTTGTGGTTGTAAAAAGGATGTAACTTAGAAGCATAAGTAGAGTTAAAGTGTGAATGCGTTGATCCACCACTTGTGGCCTAGTGGAAGGGTGACTTGGGTTCTTCAATGGAGACTCAAGTTCAATTCCCACTTGTGTCACTTTGGTGGATAAGGCAATGATAGATAAAGTCTAGCCTCCTTGCACAGGTGTCAGGCTCTATCCTGAGCCCACCCGGGTTTTCTTCCCACCGTGTGTTACGCCAGAGAATTCTGCTCTTGTGGTGGGACAACGACTGTCAAGTAGTAGCCGACGGTATGGTTTCCCGGGAGAACACCCAAGCCAAACTCTGAAGCCAGCGTGGGCCCCGTTAAGACAACATAGTTTGTCCGAAGTGGGGCAACAGGACTCTCCAATTTAAGGAGTACGGTAGCCCAATACAAGAAAGTTGTCGTTAAAAAAAAAAGTGTGAATGCGTCGTCATTCTAAATATAAATAAATATATAGATAAATCAAGACTTCATCCCACTTTTAACCTTTAACCTTTTGACTTTCACAATCTATCATGACTAACCCATCAAGTACAAGTACCCAAGTATGATTACAAAGAAGGGCATGCATTTCCAAATCCATGGTTGCTTCCGGTTTGGATCACGAAGCTAACGAGTGGTGCGGGTAATATTTCGGAATAGAATAAGCTATTTTATGGAATACATAGATACCAAAGGGGTTTTGGCTTAGCAATATAACCAAATACCAAAGTGTTGGATACGGCAGGGTTCAAGTTCCATGATTGACACTAAAATCAAAGGATAACCAAATTAACTATAACTTAAGGCCTTTATCTAATTAATTTTGTTCACACAGATCGTACAATATTGCTCATAAACTCAAAACACCATTAATGCCCACTAAAATTTAAGGAAATTGCACTACTATTCCACCACCAATTTTACTTCCTAAGCTTAGAAGTCACAAATATCAAAATTTCACCCTGCATACTATTGGTGTTTTTAACGTCATCAAACCATAATGGTTAATTGAGATTAAGCTTCTTTGGATTAAGGACTCAGTTGATCTATGAGGTATTAAAATCTCTGATGTGATGGTTAATCGGTTTTGGCATTTCCAGAACCGCTTTAAAGAGGCATTATGTAGTCAAGTGGAAGCTCAACTAAAAGAAGCCAATGATAGTACTTGGCCTGCTATAAAGAAACTTCTTGATAGTGAAACTCAAACAGTTGTCTCCGGCTTCTCTTCTGCACTTTCTAGTTTTGAAATGAACGAATATGAAAGCGGAGACATGATTTCAAAACTGAAGCGTTACGGCAGAGAACTAGTTGAAGTGAAGGCAAAACAAGAAGCTGGAATAGCCAAATATCTTATGAAGGAAAGGTACTGTTAGCATGCCTGTAGATATTCATTTTGTTGTCAAATTTCTTTTTTTGTTTTATTACTACTTATTGTAAATCTATTATAATTACATAGTTTTGAACGTATATTCTGTGACGGTAATGATTCAAAGCCACGAGATTCGACTGAAAGCCATGATATTCCAACCATAGCTGAAACTGCCCACTCTTCTGTAAGAATCTTTATAAGTAGAGTATATGTGATATTGGATCTGTATTTAACACATACGGAATTATAATATTGTTAATTTATGTATATTAATTAATCTTTCAGTCTCTAAAGTTGCTCTCCGTGTTGGCTGCAATCCGTTTGGATGAACACAGTACTGATAATATTTGGGATACCCTCAAGGAAGGCACCACCAAGTCACCGCATCTGTTGGCCCCAAGCACATGGGAAAAGGTATCACATGTACTTATAACATACGGTTTTTTTTTTTCTACATAGCTTCTATCATTAATCTACTTATCAAGGTCTACTCTACGGTTACAAGTAACTTAACCCAAGTATGAACATTGGCGTGCATTTATTTAATTACATTCAGGTTCCAGCTATAAAAACACTCATAACTCCCAAAGAGTGTAAATCATTGTGGGACTCGTATAAAAAGGACACCGACTATATTATCGCTCAAGCTATTTCCATCCGGGTATGCCTTATATTATTTTGTTGACTGCAAATGGTTGATTTCTTTTATATTGTTTCACTTTTTGCTGACCATTTCAAATATATTGTTGCTTATGCTTTTCAGAAAGGTAACAAGAAGAATAAAAAACGTAAAACGTGGGGAGTAAAAGTGGCACGCATAGTCGCTCATCGAAAAAGTGTAGCTGGCACTGTCGGTGTAGTTAGTGTAGTTGGTGCAGTTAGTATTGCGCTAGTCACAACCAGTGGTAACATTGTTGTTGTGGCTGCAGTTGGTGCTGGGGCAGCCGGTTTGGTAGCTGGTGTTGTGGTAACAGGTGCTATGGTATGCCTTGCAGCCCATAATGCTATGTCTTATGTCAAAAATTCGATATGGGGTACACCCCCATAAGCAGTAGGAGAAGTAGATATATATATATTGTAAGAGTGTTATGGGAGAGCACAACTTAATTATCTTGGAAAAACTTTGTAATGAAGCACGTACTACCAAAAAAAACTTCCCAAAATTTGGACTTGGAAAACAGGCTATAAACTTTATTATTTACTTATGTTAGACCATCCCGAATGCAATGCATTTAGGATGCATTTGATGAGCTGGAGATGATGTGGAGGTAAAAGGAGATCGAAAGAGAATATAAAGGTTCTTGGCTAAGTACATGCAATTGTGAAGAGAGAATGCGGTTTGTGAGTAGTGGTGTCTTTAATGAAGAAAGAGAGAGGAAAGAGAGTCAATGGTAAGATGACGTGGCAATTTTTCTTGTAAAAATTTTGATCTTACATTAGAGATGATCTTATTTGTATTATACGTATCGTAAGATAATCACCTTGTAATCATATTTGTTATGTTTGTATTAAATGTTGCAACGATTGGACGTTGACGGCATCGGCTAACCATCGTGACGGTTGTTCTCGCCAAAATCTCAACCGTTCAAACCGTTTCAATGACAATGTACTTAAGGTTCTCTTCCTACATTTCGGAAGATTACCAAGATATTGTTTCTATCCACCATACCACCACAACATTATACAATAAAAAAAAATTTAAACAAAAAACAAGAATTAAGATTAGGTTTTCCAACTTAACTTCAAACCAGCATAAAACATATGGAAATTGTCTTTTAACGGTAGTACACTAAACCAAAAGAAAAACAAACAAACTGAACAAAGTCCCTAAAAGGAAACCCTAGGCAGGTTACCTAAAATTCCCTCATTAGGAGTCCTCTTTCCTGACCAGAAAGGGTTTTATTATGTCTTGTAGAAGTCCATTATCTCTATGTTCATAAGATGGCAAAGGAGAAGAGCAGTATCGTCCTTCTTGAAAGCCACATGATGGAAAAGCAGTGGTGGAGGTGCTGGTGGTGGTTGTGTTATTGTTGGTGAGGTTGAAGTTTAAAGGGTAATTAAGTGGAGGTAAAAGCAATGAAGAAGCCAAGCCACCCGCACGGCCGCCAGAAGTGGCTGTTTGCGGCATGATTTCGAGATGGGTAATGGGACATGGGTGTGTATGAGTACCTTCATAAGTTGTAATGAGTATCGATGGATCCTCTAGTGACCTTTCAGTTATCTTCTTCACTCCACATGACTCACTAGTGCACCTATAGTAAGTCCTGCAATCAAAAACATTGACAAAAACACGTTTTATTAATGAGCCATTAACAAATACAAATATACATACAAAACTATATAGGCAAATTGTTGCAAAAATCTGAAAACCACTTTTCTGCACATACTCGCCTCCTTTAACAAGTATAAATGCTTTATGTTAGCTTGTGTAGTTTTTGAGGGAAAATCATCAAAAGAGGTATTTGATCAAGGGTTTTTTGGTAAAATAGGTATTGCGTATGTGGACTCGTAAACTAAGCAAACCAATAAGAAAAGGATAACTAAACAGAGTCATAACCAAAAGCATCCCACACTCTCACTTTCCGCCGCCTTTTAGTCGGCATTATAGACACAAGAAATTACATCTCACCCAAATAACCAATCAAAAAATTTGTGTACTCGTAAACTTAGCAAACCAATAAGAGAATGACAC
Source organism: Helianthus tuberosus (assembly GCA_030545235.1). Taxonomy (NCBI): domain Eukaryota; kingdom Viridiplantae; phylum Streptophyta; class Magnoliopsida; order Asterales; family Asteraceae; genus Helianthus; species Helianthus tuberosus. The sequence goes on from CM060410.1 coordinate 16,618,218, forward strand.
CTAAGCAGTGTCAACATCAAACACCCCACACTCTGACTTTTTTGGCACCTTTTTAGTCGGCATTATAGACACAAAAAATACATCTTACCCAAATAACCAATCAAAAAATTACATGTGTAATGTCGGCACTAAAAAAGAGGCAGGGTCCACCGTTATAAAAATTACAAGTGTAAAAGTTTCGGCACTATTTTAGCCGGTGGGCTAAAGGGGCAGACATTATTTTAGCCGGCACGGAAAAAGAGCTCCCACTTTTTCAGCGTCAGAAAAAATGGAGCCGGCTCCTCTAGCTGTTGGATAAAATAGTGTCGACAGTTAACACTTGTAACTTTTTGATTGGTTATTGGTGAGATGTGGAGCAAAGTGTACTTTTATGTGTCGACTAAAAAAGTGTTGGAAAGTCGGAAAATGAGTTATTTGACTCTGCTTACTTGTCAATCTCTTATTGATTTGTTTATTCTATAAGTCCACAAGTTTAATGCCTATTTTGCTAAAAGTATTGGCCAACATACCTCTTTTCATGATTATTTTAGTTGTTAGTACACACACATATATATATATATATATATATATATATATAGGGGTGAGTTAACGTAAAATATTCCATAACGCATGTGCGTACAAGATGAAATTATGCACGTTATAAAACTCAAAACCCTAATCACACATCTTGAAAAACCAAACATCACAAACGTTGAAAACCATAATCACGTATGTATAAAATCAGAAATCACGCATGTTGTAAAACTAGTAACACATGTTAGAATATATATCTTACACACTTTAAAATTTATCATAAACTTTATCCTACACACCTCGTAATTTATCATACACTCTAAATTAATTTATTTATAAAATATATATTTTGAATATAAGTTACAAATTTAATGTAGTTAGCTATTAAAGAGTGAGACTACAAATTAATGATCTATGTAAGTTTACCAATACGCTTACAATAAAATTAAATGCAAATATTAAATAAAACAAAATGAAGCAATCTTATTTTTGAAATTTCTTTTTTATGTTCTTACAAAAAAAAATTCTTTTTTCATTTGATCCCTCTAATATATATTTATGTATTGATATTGATTTTGAAAAGAAGAAAGCCTCATGTATATGTATGGGTGAATAACTAAGAATTTATTAAAAAAACATGGGTGGAGAATGAATTTTCTACCTTGGAAAATAGTTATTTTGCAAGGCTTTTTTACCGTATTTTCTCCATTTATATCCATCTTCCAAGTAGTCATCTTCAGTCTTTGTCAAGAACGCAAATCTTTGTTCACATTGTTTTTTCGGGTTACTATTTTTTGCCTTCAACCTAAAGAAATTAAAAATACCCACAACATAAAAAAATAATAATAATTTAATGAGTTTAGTTGTCATATATATGATATGTTTCTTTTCTATTTCAAATGAGAAGTAGGACATCGATGGGGTGGTGGTCTATTAGTAAATGCAAAGCCTTTAAACACCTTGGGAGGGGAAGGTCTTGGGTTCAAGTCCCACAGACGACAACGACAGAAATAAAAGAAATTTGTCATTCAAAAAAAATGAGAAGTAGGACGAATAACGGGTCCTGTTCGTTAATTGACGGATTGAACTAATAAATGTTGTCATAAATACATCCATTACATGAGACACATTTTAGAATGATAAAAAAAGTAAAAATAATAAATAAATAATGGGTTGGCGGCAATGTTTTAAAAACCGGTTTTTAATTCATAACGGGTTGTGCTCTAAAATGGTTCAACCGGTTGAACCGGGTTACTAGTTAACCCTAAAAATTCCATAAAATACAAATTCATTTCAAAAAACAATCCAGTCTCAACTAGGATTTATGTAACTGATCATAGTTTTATTTAAAAACAACTATTTTTATTGTAAACTATTAAGCATTTTAAGAATATTTTTATTAGTTATAAACAATATTGCATTGTATGAGGTGAGTAACAATTTCAACAACGACAAAATATTGGAATAGAAGGCACTAGGTTAATTACCAGAAATATGGAAGATCAATATTACCTTAATGTTATATTTTATTAATATTAAGAAATCAAATCTTAAGATAATGCAAACCGGTTCAGTTGTTTGAACCGGTAGAACCGGATTTACCGCCGGTACATAAGACATACCGTATTCGGGTTTTACCGGCCTTTATCGTACCGGACTCGTGTCCGATATCAGGTTTAACCGGTATAACCGGCTGGTTCATACCGGTATTTAAAACATTGGTTGGCGGAGTCAACCTAAGAAACTATTAGATTGAGATGGACAAGACCACTTTAGTTGAAATGATCATGACCTGGTCAACTCACGTTTATGTCAGATTGAGATGAACAAGACCAGTTTAATTAAAATGATCATGGCCGAGTCAACTCACGTTAAGACTAAACATGCTCACGTGCCAAACCACATTTAGACTAAACCCAATCCATGTATTTCATAGTTGCGTTTTTTCTGCTGTGTTATAAATTCACAGCAATAAATGGATGGAAGAATGTTTAAAATTTCTTAAAAAAAGTCGTCATTAAAAATTAAAATTAAACAAAAGTTGGTCGATATTCAATGTGGTTTAACATAATTTAACTAATCTAAAAAGGCAGAAGTTGTAAAAGAAATGAAGAATATATAAAAAAATGAAATCAAATCCAATTAATTAAAAATTTAATGTAGTTTATTTTTATATTTCTTTTTAATCACAAATTCAACCATTTGTTTAGAAACCAAAATATGGTGTGTTAGTGTGTTGAAAAAGATGCATGCATGCATGTATCAAAGTGGTAGAAATTAATAATAATTCCTTCTTACTGTTCTTGACCATCATCTGATTTTGTGTTGTTCTCCTGATCAAAATCAACAGCAAGTTCTGTTGAAGAAGAAGATTTGGATGATGAATTAACCACCCCTAATGTACATGGCATTAGTGGTGCAATTGGCTCTACCACTAAAGCCTCCGGAGGTGTTTGCAAATCAAACACACAATCGTTCTGCGCGTCCAACGACTCCAAGTACCGTCTCGGAATGTCAAAGAGGCTACCATCTCCGCCGTAGGACGCTGACTTTGCCATCAAGATTGTTCAACAAAGGCTATTGAGTCTTCAGAGTGAGTAAGAGGGGTTTGAAGTTTAAGTGTATAGTATGAAGAGGCCTTTCTGAATATTTGTGAGCTCACAAACTTGTGTGCGTTTGTTTATATGTGTGTATATAACTATATATAGGATACCAAAATGTGGCAAAATGTGGCCAGTGTAATTTAGTGAAGGGAATAAATATTCATATTACATACCTGGTTATATAATCACATATCATACGTATTTTAATTGCTTGTACATACCATGTTAAATAAGGCCACTGGGGGTGGGAGCGTTATAGCCATACATCACGCGTGAAAAAGTATAGAACACCGCCGCCACCTATTCCCATCACTCGTGAAACTTTAACGCGTTGAAGAATTGTTTAATGTATGTGTATGACTTGTACATTGTGTATTAATACTTGTACATTGGAATCCCATCACTAGTGATGACCACCGCCACTAAAGAATGCTTGTGAGTGATAGAATAGTGGTTGCTGACATGGCGGAACATGATTGTATGTTTGTGAGTGATGGAATTTCATCACTAGTAACCACCCCCACTCCCCTAATAAGGTTATATATTCACGTACAAGGTTATATAATTACAAACAACCGTTATGATTGTTGAAAATCACATACCAGATTACACAATTACGTACCATCTTATATATATATATATAAACTACAGTAATAATAGTACACTCAGTGGTAGTAAAAAAATTTAATTTATTATATAAGTTCAACAATAAAATATAAAACATATAAAAGTTATTCAATTTTTTAAAGAGTTAACTGCCATTTTCGTCCCTGTGGTTTGGTCACTTTGGCCATTTCAGTCCATTTTTCAAAAATGCGCCATTTTCCTCCCCGACGTTCTGGAAAGGTGCCATTTCAGTCCAAAAATCATAACCCAGTTAAGTCGGTTTGTAAATAAGGACTTATTGTGTAAATTTGTAACATAAAGGACTTATTGTGTAAATTTGTAACACCACCACCACTAGCCCTGCCACCACCACCACTCCACTGCCACCACCACCACCACCGCCACCACAGCCACTGCCACCACCACCGCCACCACAGCCACACCGCCACCACAACCACTGCCACCACCGCTGTGTTCGGAGTTCTCGAGACCACCGTGCCCAATAACCACCTGAACTTAACCTGAACCTCACTCCGGTCATCGTTCACCACCATTGTTCACCTCCGTTCATCGTCGTCATCCTCTCCGACAACCCTCGTTCACTCGAAATCTGAACTTGAAAATTCAAATGGAAATCTGTGATGATGATGATCGGCTGTGAGGCTATGAACTCGAAACCGGCACTCGAAATCTGAACTTGAAAATTCAAATGGAGATGATGATAGTTGCAGGTTTGGTCGCCGGTGGGAGTGAATCGGAGAATACGGAGATGAAAATGAATGGTCTGCAATCACCACCACCATCAGATGAAAATGAAAATGAATAGAGAGAGAGTGGTGGTTCCGGCACCATTACGAATATTTGAACATGTTACTGTTCATCGTCTTCCCCAAAACAGTCAACGAAAGTCAAACCCGATCCGATTTCGATTCAAAACATGATTATAATGTAATTAAACTTGCAGAAACATAATATAAGTAATAACATACTGATTTAACAAGTAAAATCGATCCGGTATCGTTTGGAATGGCGGCTCGACTAAGCTCCGGCGATGGTTTTTCCGGCGAGACTTGCAGAGGTGATCAGAAGGTCTTTTTCGAGTGTTAGAGGATTTTGAAGAGTGTGAGAGTTTCGTATGGGTTCAGGGAAACTAAATAACATCACAATCGAATCGATTTCGACATAACTCAGTGGTTCCGGTAGTGGCAGTGGCTGTGGTGGCGGTGGTTGTGGTGGCGGTGTGGCTGTGGTGGCGGTGGTGGTGGCAGTGGCTGTGGTGGCGGTGGTGGCTGTGGTGGCGGTGGTGGCTGTGGTGGCGGTGGTGGTGGCAGCGGAGTGGTGGTGGTGGCAGGGCTAGTGGTGGTGGTGTTACAAATTTACACAATCAGTCCTTTATGTTACAAATTTACACAATAAGTCCTTATTTACAAACCGACTTAACTGGGTTATGATTTTTGGACTGAAATGGCACCTTTCCAGAACGTCGGGGAGGAAAATGGCGCATTTTTGAAAAATGGACTGAAATGGCCAAAGTGACCAAACCACAGGGACGAAAATGGCAGTTAACTCTTTTTTAAAAGTTGTAGGAGCTAGATTTGATCCCCCACCCCACCCTATTTAAGGCGGGAATCCAAGGAAAATGTGATTTCTTCCATTTTAAGAATTTTCATTCAACAACAACAACCGCAACAACAACCAACAGCAACAACAACAACAACAACAACAACAACAACAACAACAACAACAACAACAACCGCAACAACCAACAGCAACAACAACAACAACAGCAGCAGCAGCAGCAGCAACAGCAACAGCAACAGCAACACCACCAACAACAACAACAACCGCAACAACAACCAACAGCAACAACAACAACAACAACCGCAACAACAACAACAACCAACAGCAACAACAACACCAACAACAACAACATTATTATTATTAATAATTACTTCGTCTATTTTCGTCTATTAAACTGTAAAAAGTAATGATTCATTTTATTCAAATATGAGTAGCCAAACATCACAATGGAATGGTAATGATCCATTTCATTCCATTGTGCATTCCATTCCTTTGTTCATTACATTCTCTCGTTCATTTCATTATCTCATATCAAACAGACCCTTAGTTTTAATTATTGACTTAGTGATCTGATGATTTAATATTATTTCTACACTTCTTGGGAGAAGAATGATAATTGCTTGTGAAAAGAATGATCTAAGGTTTGAGAGAAGATTAATCTAAAGACTTGTGAGAAAAAATGCTCCTTACGCAATGCTCCTTACTTTCTAAGGCTTATAAGAAGAACGATATAAGGATTTGCGCCTATAAGTCTAAGAAGAATGATCTAAGGCTTGTGAGAAGAATGACCATTGCTTCTTACATTCTAAAAATCCTCAAGGAACGCCCAATGATCAACAAATGGAGTTAGGTAGCGATTCCTTTGGGCACAATCTGGGCTCTTAAAACGGTCCAAGTCAACTTTGTGGGGTCCATTGTTCTTTTTCTTTACGTGCAAGGTATGACACGGGGCGAGTTTGATCAAGCCCTACCAAGAATACTTGGTTCAGTTTTGCTTTTTCTTGAGGAAACTAGCACCTGAGGGGGGTATGGGGGTGTGTTTCTTGAGTATCTTTTTACAAAACTCTTGATTTTTTACACCATTTTGTTCCTTTATTATTTTATGAATGTTTGCATATGAAAATCAAAAGTAAACAAACATATGACTTATTTATAAAATTCATACAAGAAAATTACAAATAAAAAAACGTGTCCCGGTTGATATAAAAACATGTTAGCTTTTCCACATATCACCTAGTCATGACTTTCAACCCCTTTTAGGTCATGAAGTATACTTTCACGCCCCTTAACTACACGTAGGAGCCACGTCACCTACTTGACCCTCTTTCACTTCACCTCACACCAAGGAAATGGTTTAACCCCCATTAACGCCCCTTAAATTAATTAAAAATACATACATATATATATATATATATATATATATATAGCATGTTGTGTGTGTGCAAATTTTCCAATGATTCTCTCTCTCTCTCCTACTTAACTTATTAACACGTGAAGTTTTTAATGCCCCTTAACACCCTCTAGGAGTGGTATGACAGGTGTTAACGGATGCTAAGAATTAACACCTATGGATGTTAGAGTATACCAGGTGACCGAATCATATGAAAACTCCTAATGAACATTGATTATGATTGACCATTCGCTATAGTTAATAAATGGCATATATTTTAAGTAAATTGAAAATTTCGTGATTTATTTTGAGACATTAATGACAAAATATGATAATCATAATTTTTTATTAGTTTTAAACACGGCTATAAAAAGGAAATCTGTATATATCTGCCATTTCTTTTATCGTTTTTGTTTTCAAAACAAATTATATCTCTTTGCAGATTTTATAATAAACCCAGAACAAGTTAGACGCACTCTAGTACACACATTTATGAAACCAAAAAATACCATAATTAAAAAACATATTATGGCTTTACTTCTAAAGTTATAAACTTCGAAAAAAATCCCATTACTATTCATATGTTGTTTCCATCGAGTATCGATCAAGAATGGTTCAGACGACACTTAATTAGCCATTATATGTGTTTTGTCTGTACATTCCTATGTCTTTACTTTGTTTGTTCCTCGTTCATCAGGACCAATATTGGTCCAGATGATGGTCACCCATCACCTCCTATTTAGTATGGGTAGCTACAACAATTAGTCCATTAATAAATTTACCAACACATTATTGGATTTACCTGGATAAATTTAGCTTATACACGTATAAACGAGAAGTAATAGTCAACAAACTGACGTATAGGAACGACTTAAAGTTAATTTAATCGGCGAAAAATATGATCGTTAAAGCACATTAAATTCATACTCCTTTTACTACCGTAAGAGATCAAAACTATTCAAATTTAGTATATTCAACTGCATCCTTAAAGGTCAAAGTCAGGTGCGTATTTGGAGCATCCCATTAAGTCTCTTCACGGATGAAGCCACCTTGGCTCTGTCTGGATGTACCTCTCTTCCTCTTGTCTTTAGTTTTTTATATATTTATTACTAGCGGGTTAGAACCTCGTGTATTACACGGCTTGAATAAATATAATTTTATATCCTAAATAATAAAACAATATATTTTAAAATTTTGTTTATTACACGGGTTGAATAAACGTAATTTCATATATATTAAATAACATAAGAGATATATCTTTAAGAACATCGTGTATTGTGAGGGTTGAATAAGTTTATATAAAATCGAATATTAATAAACTTAATACATACACCGAAAGTTAATAAGAAAAACCCGACCGTGAAATCAAACCAATGGCCAGTTTGATCAGTTTTAAATCGAACAATAAACATCCTAATTAATAACTAATAGGGTTAATTTGTGTTTTTTTAATAATGTAGCGTAGTTATTAAATAACTTTTGAAAATAATGTAAAACCAAAAATTTTGAAATATATATTTTTTTATTTGACGAAGATATAACTTAATTAGTTTTATTATATATCTAGAGTTTGAACTTGGGTTATAAACCCGGTTAAATCAATATTTAGATAGAACAAATGTAATTTATATTAACTATTACACGTGGCTTTTAGTTTATAATTAGTTTGAAGAAAACAATACTTTAATTGTAGATTTATTATTATCTTATTAAGATAAACAAACAAATTCAAATAAAGATAAATGTTCTATATATTAGTTAGAGTAAATTATGATTTTAGCCCTTGTGGTTATATCACTTTTATCCTAGTATCCCAAAAAGGAAACTTTTGTCATCTGTAACCTCAACTTCTCTTTATCTAACTATTTTGACCCCTACGACTAACACCGTCCCTAACCTAGGTTAATAAATGGTCACATGCTCCTCACATGATGGGCAATTAAGTAATTTCAGCTACCCCACTAAATAAATATAATAAATAATATATAACCACCACCAATCATCTCTCTTTCTCTCACTCTCTGAAACCACAACCATCATCGCCACCTACAACCACCATCTTCCCCACCACTTACAGAACCACAATCAATCATCTTCATTGCTTCGCATTTTTTGTAATTTCCTAATTTAGAAAGTGTAACTCGTATTTCTATTTTTGGAAACTGGTAATCGTATTGTATTCGTATTTTTTTCCCATATCTGTAATCCGAGACTTTGATCATAATGAAAATTCACTTTTATACTTATACTTGTTATACTTGTATTATGCACAATCAAACTTTGGATACACATTGGCATACAAACGAGACTTGTTACACGCTACGTTTAACATTTATACATTGCACGATACTTGCACGACACTTACAAACACGTTCAATGCTCAAAACAAGCCAAAACATGAACTTTCAGCATGAAATAACAAAAAATTGGAAGTTCAGGGGCCAAAGTGGAATAAAATCAAATTTGCTGGCCAAGGAGGCGCCTCGTCACACGACCCCCTTCCCCTTTGTCGTCGCGTGACGGCACAGGGCTAATCAGCAGCGAGATGTTTTCGGGGTGCAGATTAGTCACTTCTCTTCCACCTTATTCTTCCCCAATCAACTTTAAACCTCATTAACACCAAAACTGTCACACCCTGATATTTCCACGTATTACCGGCGGGCCCGGTGGGGAGTATCGTGACGTAGTTGATATCATCATAGACAATTTATCACAGTTTATATACACAGTGGAAGTCGAAAGATAAAAACATTACAAACCGAATAGAAGTAATGTCATTTATTACAAAAACGGTTGTAAAGGATCCACAGGCGGATCAAAGTTAAAAGAAACACTGTTCAGCAGATTTATAGGCATCTAAGCTTGCAAGACTCTTTATTGATGCTAGGAGAAACCAGCCTATTCCGATTAGTACCTGCATTTAACCTTTTTGGAAAATACGTCAGTTTTCACTGGTAAATACAATTAACCGACTCATTTTGAAAATATTTAAGAAAATTGATTTGAATGCACAAGGCACAAAATATCTTTTATAACTTGGGACAATTATTTAAAAATAATCTTGTATACAGATTTAAATGTTTGTCGTCTGTCTGGGCCGGTTAGAAGAGCCGGACGAGATTAACTGACACACCACAGGTATAATACCCACAAGGAATTTTCCTTATTGTGGGGTACCTTTTATACATATGCAACTGTCGGGTGTATGCCTACACCCCGTGCTTAAGTCGTGGCCATTTTCTTAATAATGATGCCAAGGATATCCAGGACATGGTCATTAACCCCCCAAAAGCCATATACCAAACAAAACAGATTAAAACGGGTTATGCAATATATATTAATCACAATCCGATTTAAAAACAATTACATACCCGACCAAGCGGTATTATTATAATACCGTATCCCAAGCCCGTATAACGGAAAATAAGTTAAAAGTATTTACCTGAGCAAATTATATAAATTTATCATAGCCGTACAAATCAGCAAGTGCAAGTATCTTTTACTGGTCTCCTAAATCTGGAACGAAAGTTTTAGTTAACCTATTAGATTCCTAACGGGTCTTACTTAAGTTAAACTTAGACCGGTTAGTTTTAAAGAAAGGTATACGGTTCAAACGCAAGATTAAGCGAAGACCGGATTAGAGTGTGGTTTAGACCCGACAAGTTTGAAGACTTGTATAATATGGGTAAACTAAACACATTCTGGTTTTTGAAGTAAAAATGATAAGGTTTGACCCGTTTCGGTTAATTTATGCAAACTAGTTACATAACTCGTACCGAATGCGATAAATGCATAACGGGTAACCAAATGAGTCATGAACAGGTTTCCTAAGGTAATATGCCTTAAATATGTTGTGATATCAGTAGGATACCTTCCAATATGCCCAAAATGAATTTAAACTCAAATTAAGCCCCGTAGGGGTATTTTGGTCATTTACCTAAGGCATATAAACTACATATCATACAATTAACTAAACGAAGTTACCATAAGGTATAACCTCGGAAGGTTATTCCCTATACAACTATGGTCACCTATTGTGTTTGGTCGGATCCTAATGATCGACCAAACGGGTCTAGTTAGAAAGTCTAAGTGGTTGTTTAGACCGCTTATCTTACGACCCTACATAAGCACTAAACCTAAAGTGACGATTTAAACATGTTAAAACATGTTTAACAAAGTTAAAAAACAAGTTTGATATCAAGACAAAGGGTCTTGATACCCAAAAATAGTTTGGTTGCAAAATACGCATAAACGCGCATTTTGACCGAAACTATGACTCGTCACTAAGCCTAAATAACGTGGTAATCAGTAGGTATAGTCACAAGAGACTATAACCATCGTAATTACGCTCATGTTATGAAGTTCAAACGAACTTCGTGTTGACCATTGACTGGTCAAAGCAGAAAGTCAAACACTGTTTGACTTTCCCGCTTAAAAACGCATAAAAGAACGAAAGAAGCTTACAAAGGGTCCAAGCTAGGAAGATCTTGATTCAAATTGCTCAGGTATGAAGTGTTAAACCCCAACTTAGAGCTATTTGAATCAGATTGTGAGGAATGAGAATGAAGGTGTTGGGTTTATATAGATTTCGGTAAACCGTTAGGATCGTTCCTCGTAAATCGTGCTTGAATCATGACCTTACACTTGGGCCCAAGGTTTTAGAATACCATGGGAACATTTAAAACCATCATATATCAGCCCATAGGGTGCAAAACCATGGGTTAAAACCATCAAAACCTCAAAAATGGACCAAGTTCAATGTATGTGCCAGAAATTTCAAAAATGGTCCCTGCACTTGTAAAACTTGATTTTTGGCACTTTGAAGCCCCGTTAACCCCATTTCAAGGCTCTAAAATAAAGTTAAAGTATAGGGAACTTAAAATATGCTCAAAAACATCTCAGATGTCGGCTCGTTTTGTCACACCCTGGCTTTGCGGAAGCGTGGGTTTATTTGGTGTGACTTCTTAATACCATAGCTTAATCACAACAAAGCTATATGAAAATAAAACCATGCGGATCATCCATTGATTTAAGTTTGACAAGTAAAATACCACACCATTGTCTTAATACGTTGACACATGCAACGGAAATTACAACTTACTAACATAAAAACTTTGTTCTTAAAACACAACCCCAAATATAACATAAACACTTGTTTAAGACTTGCGACTCGTCCAGGTAAAAGTCGCAATCCCTAAACGTGGATGATCCCGTAACTCTAACACAGCGGGAAAACGTAGCATACCGTGCCAGATCCTTAGTGCCCTGAAACACATGTAAGTTGGAAAAATCAACATAATGTTGAGCGAGTTCATGTGTAAGTGAGTATGTAAAACACTTTGTAAGTATAAAAATCCCTGGTATGTAGCAGATAAGGAAAAAGAGATCACCAATGGTTTGCAAGGCCATTGATATGTGTGAAGTGCAAGTAGGAAGACTCAACCCTAGCGGATTTTGCGTTGGGCACAAAGTCACCCCAAGGTCCGTTCTGCTGGGCCTGGGGTTGGGCTCGCTACACCCAGATAGATCTACCGCTTACGTCCCTCGGTCCTACTATGAGGATTAATGGCCTTTAGTTCCCGCCTACCCACTCACATGATCTAAGTAGTAACCCTCCTTATGCTAACCATACCATGTAAAAAGTACTCGTATCATAGTAACATGTATTTCACCCCCGCAGTTTAGAAAACTGAAAACAGTTAAGAGAAAAGGGGGACATGAACTCATAGTAATGCGTCCTCGAATAACAGCAAATCAAACTCGGTCTGCAGCACGACAACCTACAACGTGCTAATATCTATTAGACGAACGGCCGTGCCTTAGCTTAGAGTTTTAATGTTCTTGGGGAAATAGTTAGACAACTATTTCGTGTTTATATTTCTTGGTTATCGTATAAATAGATTCCTTTCCAAGGATGGGGGTATTCGTACATGTATTATGCATGTGGTGACTTTAAGTATTGGCAAGATACATTTTCAAGTCTCATATCCAACACTTTAAGGTTTTATGTCAAAACTCATGGCGAGGTTAAATTCCACGAAATAAAGTTAAACATACTTGTTAGAAAAATAATTTTCTAAGTCTTGGTATTTTTTAGAAAAATTCGCCAGAACTTCCCCTAAAAAGGGGAGTGTCCGTGCTAATACGCACATCATTTTCTTTTTGAAATCAACCCATGATCATCAACAATCAACCCTTACGTTTTAACACGCAAAATACTACCCTTGTCGCTTCAGTTTCAATATGTGAAAAACTGGACTGTTTTCGGACGTGTAAATAAAATACTTAACTTATTCCAAAAATTCCCAAATTTTTGCGGAACGTCATAATCGACCCACAAATTATTGTGTAAAAATTTCGGGGTCTAGTTCGTTATCCATAATTTATGAAAAATCGTTTACCGAACTGTGATCAGATTTGTTACATTCTGATCACAGTTTACGGAATAATTCGTCAAAAATTCCTCGTAAGTCCGTTTATCGAAAATCCAGTTCGAGGGTCACAAATACATCTGTGACCTTCTATGGTATAAATTTTAGGGGCTGGTTCAATTCAGGTTTCATGTTACGACTGAAAACGTACAGCCCATTTTACTGCAGTAACAAACAGCCTTAGCTGCTGTCACGAAAACAGGTTTTTAAAATAGTAACCGACATCAGAAAAATACGATTCCAGCGCCATTTTCTTCGTTTTTCGAAATGACACGATTTAGGCTTTTGAAATTCCGTTTTTCGAGTTTTTAAAGTCCGTTTACAGCCTGTTGAAGGCGGCTGGAAAAGTACATCAGCATGTTATTTCATGGTTTAAACATTACTAAATCGCATCAACGAGTGTCCGAACAATGGATTTAGCAAGAAAACAACTTTTAAACATCAAGTATGATTTAGCCAACCCTCGAACCAACAAGATTCCGCTTAAAAATTCAGCCACAAGTAAACTTTTATGTAGTTTATATGCTCATAACTCATGTTTCATATTTTTCTAGTGTTCTTGTAATCTAGTAACTTAAACAACAATACATCATGCCATATGCCATAATTTTCGAACAAGATGAGATCAAGTATAAGGAACTTACCACTAGCCTCTAGCTAGGGAAGAATCTTGTGTGAAAATGATGAGAAAAGATGATGAAAAAGAGCTAGAACAATGCTCCTATGATGGTTCTTCAAGATGCACCTTCCATGGATGGATATTAAGCTTTGAATGGGCAATGTAATGAAGAAGATGGTGATGTTTAAGGTGGTGATGGGGTGTTCGGTTTTGGGCAGCCGATCAAGAGGGAGAGAGAGTGGAGATGGAGTGTGAAATCTAGTGAAAAGATAAGTGTAAGACATGCCATACTTATATATGATTTAGTTACTTCAACAAGTAAGAGATCCAATAAACAATTGAATTATAATCTTTCCAAATATATGAAGTAAGGTTGGATGGATATGTGGGGTCCCACATGGGAACTAAATCGTTGGGGGGGGGGGGGTCTTGTTGCAAAAATTGTGACAAAATGAAAGTAAAAGTTTGATGAAGTAATGTGGTGATTTAAGAGATAGTTTGTTTATTTTTAGCGGGTGTTATGGCATACGGGGATCATGACTAGCCATAAATAATAAAACAAAGTGTCTGACAAAAATTTAGTGTCTCGGGTAATGTCCGGTTGTCCGGTCAGGCACTGTCCCGTTAAAGCGTTTAATTATGCCAGAAAGGTTCTTTATGTATATTTTCGTAACATAAATTATTCCCGGTACTTAGGAAAATATACGGGACCGTTCTGCCATGTTTTTGCACTTTATTAGTAATTTAAAATGCTGAGTTTTATATTAAAGCGCAGAATTTTGTACTTAAAGTACGTTTTAGGCACATCCGGTCACTATAAACTTTACCTAGTGACGCAGTTCTACAATCCTCACCTCCCTACACTCACTAATAGTGTAGAATCTAATCCTGGCTCATACTGGCCTTAGAGGCAGTGTCTGCCTGATGCTGGTTATGTCAGCATGTTTAATGGGTATCCCGTAGTGTGCTCACTGTGCTTGTTGTGCATCAAGGTTGTCACTGATGTTTGTGTATAAATAATAGAGTGACAGTATAAAATGTGATGCATGAGCATGTATGTATCAGAAATCAATAAGCAGTTTAATCACAGTTGTAAGCAAGCACAGTAATTAAGCAGTGATTAAATATTAATTAATTCGTACGGATACCTGGTTTGGTGAGGGTTGTCACAATCTCCCCCCGTTAAAGAAATTACGTCCCGAAATTTAAGTTCTGCTTCTATTCGCAGGGGTCTTGGGAAATAAGTGGGGGGTACTTTTCTTTCATTCGATCCTCACGTTCCCACGTGAATTCAGGTCCATGCCTAGCATTCCAACGAACTTTGACGAGTTTGACGCTGCTCCTGCGAGTTTTATTAACTTTCCAATCTGTGACCTCAACAGGTTCTTCAGTAAAGTGGAGCGTGTCGTCGATATGTACTTCGTCAGCAGGAATGATCACTGTATCTTGTGTTGGACTTTTTCTCAAATTGGATACATGGAATGTATCGTGAACACCATGGAGTTCAGCAGGTAGGTCCAACTTGTAGGCTACAAGCCCAATTCTTTGCAGAATTCTGAAAGGGCCAATATAACGCGGATTCAACTTCCCACGCTTTCTGAAGCGTGCGACCCCCTTCCAGGGTGAAACTTTTAATAAAACCATATCTCCAACTTGGAATTCCAAGTGTTTCTGGTTTGGATCTGCATAGGCTTTCTGTCTTTCGCGAGCCGCTTCGATGCGTTTTCGGATCTGCGCAATCTTGTCTGTCATCTCTTGGACGATTTCGGGACCTACAAGCTGCCTATCACCTGCGTCAGCCCAGCATAGGGGTGATCGACACTTGCGTCCGTAAAGAGCTTCAAATGGCGCGGCTCCAATACTAGTGTGGTAGCTGTTGTTGTATGAGAATTCGGCCAATGGTAAATGCTTATCCCAGCTACCACCAAGATCCATTACACATGCTCTCAGCATATCTTCCAATGTCTGAATAGTTCTTTCACTTTGGCCATCAGTTTGCGGATGGAATGCAGTGCTCAAATTCAATTGTGAGCCAAAAGCTTCTTGGAAGGATTGCCAAATCCTTGATATGAAACGTCCATCTCTATCAGAGATGATCGAGAGAGGCACTCCATGACGTGCAACGATTTCTCTCATGTATATTTCCGCAAGTTTACTCGTATTGTCTTTCTCTTTGATCGGCAAGAAATGTGCGGACTTTGTTAGGCGGTCAACTATAACCCAAATAGTATCATGACCCCTGGGCGTCCTTGGCAACTTTGTTATAAAATCCATTGAAATCTGTTCCCATTTCCACTTGGGAATTTCAGGTTGTTGCAGAAGTCCCGAAGGCTTCTGGTATTCAGCTTTCACCTTGGCACACGTCAAACATTTGCTAACATAAACAGCAACGTCGCCCTTCATCCTGGGCCACCAATAATAATCCTTAAGATCCTGGTACATCTTATCCGCACCGGGATGAATAGAGTACCGTGATTTGTGTGCCTCATCAAAAATAGCTTTCCTCAAACCACCAAACAGAGGAACCCAAATCCTTTTCATAAAACATAACGTTCCTTCCCTGTTTGGTACCAATTGCTTTTCCATCCCACGGAGATATTCTTCTTCAAGGTTTCTTTCCTTAAGAGCTTCTTTCTGCGCAGCACGAATGCGCAGGGAAAGATCTGTCTGGACAATCATTTCTAAAGCCCTAACCCTTATGGGCTTGATCCTTTCTTTTCGGCTTAGGGCATCGGCGACCACATTCGCCTTCCCTGGATGGTACTTTATCTCGCAGTCGTAATCGTTCAACAATTCGACCCAACGTCTTTGTCTCATGTTTAGCTCTTTCTGGTTGAATATGTGCTGTAAACTCTTGTGATCTGTGAAGATTGTACACTTCGTACCATATAGGTAGTGTCTCCAGATTTTTAGTGCAAATATCACTGCGCCTAGTTCCAAATCGTGTGTGGTATAGTTCTTTTCGTGTACTTTTAACTGGCGTGACGCGTAGGCTATAACTTTCTGGCGTTGCATCAACACGCAACCCAATCCTTGACGTGAGGCGTCACAGTATACCACGAAATCATTTGTACCTTCCGGTAGTGCTAAGATCGGCGCATTGCAGAGCTTATCCTTCAACAACTGAAATGCTTCTTCCTGTTTGATTCCCCAATCAAACTTCTTATCCTTCTGTGTGAGGAGTGTCAGTGATTGAGCGATTTTTGAAAAATCCTCAATGAACCTTCGATAGTAACCAGCCAAGCCTAAGAATTGTCGAATCTCGGTTGGCGTCTTTGGAGTTTCCCAATTTTCGATTGCTTCAATCTTGGTGGGATCGACATGGATTCCATTTCCATTAACCACGTGTCCAAGGAATTGGACTTCACGTAGCCAAAACTCGCACTTAGAGAATTTGGCATACAACTGTTCCTTTTTCAGCAACTCCAAAATAGCTCTTAAGTGTTGTTCGTGTTCAGCCTTTGTCTTTGAATAAATCAAAATATCATCGATGAATACAATCACGAACTTATCGAGATACGGCTTGCAGACTCGGTTCATTAGGTCCATAAAAACAGCAGGCGTGTTTGTCAACCCAAACGGCATAACTAGGAACTCGTAGTGTCCATAACGAGTTCTGAAAGCTGTCTTCGGGATGCTTTCTTCTTGTATTCTTAGCTGATGGTATCCAGATCGAAGATCGATCTTAGAGTAAAAGCTTGAACCCTGGAGTTGATCGAATAGATCATCGATTCTTGGCAGAGGGTATCTATTCTTGATCGTCAGCTTATTCAACTCCCGGTAGTCAATACACATACGAAAACTACCGTCTTTCTTTTTAACAAATAAAACTGGAGCTCCCCAAGGTGAGAAGCTTGGTCGGATGAATCCTTTGTCAAGTAACTCCTGGAGTTGTGTCGGCAACTCCTGCATCTCTGACGGTGCAAGTCTATAAGGTGCCCTAGCTACAGGCGCGGCGCCTGGAACTAAGTCAATGTGAAATTCCACTTGCCTTTGGGGCGGCAATCCTGGCAAGTCTTCTGGAAAGACTTCAGGATATTCCCTCACGACAGGGATGTCTTTGATTTTCGGCTCAGCAGCTTTCTTATCCACGATGTGTGCTAGGAAGGCAGCACATCCCTTTTGTAAACACTTACGAGCTTTCAGGCAACTAATAATTCTTAAAGGCGTATCCCGCTTCTCCCCATGAATCACAATTGTTTCTCCATCTTCGGTTGGGATACGAACTACCTTTTTGTGACAAACAATCTCAGCCCTGTTGCTTGATAACCAATCCATTCCTACCACCACGTCGAAGCTCCCCAGCTGGACTGGTAGCAGATCCAAAGCAAATTCACGCTCTCCCAATTCGATTACACAACCTCTGACCACTTCATTGGCTTTTACCAACTTTCCGTTTGCTAATTCGATTGAGTAAGGAATATCTAATTTACTAGCGTCTAAACCAAGCATATTCTTAAACTCTAGCGATACGAAGCTATAATCGGCACCAGTATCAAATAAAACGGATGCAAAGCGTTGGTTTACAAGGAACGTACCAGTAACAACATTGGGATCCTGGCGCGCTTCCCTCGCTTCGATATTGAAAACCCTTCCACGCGCTTGATTCAATTCTGGGCAGTTCCTCTTAAAATGCCCCATATCACCACAGTTAAAGCAACATGGTCTTTGCCCATTTCCTCCACTACTTCCAGCTTGATCATTGTTGTTTCGGTTCGCATTACCAGCTTGATTCACATTGTTGCCTCGATTCCCATTTCCTCCATTGTTCCCCTGTGGGCGATTCCCGATACCACCACGATTATTATTTCTATTCCCAAATCCTCCCTGGCCTCCCCGGCCAGCACTAGCCCAGCAAGAATCCTTCAAGTGACCAGTCTTTCCACAAGCTTCACATACTTTTGGCCCGCATTGGCCAGAATGATGACGTTGGCAGGAGTTACACTTGGGGTGTGCACCCATATATCCCTTTCCTTTCTTTCTAGTACCAGTCGTAGTTCGGGTCGGCGTGCTCGACTCTCCTTTTCTGCCATCACTGGTTGTGCCTTGTTTGAAATTCAAGAATTTTCTTTTGTTATCCCCGGACGACTCTACATGAGTTTCCTTCTTCTTTTGCTCAACATCAGAAAACTTGTTTAGGCGGATCGCCTCCTCAGTGAGAGCTACGCTTAGATCGATCACCTCAGTGATTGTTGCTGGTTTTGAAGAGGTCACCATACTTATGATTTGAGGAGCTAATCCCCAAATGAAGCGCTCAATCCGCTTGAATTCTGGCGTGACCATATAAGGTACTACCTGTGACAGGTCGTGAAACCTCTGAACATATTCCGCAATTTTCGGTCCTTCCATCTTCAGATGCCAAAACTCGGTTTCCAACTTTTGAATTTCAGCACGAGATCAATACTTTTTGCGCATGAGCTCTTTCAGCTCGTTCCACGTCAATGCGTAGGCTGCAGCTTCACCAAGTGTTTGGACTTGTAAATTCCACCATGACAGGGCTCCGTTCAAGAATAGCCCAGAGATGTAAGTAACCTGCTGATCTGGAGCGCATTTGCTCATGCGGAGAACTGATTCAGTCTTTTCGGCCCAACGAACAAAAGCAACCGCACCTCCGGTGCCATCAAAGTTTACAGGTTTGCAGTCTAAAAACTGCTTGTAGGTGCACCCTGCACATACGTTATAATATATGAATGGCATTAGCAAACTCGCTATAGATATCCAATGTATCATGGTATGCCTTAATGACTTAGTATTACCATGAGGCGGATTGTTGTTGCCGTTATTGTTTGAGCTGCCTCCGCTGGGTCCTCCTTGAGAGGCGGCGTATTGCGCGATGGCGGCAGCGATGATTTGTTGGAGTTCTGCCTCGTTGGTAGGCATGTGTGGATCACGTCTCGGTGGCATCTTCTAAAAGATGGTTTACGCGAGTCAGGTCATGGTAGGTAAAGTGTGCGTATAAAACGATAGTAATAATACATAACATCTCATGTTAAAATAAACCAACACATAACATCTCATGTTAAAATAAACCAAACACATAACATCTCATGTTAAAAACAATCAATCACACAACATCCCATGTTATAAATATATCAATAAATCAGCCATGCATGTAATGAGAACACTGCGATTAAGCTTTTATATAACCAAGACCACGATTACAATGTTTACAAGTTCCACAAATGTAACATACATCCAAAAAGGGACCAAGGGTCACAACGCCCTTGCCCGAAACGTCTAAACATATACAAATACCAAACATCAAAAGTTATAATCGTCAGGTGGTCTTCAAAAAGCTATGTAGCCGACTTAATCGCCGTCTTCTCATCAAAAGTGGTGGTACCTGCATCAAACCAAAAGTGCCCTCATGCTGCTGCTGGTGGAGGAGGAGGGGGGAAATGAAAGTAGAACAAACTGCGCATGAGGAGCCAGTCCGCCTCCATGGCGTGGTGAGAACGTGACAGATGCTCTAACTGCTGCTCCAGGACCTGGACACGACGCGTCAGCGCGTCATGCTGTAGCATAAATGAAACGAGGACATCCTCATAAGAAGGTCCGACAAAATAGGGATGATAAGGATCTGTCGGTGGCACGACGGATGATGATGTCTAGAGAAAAGGCTCGCTGGAGGGAGTAAAAGGTGGTACAGTGAATGGTGGAACAGGGGGAAAAGTAGTATGGTGAGGGATCTGCGGTGCAAACTGATCCCCTCCGGTCAGAAAAGGTGCATGGCCAAAAGGCTGATGAGATGGGCCCTCTCCAGGACGCGGTGGAGGGATCTCATGAAGAAACGTGACGGGCAGATCCGCGCGATGCGCATCAACCGTGTGTGTGGGGAATAGGGGTGCATCAAAGGGAGCTAAAGCTGGTGCATCTGGTACTACAAAAGGTGGAATATCATCATCAGCCTCTATCCACCCATTCTGGGTGTCCGCATACTGAGGGTCGACATGAGCCCCGAAGAGTGCATGGTCGGGCTCTAGAGGCACCGGGTCAGGAATAGGAGCAACAACATCCGGCTCAGCGGGTATATCGGCATGAATAGGTAGTGGAACAAAGGAAGCTACCGACTCAAGAGAGTCAGGAATCGATGAATCAGAATGGGCCTCCTCAACAGGAATCTCAACTAATGGAAGAGCTACCTCGTCTGCTATCGGGGCCCCACCCTCATGGTGGCCCTCCGGGGGACCCGCGAATAGATCGAGGTCGTCCTCGAACTCGAAATCGTGAGGCAAATCCTCAGCAGCAAAAGCAACGTGTGGAACAGGAGCAGGGATCTCCCCAAGAGGTAGATCCCCGGCAGGAACACCATCAGCATGAGGTATATCATCCCCAAAATCGGGTATAGCAAAAGGCTGGAATGCATCCTCGTCAGTGCTGTCTGTATCTGATGTATGAACCTCTGAATCAGTGTACATCGGGTCGTCCGAGTCTACTGCCACTGGGTCTGAAACCCCGCTCGATGAAGACATAGTGTCTGTAATACAACCACAGATATGCACATATATCAATCATATAATCAAGTAAACACATTAGTCATCAATAAGCAATTAAATAGCTCTCCTAGTCCCACTAGCCTCCCAGCCTCCCAGACTGCTCTACCTAGTCCCACTAGCCTCCCAGCCTCCCAGACTGACTCCCTAGTCCCACTAGACAACTACCTCAGCCTCCCAGACCGAGCCTCAGCCTCCCAGACTGAGCCTATAACTAACAAATAAGATGTGCTCAACATTTGTTTGTAAAAACATTTTGGATCTGGACTTAAGTGGTATGCAGCGTAAAAAAAAATGTTTTCGTGAGAGCCCTAGTGATCATAGTCTAGACTCGAGGAGGAATCCTAGTTCGCTATGATCAGAGCTCTGATACCAAGCTGTCACACCCTGGCTTTGCGGAAGCGTGGGTTTATTTGGTGTGACTTCTTAATACCATAGCTTAATCACAACAAAGCTATATGAAAATAAAACCATGCGGATCATCCATTGATTTAAGTTTGACAAGTAAAATACCACACCATTGTCTTAATACGTTGACACATGCAACGGAAATTACAACTTACTAACATAAAAACTTTGTTCTTAAAACACAACCCCAAATATAACATAAACACTTGTTTAAGACTTGCGACTCGTCCAGGTAAAAGTCGCAATCCCTAAACGTGGATGATCCCGTAACTCTAACACAACGGGAAAACGTAGCATACCGTGCCAGATCCTTAGTGCCCTGAAACACATGTAAGTTGGAAAAATCAACATAATGTTGAGCGAGTTCATGTGTAAGTGAGTATGTAAAACACTTTGTAAGTATAAAAATCCCTGGTATGTAGCAGATAAGGAAAAAGAGATCACCAATGGTTTGCAAGGCCATTGATATGTGTGAAGTGCAAGTAGGAAGACTCAACCCTAGCGGATTTTGCGTTGGGCACAAAGTCACCCCAAGGTCCGTTCTGCTGGGCCTGGGGTTGGGCTCGCTACACCCAGATAGATCTACCGCTTACGTCCCTCGGTCCTACTATGAGGATTAATGGCCTTTAGTTCCCGCCTACCCACTCACATGATCTAAGTAGTAACCCTCCTTATGCTAACCATACCATGTAAAAAGTACTCGTATCATAGTAACATGTATTTCACCCCCGCAGTTTAGAAAACTGAAAACAGTTAAGAGAAAAGGGGGACATGAACTCATAGTAATGCGTCCTCGAATAACAGCAAATCAAACTCGGTCTGCAGCACGACAACCTACAACGTGCTAATATCTATTAGACGAACGGCCGTGCCTTAGCTTAGAGTTTTAATGTTCTTGGGGAAATAGTTAGACAACTATTTCGTGTTTATATTTCTTGGTTATCGTATAAATAGATTCCTTTCCAAGGATGGGGGTATTCGTACATGTATTATGCATGTGGTGACTTTAAGTATTGGCAAGATACATTTTCAAGTCTCATATCCAACACTTTAAGGTTTTATGTCAAAACTCATGGCGAGGTTAAATTCCACGAAATAAAGTTAAACATACTTGTTAGAAAAATAATTTTCTAAGTCTTGGTATTTTTTAGAAAAATTCGCCAGAACTTCCCCTAAAAAGGGGAGTGTCCGTGCTAATACGCACATCATTTTCTTTTTGAAATCAACCCATGATCATCAACAATCAACCCTTACGTTTTAACACGCAAAATACTACCCTTGTCGCTTCAGTTTCAATATGTGAAAAACTGGACTGTTTTCGGACGTGTAAATAAAATACTTAACTTATTCCAAAAATTCCCAAATTTTTGCGGAACGTCATAATCGACCCACAAACTATTGTGTAAAAATTTCGGGGTCTAGTTCGTTATCCATAATTTATGAAAAATCGTTTACCGAACTGTGATCAGATTTGTTACATTCTGATCACAGTTTACGGAATAATTCGTCAAAAATTCCTCGTAAGTCCGTTTATCGAAAATCCAGTTCGAGGGTCACAAATACATCCGTGACCTTCTATGGTATAAATTTTAGGGGCTGGTTCAATTCAGGTTTCATGTTACGACTGAAAACGTACAACCCATTTTACTGCAGTAACAAACAGCCTTAGCTGCTGTCACGAAAACAGGTTTTTAAAATAGTAACCGACATCAGAAAAATACGATTCCAGCGCCATTTTCTTCGTTTTTCGAAATGACACGATTTAGGCTTTTGAAATTCCGTTTTTCGAGTTTTTAAAGTCCGTTTACAGCCTGTTGAAGGCGGCTGGAAAAGTACATCAGCATGTTATTTCATGGTTTAAACATTACTAAATCGCATCAACGAGTGTCCGAACAATGGATTTAGCAAGAAAACAACTTTTAAACATCAAGTATGATTTAGCCAACACTCGAACCAACAAGATTCCGCTTAAAAATTCAGCCACAAGTAAACTTTTATGTAGTTTATATGCTCATAACTCATGTTTCATATTTTTCTAGTGTTCTTGTAATCTAGTAACTTAAACAACAATACATCATGCCATATGCCATAATTTTCGAACAAGATGAGATCAAGTATAAGGAACTTACCACTAGCCTCTAGCTAGGGAAGAATCTTGTGTGAAAATGATAAGAAAAGATGATGAAAAAGAGCTAGAACAATGCTCCTATGATGGTTCTTCAAGATGCACCTTCCATGGATGGATATTAAGCTTTGAATGGGCAATGTAATGAAGAAGATGGTGATGCTTAAGGTGGTGATGGGGTGTTCGGTTTTGGGCAGCCGATCAAGAGGGAGAGAGAGTGGAGATGGAGTGTGAAATCTAGTGAAAAGATAAGTGTAAGACATGCCATACTTATATATGATTTAGTTACTTCAACAAGTAAGAGATCCAATAAACAATTGAATTATAATCTTTCCAAATATATGAAGTAAGGTTGGATGGATATGTGGGGTCCCACATGGGAACTAAATCGTTGGGGGGGGGGGGGTCTTGTTGCAAAAATTGTGACAAAATGCAAGTAAAAGTTTGATGAAGTAATGTGGTGATTTAAGAGATAGTTTGTTTATTTTTAGCGGGTGTTATGGCATACGGGGATCATGACTAGCCATAAATAATAAAACAAAGTGTCTGACAAAAATTTAGTGTCTCGGGTAATGTCCGGTTGTCCGGTCAGGCACTGTCCCGTTAAAGCGTTTAATTATGCCAGAAAGGTTCTTTATGTATATTTTCGTAACATAAATTATTCCCGGTACTTAGGAAAATATACGGGACCGTTCTGCCATGTTTTTGCACTTTATTAGTAATTTAAAATGCTGAGTTTTATATTAAAGCGCAGAATTTTGTACTTAAAGTACGTTTTAGGCACATCCGGTCACTATAAACTTTACCTAGTGACGCAGTTCTACAATCCTCACCTCCCTACACTCACTACTAGTGTAGAATCTAATCCCGGCTCATACTGGCCTTAGAGGCAGTGTCTGCCTGATGCTGGTTATGTCAGCATGTTTAATAGGTATCCCGTAGTGTGCTCACTGTGCTTGTTGTGCATCAAGGTTGTCACTGATGTTTGTGTATAAATAATAGAGTGACAGTATAAAATGTGATGCATGAGCATGTATGTATCAGAAATCAATAAGCAGTTTAATCACAGTTGTAAGCAAGCACAGTAATTAAGCAGTGATTAAATATTAATTAATTCGTACGAATACCTGGTTTGGTGAGGGTTGTCACACGTTTGGTCGTACGGTTGCGTTGTTCGGTTAATTACGACGGAAGTCGTAACGAACGCAAAAACGATCCAAATTAAGCGACGAATGGAATTTTATCATGCCAATCACTAAAATAAAATATTTTAATGATTATATAAATTTTTGGATGTCCGGATATATATTCAGAACGTAAGATATGCACGAAAATGCAAACTTATGCACTTTTTGACGCTTTTAGTCCCTGTTGATCAAATAAGTTTATTTTTGGCACCAAACACCTCTAAGCCTATTTCTAAGCTATGTAAAGGATATTTAGGGCATGTTTAACTTATGATCATATTCCTGAAGGTTCGATACCATACGAATCGGTATACTTTTGCAGTTTGACGTAAATAGTCCCTTAAATCGCACAAAGTAGCGCGAAATGTCATTTGATGATATCCAAGCCTTCCATGGCCCATAATGGGTATTCCCAAGCATGTGTTTAAATATTACTACGCTCTTGTTTGCTTAAATGGTCACCAAAAGGCGTAGATTCAAAAGTTGACGCTTTTGGGTCCCTCTAATGCGCAAACTTGCGTATATCATCGTTTAATAGCATCGAAGCATTATCTAATCCATGTTAGGCACTCTTGAGAGTTTTATTAAACATAGCGATGCTTCGGGTTTGTAAAAAGGTCATTCAGAGGTATAATTAAACATATTGACACTTTTAGTCCCTCTAACTTGCAAAGTTGCGCGTAACTTTACTTATAGGCATAAAAGCCCTTAATGGCCAATATTAGGCATTCCCGAGAGTATAATCAATTATCATGAAGCTCTCGGTTTGTTAAAAGGTCACTTAGAGGTAAGAATTAACATGTTGACGCTTTGAACCCTTCATCGCGCAAACTTTCAATTAATTACGCAAACGGCTACTCTTGATCAACAAGTGGCTCATTTGTGAACATGATTACCGTGTAACGTTATTCAGAGGCTTATAATAAGCATGTTAACATTTTCAGTCCTTCTATAATCAAATTTTTTGATTTTTCGCAAAATTAGTCCATCAAATTCAACGTTTGACTTTATTAGGGTTTATTACACGTGTCAATATATTATTGGACGTGATTTTACAATGTGTTACAAAAACCTACCTCATCTCTATATAAACAAGCCTTTATCCTCCCATTTTCACTTTCCCAACTCACTTACACTCTCAAAAACTCTCTCAATCGGTTGCAATTACAAGTTCTTGGCATAATTGTCCAAGTGCTAAAAGTGAGCTTCTACCTCACTTTCCTCATCTTTTCTTCTACTTGAAAACTTGGAACACCTCTAGGATTGTTTCCACAAGTTTACCATGGTAAACTAAGGTGGAACATCATCATTTTGAGGTCCAACTTTCTGTTTTGAAGAAAAACTTTGGTTATACTTGTTTAAATTTTACTTTCTTGTAAGAATATTGCACCTAACTTGTCTCTAATCTCATCTATGATTATGTGGCTTGAATAAGGTCGATTCTCATGAGTTTAGAGGTCCAAGAACCTCATAAACTTTCTGTTTTAACAAGGTTTCGATAACCTACAAGTGTTGAGACCAACCAACATTTTCCATTATGGGTATGAAACCCTTGGGGTTGGTCTTACTTGGCTACTTGATGAAATTAGATAGTTTACATTTTTGCAATTCATGACCAACAGGGTTTATCAACTATGTTGATAAACCTTGTGCTTTGGTGAATTTATGTTGGTGCAGTTTTGTGTCTGTAGCTTGTTCTTACGTCATCGTAATGTGTACGGTCTTTGTTTTTTGGTCTTGTACAGTTTTTGGTCGAGTCGGCCAAGTCAAGATATCCTCCTATCTTGACTTGGCGCGACATTTATTTTGTTTATCTTGTAAAACAGTTTGCAAAATCTGTAACTGTTAGATGTTATTTGTAACACCTCGTAAAATCACGACCAATGAAATAAAGACACGTGTCATGGGCTTAAACGTGTAAGGAATTATTTCCGAGGGAGTGAAATTGTCAAACAATGTAAATATGTAAGTAAAAGGGATCCAAAGTGTCAACATGCCATTCTTGTGCCTCTGATTGACTTCATACGACGTTCGTATTCTTTAATGAATAATTTATCGAACACTAGAAGTCGTTTATGTTGAAAATAAGGATCTTACGAAACTTAGGGGTTAAAAGTGTCAACATGTTAAAACTAACCTCTAAGTGACCTTTTAACGATCCCAAGAACATTGTAATAATTGTATATTTTGATCTCAAGAATATTAGATATTTGTTTTGTGGAGTTTCGAAGAAAACAAGACTTTTCAGATGATCGTACGAGTAACCGGGAGCTTAACGGAGTTAGTTTATGAACCAAGGTCCTTAAAAGTTAACTATGGGGGTCCAAAAAGCAATAAATGAAAGTAAAATAAAGTTTAAATGGACCAGGGACCGAAATTGCAAGATTTGGAAACATTATAACCGATTCTCCCCATTGACGCGGGCCGCGTTAGCCAAGGCTTATGCATACGCGGGCCGCGAGAGACTGCCAGATACAGCCAGAAGTGGACAGCTGCAAGTTCAGCCTGTTACACCGCCATTGCATGGTGGTTTTCAATTTCAGGGACTGAGCCAACAGTATTACATGCATAGGGGACACCTGGGATCATCAGAAATCATTTGTAGGCTTGTGTGGAATGATCTTGTGA
This sequence comes from Helianthus tuberosus, assembly GCA_030545235.1. Taxonomy (NCBI): domain Eukaryota; kingdom Viridiplantae; phylum Streptophyta; class Magnoliopsida; order Asterales; family Asteraceae; genus Helianthus; species Helianthus tuberosus. The sequence continues at coordinate 16,645,802 of CM060410.1, forward strand.
ATTTTGAAATCCTATATAAAGCCCTCTTGTTTGCTAGTTCACTTCCATTCTCAAAATTCATTCAAAAACTCACTCTCTGGAGCTTTCTGGACTTCAAGCAAGTTTCCCTCAGCTCCTAATTCGTGTTAAGGACCATTGTAAGCATTCTTAACCTCCTAAGTTCAAGTTTTATTAGTCTAATGACCAAAAGTCAAAGCCATCGTAATTAAGCTTTGACTTAGTGATTAATCACTAATGGTCCAGCCATTATCCAAATTGAAAGTGGCTATGAGTTGGTAATTATGTGGGTAATAAACCCTTAAAAGGGCACCCACTAATTATCACTCTAACTTTGTCAATTGTCGGGTCAAACTTAATATTAAAAAGTCAACAGAAACTATTTTTGCAATTAAATTCATCACTAACAATGCAGAGGTTGTGGAACCTGTTTAAACACAAATATAACTTGGTAATTAATGTAAGAACATGTCTAGGCATGTTCAACCCGACAATTATGAGTTTAGGCTCGGTTCGGAACCGAAAGTCGCAAAAGTAGACTTTTGCTTTGACTTTCAGTTCTGACCCGATTTAGCTTAGTTTAGATATGCCTTAGAGCTCCCTTAGGACCATATTACATATAAGTATAACCCTCTGAGATAATACAATATGGTTCCTTAGTAATCCGATTCATTTGCATGTTTCCGTTAATTGCTTAAATATTGACCATTATGCCCTTTTATCATTTAAACTAGATTTTTGAAAATGTGAGAGAACAAAAACCTTTATTACTGATTTATAAACATGTCCTAAAATTTGACATTAGTTTGAGGTGTAAATTAGGAGTTATGCTCAATATCGTAAATTAAAGCCTTTTTATTAATTAAACGGCATTTTGGCATAGAACCTAGTTAAACCCAAATTTTGACACCAAACCTTTTACCCACTGATAAAATATAATATTTTGGGATTTTTGAAATTTTTATTAATTTTTAAACTGATCATAACATGGGGTTCTTGCTTTAATTCGGTAATTGACGGTTATACCCTTTTTGCTAATAAAATGAGTTTTACATAACATTTTGATACCAAACCTTTTGCTACTGATTTTATATGATAAATAAAACATTTTGAACTTTATAAACTGATCAAAAACTCAGATTTCTATATATAACCTGAAAATAGCCTAAAACCGACTTTTTACGTGTTTAAACGAATAGTATGGGTTAAAACTATGTTTAACATTTAAGACCCATTACCAACTAATTTTATAAGTAAATTTTGACACTTTAACAGTAAGTAAAGATTTTGAACTCAGATTTCCAAATTTAACCTTTAAAGCTTGTGTGAAATGACCAAAATGCCCCTATGGTGCATAGTTTGGTTATAAATGATAAATTTCACATATATGCAATACCTTACTGATATGACTTGCAAAAATAAATATTTTTTACTGAATGTTTTAGACCAGAACCTCAGATTATTATTTAACCTCTTTTATAATCTTAAAAATGACCAAAATACCCCTACGGGGCTTAAATTGATTTTAAATCCGTTTTGGGCATAATGGAAGATATCCTACTGATATCACAACATATTTAAGGCATATTAACTTGTGAAACCTGTATATGACTCTTTTGGTTGCCCGTTATGCATTATTCACGTTCGGTGCGGTTTATGTAACTAGTTTGCATAAATTGACCGAAACGGGTCAAACCTTATCATTTTTGCTTCAAAATCCAGAATGTGTTTAGTTTACCCATATTATACAAGTCTTCATACTTTTCGGGTCTAAATCACATTCTAACCCGGTCTTCGCTTAATCTTGCGTTTTGAACCGTATACCTTTCTTTAAAACTAACCGGTCTAAGTTTAAACTTAAGTAAGACCGGTTAGGAATCTAATAGGTTATTAAAACCTTCGTTCCAAATTTAGGAAACCAGTAAAAGATATTTGCACTTGCTGATTGTGTACGACTGAGATAAATTTGTATATTTTGCTCAGGTAAATACTTTTAACTTATTTTCCGTTATACGGGCTTGGGATACGGTATTATAATAATACCGCTTGGTCGGGTGTGTAGTTATTTAAATTGGATTGTGATTAATATATTTACATAACCCGTTTTATTCTGTTTTGTTTGGTGCAATGCCTTTGGGGGGGTTAATGACCATGTCCTGGATATCCTCGGCTCATTCATTGAAATGGCCACGACTTAAGCACGGGGTGTAGGCATACACCTGATAGTTGCGTATGTATAAATGGTATCCCACAATAAGGAGTTTCCTTGTGGGCATTATACCAGTGGTGTGTCAGTTAATCTTGTCCGGCCCTTCTAACCGGCCCTGACGGACGACAAACATATAAATCTGTATACAAGATTATTTTTATAATAATTGTCCCAAGTTATAAAAGATTATTTGTGCCTTGTGCATTTAAATCAATTTTTTTAAATATTTTCAAAAGAGTCGGTTAATTGTATTTACCAGTGTAAACTGACGTATTTTCCAAAAGGTTAAGTGAAGGTACTATGCAAAATAGGTTGGCTACTCCTAGCATCAAATAAAGAGTCTTGCAAGCTTAGATGTTTAAAAATCTGTTGAACAATATTTCCTTTGTTTGATCCGCCTGTGGATCCTTTTATATTCCGTTTGTAATACTTATGCTACTTTCATATATTTTACTTTTAGACTTCCGCTGTGCATTGAACTGTGATTATTTGTCTATGATGATATCAACTACGTCACGATACTCCCTACCGGGCCCACCGGTAATACGTGGAAATATCGGGGTGTGACAGATTGGTATCAGAGCCAACATTGAGTGAATTAAACACTAGCCTTTTGTGTTTAATCTCAATGACACAGTTTGCACATTCCTTGACTTCCGAGTCTAGGCAAAGAACTTAGGACTAATCCTAATTTATTTTATTTTATCCTTTATTGTTTTCCTTTGTTGTACGTTTGTTTGTTTTGACAGGATCAACAAAAATGCCGCCAAGATTCAGACGAGGAGGACGAGACAAGGCGCCATTCACTGCGCCTAACGATCATGAGGCCGGGCCTTCACACCGGCGAACACCGTCGGCAACCATGATGTCACAGCCCCAGACCCCACCCTGGGAGCGGGAGCCGTGAACCAG